>NQII01000418.1:229530-475281 GCA_002778355.1 Clitarchus hookeri
ATTATTATTTAATTTATTAGGGGGGACAAAATAGGTTATTTTTGGATTTTGCGACGTCAGTAATCCTATGACTGTGTTCTTGGAAACCATGGATACTAGTAAAATGATAGTTCTACTGTATAAACATCTTTAACATATGTGGGTGATGTAAATTAACTATTTTAACTGTAATATTGCTGTATTTCTGCTGGAAAACACTAACCCATCCATGAAAAAGTTAGTAAAATGTTTCAATCCCACTCTGCAATTGTGTTTTTTTCTGTTGCAATATGCTCTTCAAAAAATAATTATTTTTTACAGTATGCTAAATTTTATCTGTGTTACATTTTTCAACAGTAGTTAACAGTCTCACATGTGGTTGAATAATAATTACAAGTTGTAAGGTAAGAGTAATTTTTGGAATGTGGTGGTAAACAACATCACAATAAAAACTGTATTGGAATGAGAAATATGTTAATTCGCAGTATCTTCTGCACTTTGTTTGACTTAAACCTTTGAAAAATCACTCCAAATATGTTAAGTCTGCTTGTTAAGTAACTCATATACCACAAACATTTAATACTCTAACATTAAAACAATATTATTTACTCACAATTTCACTATATAAATTGTCTATCAATTGTAATCTTAAATAAACAAATAAACAATTTCTCTTGAAATAATGTGTTTAACTTTTCAGGTAGCACTAGAGGAAAAATATTCCATTGTTACTAATCAGAAATATATCAGCACAAAATAGGATGCAAAAGCCCACGCCACCTCTTTTTTTTCCAACAGAGAAAGAAACTATAACAGGCAGAGCACATGGCTTTTTTTTTGTTTTGTTGAACTCCACAAGTTTTGCATCACCAGTAGCTAGAAAATAATTCGTGTGTTCAATTAAAAAATATTTCATACTTTTTATAGCACAATTAGTGATGCCTGAATCAGCAATTTAAAGTTCAAATGCAAGTTTAATGTTTTAAAGACTTAAAATCTGTACTAAGTGGTAGTGACGGAAGAGTCACAAATTGGAAACCAGCAAAACCGGTGACATGGTATGTTGCTGAACCATGTTTTCTTTTTCTACCTGCAAAAAATACTTCAAATTAACAAAGAGAGTTTGTACAAGTCGAGTTGTTTTGACCTACCTAGGCCAATTAATGAAGTTGTAATAAATCTACGTTTCAATAGGAACATGTGTCGTGTTGGTTGGGCGTGATATTTTTAAAACTGCCATTTGGTCTGCCAAATGTAGTAACACACTGGTCCAGTGTGCAATAGCCAGTATTGGACTTGCAAGGTTTACACATTTTAATCGTAAACAATTTGTATGGCTAGATCAATAAATTAAAAGCCATGTCTATTTATCACAGCTTTGTAACTTTTCCCTAGGCGTTTAAAACACAATTATGTACAAACGTGCTTATGTTGCTGTGGAACGAATGTTTGTCAGAGCCCCAAAAGATTCCTCAAATAGCTAAAACTTACGCTGAAAGTTATAAATAAATAGTAAAACTTATGTATGCAAATAAATATGAGCGGAATGAAAGTTACAATAGACTTTGGCCTATTAGTGTGCATGTTCACAATCTTCAAATCTGTCACTACTACCTAATGTAACATCATAAAATAAGTGACATGAGTTGCACTCTTGTGCTTACTGTCTTTTTGTTGGAATGGATGCTCATTAGTTTTTATGTTTATTCCAACTGAGGCCGTAATTTGTTATTTTCCGCAGTTTTAACAGGGTTAAACAGGTGGCCAAACACATAATGTGAATAATACAAATATCCTAATGATATGCGAAATAATAACTATAAGAACTATAATCAATAAAAACATTGTTGAAAAGTTATAGCACTCATTTAAATACAGCCAGTGGTCCAAGTTGTAAACATTTCAATAAATGGATACTCACCCCCTGCTGGTACTTGAGCTGCAGCTGTTGGGTCAGCTCACGCAGCCTTTCGGGGTAAAACTGTGACTCGAGAGAACGCAACTGCTCTTCCGCATGCATGCGTAACCTGCGTTCCCGGTCCAGCTGCATGCGCAGCTCTATCATCTCGTGGCTGTGGTCTGCCGTCAGCGCAGCTGCCCCCACAGGCTCTGGGGACATGCTGCCGATGCCCTCGTCCGAGGATTCACAGGGGATGGTAGTCACCGGGACCACTATACCTGGTGACAAACAACCAGCATTTTCACGCATAACCCAGTCTTAGTTATGCTGCTATCAAATCACGGGCTGTGGTTTACACAACAGGGTGCAGGTTGTACAATTACGTAAGGGACACATGCAGTCTCAAGTCTGGCAACCACTATCACTGGATATGAATGTGTAGTCACACCAACCCAATCCATGAATGTCAACAGTATAAGTAATGTTGTACCAAATTCAAATCTGATGCAAGTGTCCACTTGACTCAAGTGCATTGGCCAGAAAAACAATATTTTCATTTTCCTAGCGCTTTCATATAAAATTAGTTAGACTAAGTTTTTGGGCAGACTGAAATAAATGATGTGAACAATACCAAGAGTTAACAATCCATACAAAAACTCCCCAATATAAGAAATTTAATCATTCTATATATGTTTCAATCACTCCCTTTCCTGCCATTGACATATTACTTACTGTATTATTTGTATTCTACAACAAATTAGTAATGCATTGAAGTCAAAAAATATTCTACAATTTGATGATCTGCATGCAGCAAAACTTAAAACTGTAACTTATATAGTGATATTGCAACCATTTTCTAATTGAACGTCTGCATTACCTACTTTCTATGGTTGTTTTAAGTTTTGCTGTGTCACATGCCCATGTGTTTAACCCAGTTTAAACATTGCCATTTCTAAAACCACTACAGGTTTTCTCCCAGAATGTAGGATTGAGTTTGGCTACACAATGAGCTATATAATATAATCAATTAAAAAAATTATCACGTTAATGATTATTTTTAGAAATTTTTACAAAACTGCATTCATTATTGGACATTAAAGGTAAACTGTATAACCCGTAAATTTCCTGTATATGACATCATTTAGTTTATAGTCAGTCGCAACTCAGCTGCTGTTTTTCTCTTAGGTAAAATTTCAGACTAAAAACAGAGTGCTAGCCTACAAACAGATAAAGAAAACAGTTGTTTACACCCAGTATTCCTAATTAATATTTACACTCTTTGAATGGGAATAACTGAGACACTATTAAAGACGATCAGATGGGACTGCATGCATTTGATGCTACAAGGACAACGTTCAGTGTGTGCACGCGTGTGTAGCCATTCTGCATAAAAGGGTTTAAAAGTGTTGATGGAAATATGAGAACATTCTCCGTTGAAATGGTAACATTGGTCACAGGTGAATGTTACCGTACCATGTTGCACGAGAACATTATGCCAGATGTTCACAGAATGTACCCAGATGACAATTGCTTTTTCCAGCAGGACAGTGAACCACCACATTACCATAGATATGTCCACCCAGATCTGTAGAGATTTAATGCTGTTAGATTTTAATATGACAGAACTCTGAAGAACACTTTGCATGCCAGAAAGCCACAAAGACTGGATGCCATGACATGCAATTGTGATCGCCTGTGAATCCACGAACATGGAAACACCAGCTACCGTTTCATTCTGTTCTACAGCGCTGCAGACAATACCTTGCTGCTGATGGTGGACATTTGTGTAAACATAAATTTGGGAGGAGGTATTTGGAACATTGTTATGTATAGTAATTTCAGTGGTTGTGATCCTGAAGATGACTAAGATTATGAACAACAGGTAAATGAGTAACCAAGACTCCAGAAGGCAATTATTGTGGGTGTTCATATGAAAACATGCATTAGTTGATAATACTGTAGTCTCATGCGATTCAGATCACTGAAAATATATTTAGCATACATCACATGATTCTGATGAAGATACTGAAGAACTTAAGAGAACAAAATTGTGCTTCTAATCCACCTTCAGACCTCTCTGAAACCCTTTCAGCAGAATATGACTGTCGTAAACCCAAACTAGTGTACCTAAGAAAATTAGGATCGTTTTGTGCAAATGGAGAAATAACTATTTGCATGTACCAATAAGAAACAAGGAAAAAATTTACCTTTTTTTTTAATTACAGAGAGCTTGGTTCTAATTTTTGTGCTTGCAGTAATTTTTACTTTTATCAATATTTACACACCACTAAATTTGTTAAAGAAGTATAAACTAAGAAAAAATTCTGAACTATAAAATAAGTTGGAACTTTGTTTTGCATGAAATGTGCCTGTAGCTGTAATATTAATTCCTGTTTATAAAGTTCTCCTGAATATAACATTTTATTTTGCTGATTCAATCAAAAATGTTATCAGGATTCTACTGGATTTCTGGGTTTTAGAAATCTGTATTTACTCTTTATTTAAACAAATGAACAAACGTATACACATATGCATGGGAGAAGGTGTTGTATGTATGTATACATTTATTGCATGCATTGATGAAAAGGAGTTAGCCGATGAACATGACACGACAGACCAACGCGAGAACTCGACATAATTACATATTATGTTATGTGTTCCCAATACCCCGATGAAATCCGTCCAACAAATGTGTTAGTTGGCTGTTGGAAAATCCTAAAACAGCAAGTTGTCCTTACAATATTCAATATTTACTTTTTTAAAACTTGTGATAGTGAATGCTTATTTTGCTTTTGACTTATTTGAATTTATACAAGAGAAAAAAAGCATTTCTAAACACACTGGAATGTTATTTTGGCGGCAAGTTAGTTTATTATTTATTACAGTAGGGAAATATGCACAAAAGTTTGTTTTATAATGCAGTAATTACACATTTAGGGCGCCCCTTAGACCCTGACACGATGGAAAGTAGAAATAGAACCTCATTTTTGTCGGGCTGTTGGGGCTACGATTTTGTCGGGACCGACATCACAGTGACCTTGCTTTTCATTGGCTGCTACTCAGATTTCGTTGGGGTATTGTGACTCCAGCTTAAGGGTTAGATGAGGCGTAGGGGAGGGTAAGTGACTCACTGGAGGGGTCGATCTTCCTCTTCTTGGCGGCGGCTGCGGCAGAGGACGCCTCCTGCTGGCCCTCCTGCTGGTTGAGCAGCCTCTTGAGGTGGCAGTTCTGCGACAGCAGGCTCGTCTTCTCCTGCTCCAGTTGGTAGATGTACTCTGCAGTCTGCTGCAGGATGGACGCCTGCAACACGCACGCACTCTCTCACTGCGGGCCGGGATGCTGTTCCACGCGACCGGCCGAGCGTGGCTGGTGCGCTCCCAATTATGTACTACTCAAGGTGAGGCTAAGAATAGCGCGGCGCCACCTGCCGGCCGCCGCCGTCACCGGCCCGCTGACTGCTTCACCCTCACATCTGGCGTGAGAACTGCGTTACACCGTTTTTCTAATACACGATTTGAACTATTTCACGTGTGCACAATGCTTGCACGCGAAAATAACACTTCATCCTACGGCGGAACCTTATTGCAAACACTATTTTGAAGCTATTGATGGCCAAAAGTACTTATAAGACCGTTACTGCTTAAATTTTCTGTATGAATTCCTGCGTAACTAAAGTAGGGTCGTACACTGAACTATACTTAAGACTTTCAACTCACTTCATGCGCCGGCCAGACGGAAACTGTAACGTACAATGTTTAAACGCGTGCACACCGGCTTGCTATACACATCATACACTTTACTGAAGAGCTAAAAAAACTGGTATCGGCGTGCGTATGCAAATAACAGAGATATGGAACCAATCAGAATAACGCGATGCGATCGGCAGCTAAATCGGTTACTGCTGCTACAATGGCAGGTTATCAAGATTTAAATGAGTTTGATCGTGGTGTTATAGTCGACGCACGAGAGATGGGACATAGCATCTCCGAAGTAGCGATAACATTTGGATGTTCGCGTATGACCATTTCACGAGTGTACCGTGAATATCGGAAATCTGGCAATACATCACATCCTCGACATCGCTGCGGCCGGAAAAAGATCGCGAAAGAACGGGACAAACGACGACTGACGAATTGCCTCCTGCATACCTTCAGACATTAGTCGAGTCCATGCCACGTCGTCTTGCGGCACTTCTGCGTGCTCGGGGGGCCCTACACGATATTAGGCAGGTATACCAGGTTTTTTTTTTTTTTTTGCTCTTCAGTGTAGTAATGAACAACTATAATAGAAAAATTGTGAATCTAATTTTTATACTAAAGGCATTTAACGATAACATATGCACTGTTCAATTTAATTTTTGTCTTTACGCCATGGCAATGCATGTTAAGAGTAAAAAAGACTAGACCTCACGACCTTCCAGATAAGTGCGCTCTGAATGACACCATCGCCTCGCTGTTCAAAGTAATGTCACCGGACCCGCTCTCATGGTCACTTAGTAATTCCGACGGTTTAGCATGCACGTCTACCGACTAGTAGAGACATTTTCAATACTGTATTCCTAAGTTGAAATACGCGCAAACCCGTAAGAAGGAAACTATGTATTGGGGTGAATTATAGCAAACGCTCTCCTCACAGTAAACGCACGTATTAAAATGGACATAAGTGGAGAATTTTACAATAGTGATTTAAAAGGTATTCATTCATACACCCATAGTTTGTGCTCCAGCTTCACAACAAAGACAACTAAGGTGCAAGGTTACATTAATTTGCAAACCACACTTCAGTACTATGTTTCTCCATACACAAATATATCACAATAACAAAACCAGAGGTAGACAAAATTCATAGCATGGAAAAGTTTCCCGAGAACATAAAAATTTAAGTCAAAATTTTTCCAAAAATATAAAAAAAATATTTTTGTAAATGATACGATATTGATAAACAGTTATAATTTACATTAAATAGTTGTGCATGCACACACAAACACACACTGCAATTTAGGTCATTCAGAAATGAAAGGCAGTCTTCCTCTCTGCTCACGAAGCTTGTCGATGATCTTCGAAATGATCCACCATTGAAGTGCTCCTCCAAGGCTTGTTTCAAGAAAGCGGATGACAAATGCATTTCTAGACCATTTCAATTTAGGAAAGCCTCCATCATGAGAGAATCGTCCTTCATGGTTCGATGGTGTAGGTCAAGAGTCATCAAATGGCGGACCGCGGTCCGGATCCGGACCGCGGACCCATATTGCCCACCCTTAAGTAAACAGTACAATATTTAACATATTATAAATTAACTTGTATTATTGAGTACGTAATTTAATTCAGCCCGCGCTTTGTCTTTGCTGCGGTCGACTCGACAACGGACGATGCGAGGAGACGCAGTTGGCGTGCTTACGTTTACTTGCCTACGCTAAGAGCTAAGTACCTGCCTACATTTGTGAGTTTTTTTTNAGACGCAGTTGGCGTGCTTACGTTTACTTGCCTACGCTAAGAGCTAAGTACCTGCCTACATTTGTGAGTTTTTTTTAATGGACCCAAAAAAAAGACAGGTTGAGGTCGAAAATAGAAAGTTTTTACCAGAATGGACCGATTTATATTGCTTTACACTGCCAAATCATGCTGAAGCAGTACCAATGTGCTTGATTTGTCAACAAACAGTGGCGTTAATTAAAAGCTTGAATATAAAACGACATTATGAGACCAAACACAAATCATTTGCCAAAAAATTTCCACTTGGTAGTAACCTGTGTAAATCTAAAATTGCAAGTTTATCGTCAAGTTACACATCTTCGACCCAGATCATGAGTCGTTCAATGACTGAGCAGGAGCAATGCGGTGAGACTTCTTTACGTATTTCTTGGACTCTTGCTAAGCACATGAAACCATTTACCGATGCAGACATAGTTAAGGAGAATGCATGCTCGAGGGAGGCAATGTTTTGTTTGAGAAAAGAAAAGATGTTGTTGAAACTATTCGACGGATTCCGTTATCTGCGTTTACTAACACAAGAAATACTCACGTTTTGGCGGAAGAAAATCATTGTGATGTGAAACGGCAGTTAATGAATGCAGACTATTATGCCTTGACTATGGATGAATCATGCGACGTTACTGATAAAGCACAAATAATTGTTTTTGTACGTTACCTGGACAAAATAAAATAAACTTTTGTTGAGGAGGTATTGGTTATTTTGCCGTTATTAGAAACAACCCGAGGAGAAGACATGTTCAAGGACGTAATGGATTATTTCGATAAAGATGGGTTAGACTTGAAAAAGCTTTTATCAGTAACCACCGACGGAGCGCCAGCGATGGTTGGATCAGTAACCACCGACGGAGCGCCAGCGATGGTTGGGATCAAAAAAGGACTAGTTCACCTATTGAGTACCAATTCAAAATGTAATGAAAATGTGATGTCCTACCACTGCATCATACATCAAACTGTGCTTTGCTGCAAACTTAATCCTTATCTCGAGAGTATTATGCAAGACGTGATTAAAATAGTAAATTTTCTTCGTGCAAAATCATCACTGAAACATCATGAATTAAAATCATTTCTTGACGAGGTTGACGCACAATATGAATATCTACTGTTGCATAATAATGTAAGGTTGTTAAGCAAAGGCTGCGTTTTGCAAAGATTCTTCAGCATTTTAGAAGACTTGAAGACGTTTCTCTTCAATATTGATCAGACTTCAGTAAACGCCTACTTANAAAAAAAAAAATGAACGTCTGCACTTCCCTAATTAAAAAAAAATAGTTAACAGTGACGACGAGATTGACGTCGGCCAATACAAGACGTTCATGAAGGATCTTAAATCGGAATTTGAAAACAGATTCGCAGATTTTAAGAAAATTGAGAATGTCGTCGAAATCCTCAGCAACATTTACTCTCTGCAGCCTGATGATGAATAGAGGACTGAAGCTGCTAATGTTTTCGGGAGTAATAAAGCTACTCTCCAGATGGAAATCATCGATTTCCAAGAAAATACTGTTTTAAAACACAAAATTACGGAAGTTTCTTGCCAAGAGTTTTGGATAAAATTTGTTTGTGGTAATACATACCCAGAACTGAAAAAATTAGTTTTGAAACTTTGTACTATGTTTGGGTCAACATATATTTGTGAAGCATTTTCCAAGATGAACTTCATTAAAAATAAAATTCCGCTCTTGACATACCGATTAACATCTCCAGAACATCTCCTTGCACCAACTGTACTCCAAACTTCAGACAGATAGTTTAAAGCAAAAAATGTCATTTTTAACATTAATACTAATTACTAACCTTGTCACTTTTGTTCATTACATTTGTTTATTATTTAATAAAATAATATTGAGGTTTCTCTTAGTTTTATTTCCTCATTTATAATTATATATATGTATAGTCATGTTACAACAAAGTACTGTAAATACACGTGATGATGTATGGGGGAGGGGGGTGTACCAAACGGACCGCGACAGTCAAATCATTTTAGAAAACGGAGCCCACACGAAACTAATTGGTGATTCGACCCAATAATGTCACACACAGCCTCACTTGTTGCTTCTAAGCAGTTTAAGACGAGAGGGTTTTCCTTACATCTCTGAGAGCACATTCCAGTATGTGGGCAATGTCCCGTGTTGGCAGCAAAAAGTCAACATTAAGTTCACTTCTACATATGCCTACAAGTTTTTGATCAACTTTTAGGTCAAAATATTGCCCATCAAATTCCAATCCATTTAGCTGCAGGGTCATATTAATCCCACTTTTCGTAAGAGATGTTTTGACCTTACTAGCCAAAGGAATGTTCCACATGGTGATATATCAAGAAGAATGCATTTCTGAACACTTTCAATCAAAGTAAGTACACAAACAATTTGATATATCCCGTGCTGTTTAGTAATCTTATCAGCAACCACTGATACAACTGGCAAGTGTTTAGTAATGGGATTTGTGGTTGTTAAGAAGTTTGAAATTTTCATTTGCAATGTTTCAAACATAGAAAAACTGAATGTTTTAAAAATGGGTTGGCTCCCACATCAGCTCAGCTCCATTTAAATGGTTCAAATAGATTTGTCTTTCATAGAACTTCCCACGTGTACTCTCCTTCATTGCAGTATAGCCAATCCGGAACACACTAAAACTTATTGCTTATTGTTTTTTTTATTTTCTTCTTGTTCCTCTTGTGAATTCGGTTCCTTGAAATCCACACACTTTTATTTTTTTTCGAATATTATCAATGATACGAGTCTTCAAATTCCTGAAGTCCATGCTCTGTTTTGACACTTTAGGCTCACCTGCTTCTATTTCACATCTGGTAAAGAAAATAATCCATACTTCAAAGATTTTATGATTCCAACAGACTTGGAAAGCTGTTGATAGTTATTTGTGCAAGGAGAAAATAAATACTTGAATTTCGAATCTCAAAGTAGGGTTAAAGTTGACAAATTTTATAAGGTGTCTTGCCAATTCTAATAAGCTTAATCTTGGCTTCATCAATTTAAAGCTGTGATTCAACAATGTTCTCTGTTTGGTCTAATCTTTCACTTTATTTTGTGTTTATCTGACTTATCATGGTATTCATATGTTGCTGCACGTCATTAATTTTTTATTTAACTGACAAATCATTGAAGAAATATGTGTCAGCTGTTCATGTAGACCTCTGTTTTCGTAGAATGCTGGTCAGCAACAACACACTGTTCAACTGATGATGCAGACTGCTACTCAAGACTACAAAAAACAACATAATCAGGACCATCTTTTCGCACCTGTTTGAGAGGTGGATGAAATTCCTGGAATGTTGAGGCAAGAGGGTTCACTCGTAGTTTTAACAAAACCAAATCCACTTAAACCATCCTGTACTGCAAATCTTGCTCTTTGGTTTTTTTGTTTACTACTGGTGTGTCTCTGTAGATGATCGTTCCGCCCCTCCCATTTACAGTATGCGCATTTAAGATTTATCTTGCTAACATAATTCGTGCTAGCGATATTTCTATTATCGAAAGTAAATGATCAAACTCGCCGAACACACAATAGCACAGCAATATGGCATCTACTAAAACCAAACATTGTTACTAAATTACAAATTAAAAATGGACTGACAAAAGTAGGAAAATACACAGCAGTGAATAATCTCAAATCTTCACATTACAAATTCGTGTTTACTTAACGAGACATCGATATACGCTCGCGCGACGATAGCAGCCTCAACATCAGTAACCTGCGAGATCCGTACGATCGATATTGTCAGACCTCCTTCCGAAATGCATTTTTGTACAGTATGTTTACACATCGTTAAGTAAAGGCAGACGCAGTTATCTAGATATAGATTGTAACTAGCACCATGTCGTTCACTGCATATGGCGATATAAGATGGCTGCGGATGTTTGCTTACATAATACTAGGTATTTATCGGAGCGAATTTGTTGAATCACGGAATTTAGCACCGGAAATGTGTTAAAAGATTTCCCCAGGCTTAAAACATTTCCCACGAAACTGGTTCACGCGTTCGTGCATTTTGTCCACATCTGAACAAAATTACATACGAAATGTTCGTGGTCAACTCAAAAAAGTATTCATACTTACTCTTCAACACTGCAGTAAAAAATCAATTATCTAATATTTCGTGTCTTGTTGGAACAAAATGACCCCTGCAAAACCCAGTTTCTGCGTACGGTTTGATATGTTATGGCGCAACACACTAAAATACTTGGCATCCATAATATATAACTTCAATAAAAGCTAAATTTCAAACCCCAGAACATTCCAAGCATACCCAAACCATCTAACTGCCTCCTCCATATATATATATATTTGACTGTAGGTATAATGTGTTGCGATTGAAATTCCGTCTTTGGCCTTCCTTCGCCACACCCACCACTTGCAGTCTGAACGGAAGATAATAAATTTTGACTCGCCGAGAAAAAAATTTCTCAAAATTAGTTAGATTTATCGTATTATTCGTTGGCAAATGCCTGGCGTTTTTGTCTGTTTGTCGCAGAAATGTGTGATTTCTTCCTGGCTGCCCTATCAAAATCGGGATGTGGCTGTGCCGGGGGCACGACCTTGAGTTTTATGTGAATTCGTCTGCCTTAGCGGGTAATATTTTCTTCGGGACATGGGGACGAAATGAAAGTAACGAAATGGATTCTTGGCTTTTATGGCTTAAATCAACAAATCCAGACGATATATTTCGTTTGGCAACAAAATCAGCGCCTTTGCACATTGCCGCGGAATTCTCGCCTACGCCCGAAAGTACCACCAGTCGCCACGACCCCCACCCACATCTCGCAATATGCGGCAACCCGCATCGTGGTCTTATACATGATAAAGACGACCACATTTATTTCAATCGTGTTATTAGCAAGATGTCCACTGAANCGCGGCAACTCAAAAGTCACACCCGCATCGTGGTCTTATACATGATAAAGACGACCACATTTATTTCAATCGTGTTATTAGCAAGATGTCCACTGAAATTCTATTTTGGTATTCCCCGACTTATTTTATCTATCTTATATNAAATTCTATTTTGGTATTCCCCGACTTATTTTATCCATCTTATATTTCTCGCGATATACGCTACTGACTTTACACAACAAAATACTTTATTTTGTATGTATAGGTCCTATGTCGCTTGTCAAATATGTATTAGTGCCAATTCACAAACGTAAAAATTAAAAATTTAAATTGCACATGTTCATAATTACATTATCCCTGGCCCAAGTGAAAATTTCCTGTGGGTGGACACACTATTAGTCACGGCGTATAACGTCGGTATGTAGCCCCGCAAACGTCACGTCGTCATTTCCGTCGTAGTACCCCACGCGTCGGCTTGATTTTTTAAAAACCTTTACACGTCAAAATCGTGCGAATAGCAAAGGTGGACTGACAGACTGGCGGTGGTCACCCCTGCCTCGCGGATGAGGCTAGGTTCTTAGCAGCTGCCGCCGCAGCCATCTGGCAGGAAAGAAGACGAGGCTGCACACCTGGCGCCTTGGGCAGCACGCGACAACTGCCCTGCCACTAGCTGTCTGTGAAATACACCCCGCAGAACACTAAGAGCCTCCTGCAGAATGAGTGGGGCGCAGTTCGTAGACGGCGAAATGTAATCACAATCAACACTTTGCAAATTAATGTTGAAATTAATCACATTTCGACTACGAAAAGCAATAGTAGAAATATGTTTCTTGCCACGTAAATAAATACCAAGGCGGGTACTGATATTTTATACAGTACTCTGGAACTATATGAATTATCAATAACACAGAAAGCGGAAAATATCTTTGTAGAGCATTTCCTTTAAGTCAATTGTTTTCATTGTTAATTCATTAAACGGATATTGCGTAAAAATAACAAAAAATATATATATCACAATGACGGGCAAATAAATTAATTAGTTCACTAATTTCCTCATTACATTAGAAATAGCAAATTTTAAACTGCTATGCTTACTATTCCATTATTCAGAAATGTCGTTACAAGAATAACGTATGATTGGATAGAGGTAACTATTGGCTACTCACGGTAAAGTGAGCATTTTTTAAAGCCCTCTCACTTAGAATAATAGTCAATAAATATATATCATTTGAGCCTAGAAATTAACTTCAGAGTGCGGTTGAATATACACTGTATACTATTTACATAGCAATATTTATTTAACAAGGCTGTTAAAAGATAAAAAAAAAAAATTATTAGGGCCTCAAAAGTACTTCACTGGCCGGCGACTGCTAGGATTGGTCCGAAGTTCCCCTGCATCCATAGCTAATTAACGCTCGTGTGCCACGATGGACGTTACCACGCAAACTGCGCACAACCAGTCTCCGTGTCCCAAGATTGGAACTACTTTTCCGCCAACACGTCTAGCAAAAACGGCATGGATTAGATTTGAGGTTAGAATACTGATAAGTAACCAAGTGCTTTGGGATGTATGTATACTTCCTCTAACCAATTTGTTATTCAGTTTGATTACATTCAAATTGATAAAACGTACTTCCTTCGTGTAAAAGGACTTGTCTTTTGAAAATTGAGATATAAACAAACGCGTTCATCACTGTTGACCATGTGACTTGTCAGTTTTGTTCCTTTGGGGTAGGTCAATGTTGGGTGCATGCGCAGAAGACGAATAATCGGCCTACCTTATCTTTAATCTATGCTAGGGAAGACGTGGAAAGTTTCTTAAAAGAGGAAATTTTAGCCAACCAGAAAGGAGATGGTGGTAGGATGCTTTATTGACGATTTTAGTCATTTAAGTTTAGTTTACTTTGAGAAACAGCCACAACACTACTGAACAAGAGTAAACAGCACATACACTGCGAAAAAGTTAATCTATTTACGGTATAAGAATATTACAAGAAGAAAATTGTTAGCTTCCGCCGAAGTTTGTAAGGAACGTTGATATTGAAGAACTGCTTGAGGGCGTCGCGGTTCCAAGTTCCAAGCTGCGAATGAATGGATGATGACTCCTCAGAACTGATTAACACTGACATGCTACTAATATTTATGTATATCACCCAGCAGATTATTTCATAGAACACACAGGTCTCTGAATATAGGGTTCGTTCAAAGTTGCATGCAGTATATTTTGTCGTACAGCAAGCTGGGTGCTTCTTTAGTTTACATGTTATTGAGAACCCCATTGGTGGACTCAACTTCATCCCTTTCCACACTGGACTGATTTTTGATTTGCCATTAGCAGAATCAAAACAACGTTGCATTGGTTTGTGGTATTTCCACGCCTTTTCTGGCATAGTTTAAATTAAACTGCAATATATTCAACCCAATGAAAATATTTTAGTCACTTAAAAGTGTGGGTCTGCAGAAAAACAAAAAATAAACAAACACGTTAATCACTGTCTGACCATGTATTTATGGAAATTCTATTGTTGATGACGGGTACGAAATTGGTCTGCCCGATATGGTTTCCTGCGTAATAAGGAAAGGAGATGTCCGTATAGGCTGTTCGCGGAAAGGTGAGCACATTCGAAAACCCTGCTTACGATCTACTTTGAATATCATTTCGTATTCTTACGCCGCATGTAAAATAAGCACCGACATGGGTCTGATCACTTTATTCATGCGCCATCTGCGTGAAACCGTGGAATGGTTAGTAATGAAAATGTGTTACTTCTACACAGATGTGATAAAAATACATTACACTCGCAATAAGCAATAAATACGTCAAGTCTTACAACTATTTTCATTGATTCGCTGCCAACTTAATTTGGAGCCGCTTGTCAGTGTGTCTGTAAAAACTATTAATTAGTAAGCACTATTATTTTTTTCTAAATTGTAAAAGCAAGTGTAAATCATAAAAATTGTTCAGTGCAAGAAGGCAAATAGACCCTATTTGCGCCAAATAGACGATATATTATTATTATTATTTATATGGCTGATTATGCATAATGATGGGCAGCAATTTTTTTTCTCCAAAGCGCGATTTCAAAGATGTTCAAAACACCTCATTGAGTCAGCCATCCATTTTAACCAGACTGCTACTAATTCAACAGCGAAAATAAGCCCTTCTCTCAGACACTGAAATGGCGAATTTTCCTTTATGTGATATCCTATGGAGGGGTTGAGCAAATCTTACTTCAATACACTTTGAATAGAAAATAATATTACTTTCCATGTCCAGATACTTCAACGTAAAAATTATGATTTGACTTGATATTTTACTTTCTCAATTTGAAGGACCACCATTTTGAAACAAGTGATCAAGATAACGAATTATTCGCAAATATTAACAAGATTTCCAACAGTCCGCGGTCGAAAGAATTTTTCATCATATCATCACAATCACAGAATTTTCACTCGTGTTACTCTCCGAATGGCCAGTTTAGTTTCCAGTAATATCTTATTATATACGGTTGAAGCTATTTTACCAGCCGGGAAACAATACACGCCTCTAAATCAGTCTCCGTCAATCCTAATTACCAATTGCTGCTACTCCCAGACTCTGTCTAGGATGGTTTTGATCCCTTATTATAAGAACATGTACGCAATATAGATATCTAGCCGACGCCGTCCCCCAAACCTCGTGAAATAATCAAAGGCCATAGCGGCGATGACGACGTAAAGAAAAAAAAACGGATATGGAAATTCTCAGATGATTGGGGATTCTGGCGGTGGACGTCAAGCAGGAATTACTATTTATAGCGCAGGTGGGCCATTGTGCGCCTCGTCACGTGAGGCGAAGCCAGAGTTGTCCGCCAGGGAGAACGGAAACGAACACGTGTCTCACGGGCCGCGCCTCGCCCAGCAGCCGACGTCGTCTACTAGGTGGAGGTTGCTCTCCGCTGCCTGCGATTGAAACAACACTTTTAGGGATGTTCCGCTGGCGCGTCTTTGAGCGAGCACTGTAATGCCGCATGTTTGTGGGTATTCCGAGAAGTCCGTGTTTACGTCCGAATACTTTAATCGTAATAAGGCCACGAGGGTCTGTCTACTGGTAGAAAGAGACTCAGATCCTGAAAACGTATGTATGGATATTAGTAGTTTACATTTAAACAAACGTTATATAATTAATACTTTTAACCTTGTATCCCCAAAACACTCATACATTTACTGCACGAGAGACAATTTTTTTAGGCTTTACGTCATCAGGCAATGAGTATCAGGTACAGTCAAACATTTTTCTTTCAAGTGCACCAAAACATCTTAATTTTCAAGTATTTCGCAATACAGTTTACTGTTCATGGAATACAAAATACTTTTGAAATCACATGAAAAAATTGCTTTGCGGAACTGCACACGTTTTAACCTAAACACCAACGTACATGCAACAATTTGATAGCGAATTACGTACGAAAAGTAGTTCTACGTCATAAAGGATTATTGGAGTAAAGTAATATTTATGTTCTACGGCAACTTCAGTTTGTCGCCAGATTGAAGTATGGGGAGTTAGGCTCGGGAAGGCGTTAACTTTTCAGTCGGTTGAAAAAGAAATCAAGTAGGACTTAAAAACTGCTCAATGGAGAACAAACTATACCGACAATCGTTGGGCACACACCAAACCCACATCACACCGGTTGGACACAGCGCTCCTGGCGGCGAATGCACGTACTATGAATCGCGCGAGAACGGCCAAAAAACCTGTAGTCGCTCGACTGGCTGAACACACTTCCCACATCGCAGTGCACGCGAGCGTGTAACGTGGACAGGGAGAGACGCCGGCTCGCTGCAGTGATATCCCCCTCCTATGCCGACATACACAAACAGACGAAGGGATACGGTAAGGTGCGGGCACCCCATCGCGGCCCCCTCCAGTTGCATCGTCGCCTATTCAAGGTCACTTGCAGCGACACGCCGCCACGCTTTGTTTACCGCGCGCACCGGGCAGATACCCCCTCCAAGGTCACACCGTCCTTGCCCGCGCTGCCAACCTTCGCGTCCGGCCGACTTGCCTGCATGCTCACGTCAGCACAACCATACAAGTCACAACGTATTAAGACATACATCACCGAAACTATTTACATTTGCTTGAATAGTCCTTCGTATTCTGTATGAAATCTTGGAATAATCTGTTGGATGCTCTTGAGTGCCCGCAAATAAGGAAGCAACAGGCCTGGTCACTTTAATTTAATTTGCAGCATCACTGTTTCTAAACTTATAAACAATGTTACTGGAGGCAAACTACGAACGTACTTACCTGGAAAATTTTCGACCCAAAAATAAGAATGCAAACACTTTAACGAAGGAAATTGTCACCTACAAGTAACGGGTAAATCATCAAAGCAAAGTAACGAAAGTAAAAAACCACTGCCGGGAGCATACGGCTGTTCTGCGAGGTTGTGACAGATTAGCACAAAAAAATGCAATTACTTAGTGTTTCTGGGAAGGAGCCTTATGCGAGGTGCGAGTGGTTGGGTGACGTCAGAGCGCGACCACGCCCCAGCTGCTGTGAAGCGCCGTAGAGGCAGGGCGTCGCTATGCCGGCTATCGCTGGAGCACACGTAACCCAACCGCAGTAGTATATTTAGCCATGGAGGGGGCTTGCAAGGGAGGGAGGGAGGAGGCAGTCCACATTCCTGCCGCCCGACATTCCAACGCGCCTGCGCCATTCAGGCTGCGCGCGCACGCTATCTACTACATCACATCCACTCCAGCCTCCACGGCCACGCTAATACCGAGCAATGTACTGCTGCTACGCAACGGGAAACATTTTATATTCCTGTTAAATAAATGTGGCGAAACCTAAGTTGAATGTAGCTCTTGTTACTTACGGATGTTAAACATAATACAATACTGACAATCTGAAAATGTTTTATTCTTATTACATTTTCTTTTAAAACTCGGTTTCTTCTCGTTAAAAATAGCTCCAAGTTAGTGTATGTTTGTTCATGTCGAGAAGAAAATTTCACAACTGCTTCATAAATTATTATAAACTGTGTAAATGCATTCTTCACAGGACTTCCAAAACCACTGAAACGTGGAAAATTTCCCGGGGCAGCTATCACGCAACTGATAGCAATTTTTTTTTTCATGTTCTGATACCATAATTTTAAAGCTACTTTAAAGAGTTGCTCTTACGTTTACAGTATCTGGCAAACCTCGGTGATGAACTTGTTACTGTTCTGTTTCATAAGGATTAGTCGACATTCCCTGAAAGTTTAGAAATATAGCGAGGCAAGATGTAAGCAATCGTGATATAGAATGTTCGCGGTAAACAGAGCGCATTCGAAAGCCCCGCTTAAGGTATACTCGTATTCACAATGTTTATTCTTCCACCACACAGAAAATTAACATTGCCGTGATACTGATCACCTAATTCATGCTTCGGTCAACTGAAACTGCGGAGTTATTGAGTAGTAATTACTTTCCAAATTTGCTTCTTCTTAACACTAGTATGCTCTTAAAAAAATCAGAGAGCAAAAGAAATCATCCCAGTATACAAAAATGTTACCTAAAACCTTTATCAGCTTTAAGACATGGAACTACTTTCACTTCATCGTCACCCACTTCACTGGCACATGCCAGTCGGTGTGCCCGTTACAGTCCATGCAGGTAGAAGCAGCGACATTGTCCAAGGGTCGATTTCAAAAGCGCTCAATTAAACACGAACATCATATAGTTCAGAAACGTAATAGTTGGCAGTACTACTCAAATAAAATTTAAAAACACTGCCTGTAAAAACAGAATGCTGTGAAGCACGTCCTATTATTCTAGATTACAGTAAGACGGGTAGAATTACTAAGCTGCAAGCTAGGAGGTTGGCTGCAAGGCGATATTTCTCGCGAAGCAAATTATTCTTCGGCACCCAAGGAATTAAAATAATACTATTTAGGCCGAACTTGAAAATATCCGACTATGCAGGCAAACTTTTATGTCAAGTGAATTGCAGGGAAAAATATCCTGCAATATTAGTTTCTCCCGGTCTCTCAGACCTGCAGCAACTGTGTATAAAAACAAAACAGACGAGATCACGGCAATGCAGAGACCAAACTTACCTCGAACCATGGCGAGCCTCCTTAAATTTCCAGGGAGCTAACTTTAGATTTTTACAAGTGGGTGATGAGGTGGGCGTTGCCGTTGGTCGGCGTGTTTTCTCTGGGTGCTTCTGTCTCGACCGCCACTGTTCATATTCACATCGCCTATCATCCCCTCACTGTTAAGCGCCGGCCAAACAGGCACTCCCCCACCCCCTTCTTCTAGGGCAAAATTAATTAAAAAAGTAACACATTCACAAAATCATACATGACACGCTCCAGTAAATTACAGCTTATTTCCTTCACTTCAGTAATAATGCGTCGTTAGCTATTAATTATTGTGGGGTCTGGTAGCGAAGACATCTGACTTCTGTTACGTCACGGTTCGATTGTTCTCCCTTAGCGGTGGAGGATGCGATGCTCCGCCGACCACTTCACCATGTAGACAATAGTTTGAGCTGAGAGTCTAGAGGGCGAGATGAGAATGGAGCGGCGCCGGAATGCAAAGGTGACGGGAACGGGAGATCCCGAGAGAACCCACCGACAAGCGGCATCGTCCGGCACGATCCTCACTTGCGAAAATTCGGAGTGACTCAGCCTGGGATTGAACCCGGTTCAACTTGGAGGGAGGCTAACCGCTCAGCCACCGAGGCCCCACCTGACTGCTTCCCATGATGCACTTGTTCCCCAGTAGGTCTCACATTTTCTTAAATAGCGCGTAATTCAATTCGGGACATCCTATACGAAGTATTGCCGGAGCAAGATTGTACCGCGGTATCCCGTCAACGGATGCTGCAGAGGAAACTGAATGTCAAGCGGAACCGGTCGCTTTACCAGAGGAACCCACCCAACTGTACTTCCCGGCCAGAATTAGACGCATGTCCGCATCCTCACCAAGTACACTTAACAATATCTCACGCCCTTTGGAGACACCCGTGGTCGAGGTCGCAAGCCACCTACCTACATTAAATATTGCGTGTTCGACTACAGGATAGGCCACTGTGACTGCGTGTATCGTTTTTAGACGTCAATTCTAGGTTAGCATGTAAACCGTCTCCCGATTCTTTCCCGCAGGGAAAAAAAATCATTAAGTGATAATGCATATAAAAAAGCTCTATCCTATAAATTCAAAAATAATTTAATTAGAGCAGTGTCAGATCTGACTTTTAGGATAAAAATTAACTAGCTAATAACATTGTAGTGGCATTCTTGCGGCTTGCTGTGAAGCATCGCGATCACAACAAAATGGTAGGACTTCTAGGTTGCATCATAATACACAATCGATAAATATACGAAATTAAAGCCCTGCAAGCTGGAATTCGTGATAGTTTGTACACTGAAGCCATCGTCATTTGTTAATCAGCTGTCTTCACAGTGCGACACCAGTCCCAAAATGGGCTGCCCAAGGTTCGACATTAATCTCTGCGTCTTTAACATTTGCTTAGGCGACTTCTGTGGATTCGTTGTGGTTTAATTTCGAAAGAAACACCAACTTTCACAGAATACCTTATAGGAGAGTGCTTACAGAAAAGTTATGAGAGGGGGAAGGCTGCATGTTGGCAACAACTCCCGACGACGTGTCGACCGCTACTCCCAGCTTCACACAAAGTTCGAAGACACTCGCCATGAATGGAACAGCTGTATCAGGTTGGGGGCGGGGGAAGGAAATCGGGGGCCGGCCAGCGCTGCCCTCTGATCCCCACCAGGTGACGTCACGTGACGCAAGGCCGAGCGTGGTTATCGGCCGGCCATGTATAAGGTCGGCACCGCGTGATCGTCAGGTGTGCGACCCCACGTTATCAACTGACGAGCGAGTAACTCGGCAAGTGCCGCCTGGCCCGGCTGCTGTCACTAATTACTGGTCGTGTTTCTCAAGTTGAAGACCGCACACGCTTTTCAATTTAACATTACACACATACAGCGCATTGCGTATTGCAATTATCCAACCAAAGCTCGTAAACCTAGATCAGAAGCCACGACTACGTCGTGGCGACATGCCCACCCCATCACATTCCCTCAGCCAGACTCCCGGCAAGGCCCCGACACTCTTAATAATATCGCTTCGCAATACACTAATAATGCTATTGATGCCATATTTAACGGTCCCAAACGGAATGAAAATAGTTTCAAAATGCAAGTATCCAGACACAGGACATGTGCCATACTGAAGTTATCACTTGTTGCAAAACACGAAATTTGGGCGCACAACCAATAATCACTTGATTTGGAGCCTTTTCCAATTTGGTCCCGCAATACAGGCTGNAACACGAAATTTGGGCGCACAACCAATAATCACTTGATTTGGAGCCTTTTCCAATTTGGTCCCGCAATACAGGCTGTCTCTGTATAACTATAAGACGTAATAACAATAAAAAAAAACAGTTTATGTAGCCTTGAACGCGCCAGTCAGCACACATGCGTTGTTAAGATAAGATCATTGTAATTCAATATCTTATTTCCAAATGTAGAATGACCTTCTACATGTCTACCTTCATATACTTTTAGCAATCAATTAGCCTGTCGGAAAAAAATCCTATATTCCCAGAGGATAACTCGCTTAGTCACACTAAATTTTGGTTTCCCAACTGTTTCAGGGACAATACATATACACTGGNAACACGAAATTTGGGCGCACAACCAATAATCACTTGATTTGGAGCCTTTTCCAATTTGGTCCCGCAATACAGGCTCTCTCTGTATAACTATAAGACGTAATAACAATAAAAAAAACAGTTTATGTAGCCTTGAACGCGCCAGTCAGCACACATGCGTTGTTAAGATAAGATCATTGTAATTCAATATCTTATTTCCAAATGTAGAATGACCTTCTACATGTCTACCTTCATATACTTTTAGCAATCAATTAGCCTGTCGGAAAAAAATCCTATGTTCCCAGAGGATAACTCGCTTAGTCACACTAAATTTTGGTTTCCCAACTGTTTCAGGGACAATACATATACACTGGAGAGCCAAGAAAACTGGTATAGGCGTGCGTATGCAAATAACAGAGGTATGTAACCAATCAGAGTAACTCGATGCGGTCGGCAGCGCCTTTATAAGACAACAAGCGTCTGGCAAAGTTGCTAGATCGGTTACTGCTGCTGCAATGGCAGGTTATCAATATTTAAGTGAGTTTTAACGTACGTGGTGTTATAGTCGGCGCACGAGAGATGGGACATAGCATCTCCGAGGTAGCGATAACATTTGGATTTTCGCGTACGACCATTTCACGAGTGTACCATGAATATCGGGAATCCGGTAAAACATCACATCTTCGACATCACTGCGGCCGGAAAAAGATCGTGAAAGAATGGGACAAAAGACGACTGACGAGAATCATTAAACGTGACAGACGTGCAACCCTTTCTCAAATTGGCATAGATTTCAATGCTGGGGCATCAACAAGCGCCAACGTGCGAACTAATCAACGGACCATCATTGATATGTGCTTTCGGAACCGAAGGCCCACTCGTGTACCGTTGTTGACTACACGACACAAAGCTTTACGCCTCGCCTGGGCCCGCCAACATCGCCATTGGACTGTTGATGACTGGAAACACGCTGCCTGGTGTGACGAGTCTAGTTTCCAATTGTATCGGGCGGATGGACGTGTACTGGTATGGAGACATTCTCATGAATCCATGGACCCTACATGTCAACAGGGGACTGTTCAAGCTGGTGGAGGCTTTGTCATGGTATGGGGCATCTGCAGTTGGCGTGAAATGGGACCCCTGATACGTCTAGATACGACTCTGACAGGTGACAATTACGTAAGCATCCTGTCCGATCACCTGCACCCGTTCATGTCCATTGTGCATTCCGACGGACGTGGACAATTCCAGCAGGACAATGCGACACCCCACACGTCGAGAGTTGCTACCGAGTGGCTCCAGGAACACTCTTATGACTTAACACACTTCCATTGACCACCTAAATCACTAAACATGAACAATATCGAGCATATCTGGGATGCCTTGCAACGTGCTGTTCAGAAGAGATCTCCACCGCCTCGCACTATGTATTTGTGGACTGCCCTGCAGGATTCATGGTGTGGAATGCCTCCTGCATACCTTCAGACATTAGCCGAGTCCATGCCACGTCGTCTTGCGGCACTTCTGCGTGCTCGCGGGGGCCCTACACAATATTAGGCAGGTGTACCAGTTTTTTTCGGCTCTTTAGTGTATATGTAATGACACTAGTCAGCGTCTCGAATTTACACTAAAAACTGAGATCGGCACACAGTAGTTAGTAATGTGATACAGGAAGTTTTAATAACACCACCTCCGTGGAAATTAGCTTCAGACGACGAGCCGGACTAAAATCCAATCGAGACGTGTCGTTTTTATGAGCCCATTTAGCTTTAAATAGTTTTTAACGCCCCAGTCCTAAGACTCCCATCATAAAATCAAAAACGTTAATAAGCCCAATAAAATAAAGACCACTAACAAATGTATTCTCGCCAGGTTCACATCTACAATTGGTGGCAGGGATTTTCCTGAGTTGATTTCAAAAGTACTCGGTCAACCTTGAATTAGGTGCACTGACAAATATCTTCACTATTCATAGAACTTCAACTGATACTCGTCGAGTTTGTGTTAATGCTTTCTGGATTAGATGCAAGAAAAAGCTAGACGCATAATCGTCACCGTGAATAGTAAACGTAGTGGGCGAGTTCCCCGCTATTCTACGTCAGCTGGCGTTCGGAGATGTGAAAGGCGCCGCAGGTGGAACTTCTGGGAAGGCTGAGACAACGGCTGGTCCACCTTGTGCGCGGCGGTCCGCGGACCTGGTGAGTCACCAGCTGACAGCAGTGGGGAGGCGACCTTTGACATTTCCCTCCTAAGACAGGTCGCGCGACACACGTCAGCACCTCTTCCCACGTTCCCACCCAGCTGATTGCTCCAGTACGGTCAACACGCAGCTGCGACTATGCGATAAGGAGATAGAACCGATCAAGAGCCACAATATACGACCATGTTTCAAAATGATATTGAAAATTGGATATCACACAGCCATACACAGGACAATTCAAGGCTCAAATGGCATACTGTATGATTATTGGTCTCTCTCTGTTACAACTTCAAATGTTAGTTAAAAACTGACGCCTTATTTTCTCTCCGAGGATGTACTGTTCCGCGACTTATCCGGTTTACTCATGGCTCCCGTCTGAATAATTCCTCACAAAAAAAGGGAGTAATCTAGCAGATAAACGTCGAAATCGGCGGCGATACATCGATGTGCCGAGGAAATAGAAGCTCACGTCGGCATTACGCAATATCCGCTTTCGTGCGTGAGAATGGCGCTGGATGATAGTGGGCATGTCTCGGATAGTATTTCCTGCAATCATAAAACGGCATTTCATTCCTGTTTCCCCCATGTTTTGTTGCGAATGCAAAGAAGCTTTTGGCTCACACGACTGTCCACAGTTCGGTAACTTGAGATGTACGTGGGAAATTGGGCATTTTAATCTTTTACCTCGCAGATTTCAATACATTATTCACTGTATAAAATTACAAGTTACTGTGTCAATGTAAACGTAAAGTGAATCTTGCAATTCAGCAGTTACCAACAGAATCACTCTCTTTCTTTCTTAACAATTTCCAACGATGAGTTTTATATGTCCCGCCGACCGGAGTGAAGGAACAGCGCGATATATAACGGAACACTCCAGGTAAATGATACGCTGGACGAGCGGTGGGCGACCAATACCCGCAACCAGGCAATAAGTATGGGATACTGTCTCCGCGCCTATTAAATTACTTGCTTTTCTCTATACATGAAAATGAACATTAGCACAAGTCTATCTCTTGTATTTTCTATTTAATCAAGTAAAATTTATTTTAAATAGTTAATGTACATCAAACCACAACATTATGTGAATCGCCCCCTCCCACCCATCAATCTTAAGTCCTAGATACGCTTCTGTTATCGTCAACCCACTGTGAAATAAGGCCACTCCTCAAATTTTTATAAAACTTTAAAATTTTCCACAATATAAATGTTTGAAACTTCAAGTTTTCAAAAATACTTTGGATCATTTTATATTGCTTGGTAAGCTGTGGCAATTTTAGCTCTGTAAAGCATACGCGACAGTTACTGTAGCAACTTCATTTAACGTCTAAATCTAATTAGTAAAAAATAATTTGTCTATGCAAGCGAAGCTCTTATTAAACCAATCTACTTGGAGAATGTTATTTAGGTCCAAAGTTTAAGATGTATGTACATACTTATTTCCCCACCTATTTACAAAGTTTAAGTTCTACTGAAGGGGACAGAACACCTTCACATACACTGCGCACAGGATATCTGACAGCTTGGATCACGCCATAAGGCTACGATAGGCGAAAGACTGGGATCGAGGAGTCTATGAACTACCTACAGTAGTATAAAAGACTTACAAAAAAAAAGTGTACATTCCAGCTCACCGGCTGTGTAGTTCAAGGAGTTCCAACGGTTGCCAAACATTCAGATATCCTGCGTGTAGTGTAGTTTTCGTAAGTTTGCGATTTAAAAAAAGTTTCGGCCCCTTTGTGACCCGACCAACCAGGCAGTCTCCGGGAGTATCTCGGGAATTCTTGAGAAACTGTAATAAGAACTGATGGACCAGGGAAGCAAACCCCAGTCCTCTTGGATGCGAGTCTAGTGTGTTCCACTGCGCCACTTAGCTCGGTTAAGGGTGGAAAGAAAAGGTCACAATATAGATATTCACTCAGGAGTTCGGTGGAATTCTACCATAAATATAGAAATCTTGTGTATGATAGCACAAATATTTATTATTTTCTATCTGTTACCTGCACCATATAAAGTAGATTTTGCGTGTTTAATTCCACCACTTAAGATAAAGTTTATAAACTATGCTTTTTTCAATAGGGTCTTTATAAAGAGATGACAAAACACTAATTATTGCTTGATAGTTAACCCAGTGATAACTAAGAATTTAATTAAGAAAAATGATGCAAATATGGAGAAATAAAAATATATTCCATAGGTACCAAAATTAGTTTTTCGGGTGTTTTAAATTTAATTATTCTGTTTGAATCACAAAACTATGTTCGTGACGAGACTAACCTGGAACTCAAATTCGCGGTAGCCTGATCAGATTTATTCATCCTGTGTTTCGCTACCAAGGAGAGTTGCTACCCATTACTTATGGGCTATGTCGACGAAAATTATTATAATTCCACCAAAACGTTGAGGTAGGGAAAACTTACATTTGATAAATTAACCTTCGACACCGAATGCAATTGGAACTGCAAATTGGTTTCTAACATCCCCATACTTGATTCTTACAAATTACCTACCGAAATAATTATTTTCACCATCATTCTTGCTTTAACAGTAATAGAATGTTAATTAATCAATTGATAAAATATGTATGTTTACATTATTAATAGCACCATCGATTCTCTTATTTGCGTAGTGCCCACCAAATTAATTAATTGCGAAATTTCTCTTTAAAATAAAAATTATGCACGAATACAATGGGTTTAATGGTAGAGAAGGCAAATAAATGCCCTGTGTACATAGAAAACAAGACGAAATAAACAAATGCTTCAATTAGGAAACTTTAAATTGCTCAGACAATACTGTACTCTTTATAAACGTACGCCTACAAAAAATGCAAGACTGCCGTACGGAATCTTGCGACGAGACCAGTCACGCCTTCACGGGGAGGCAAGGAAGCCGGCTCGCTGTAGCAATGACATGCCGCGCCGCCGCGCCGAAAAGCCCGCGCGCGCCAAATTTTCCCGCCAGACACATTAGCACGAATAGGGAGAAGTAGAGGGGAGGTCGGCAGTCACGTGAGCGCGACTCGATCGATGTCCGCCAGCAAGGCAAGCCGGCGAGCGTACGACCTGCCACATGGCAATCGATAGCAACGCGCCTTCAAGTTGGCAGCGCTGTCACCTTCCCGCCAGACAACAAGATGGCGGCGGCCGCGTCTTCTAGCGTGCAACAATCGCTCAAGTCTTTATCGTATTCCATATACTGCTCTGGACTGGACTCTGCGCTCTGGCCGCGTATTCCAAATTACCGGAATTCGCCCTGAGAGCAGTCAGATTTTCATATTCCAATTGCGAGTTGCACTGGAAAAGTGCGCAGAGAGTAATTTTTTTCAACACCATGTCTGGAGTCAGTGCGCAGGTTTCAGAGCCATATGGCGAGTACGTGTGATTATGAAAACAAGAAAATTATTGCAATGTTGGAAATTCTACAATATCTAACATTTTGGCAGCTGAATAATACGTAATAGTGAATATGGAACAAATATACTCTTGGTATATGATGATATCGTTTGTCATTACAGCGGCGGTGAGGTTAATTTCACCCAGTGACTCTTGTACATATTTGGCGAAAAGTTAAAAAAGTGAAATCAAAGAAAATTTCTCGAAGGAATTTATAAAATCTAAATTTAAATCCTTTCATCAACATCTAATTTCAAGCATTTTCTTCTGAAAATATTGTCGCAAATGTTTTGCACTTTTATCGCGGCGTATTCCAGTTGTTAGTGCATAAATAAAACACACGCGTTTCTGGCAATCACGTGACATGCACTTTTTCAGTTCGCACCCAGTGCGGTCAATTGGAAAACGCCATTATACTTCCCTTCCCATTTGGTGTTCTGTTCAAGAGCTCCACGCGTCACAAGTGATATCATAGGCATTTATTATTGGTGTTTTGAAACAAAGTGGCTGACAACTAGCGGCGGAAATACGTACTTGTTATGAAAACGGACGATTTCTGGCTGAAGTGTACAACAAATAACTTACTCGAACAATTATTATTCAGTTATGCTGTGTAAAAACTAGGAAATACCTTACTTCAATAGTTGAATCAAGACAGGATACAGTATGTTTGTACGCAAATTTCCAAAGGAAAATGTGATGTAAAAATGCAGGTAAAACGACAGTGTAGAGGATAATGATAATGAATAACATAGGAAATTATGTGGTAGATAAATGCAATGTCTAACTTAATGAACTAAATAATACTCAAATATAAACAGTGCACGAGTAAAAAGAGATAAAAAAAATTGGCAAATGTTCAACAAATTAGCTACCGCCTCAAAGAAACAGGACAGGTGTCGTCGGCGCTCCCATGTGAGAGGCAGGCAGTTGTTCGACCGAAAACTTCACGCGTATTACTGTTTGAAAATTTACGAGATAATTAAGTGGTGGACTACAAGTCAAAGCATAAATGTAAAGGGTGTTAAATCATGAACTACAGTCTGAGTCGGACATTACAGTGTTGACATAGTTCGTGGGAGGGGGGATTCCTATTTTACAACTTACACCAGCATTTCCCTGAAATCGGAATTAACTAGTTAAAATATACCAATGCCGCGTGTAGTCGATCGGGATATAAGGGATAGACCTTCCAAACATGTATCACACTTCGATGCTGTAATTAAATTGATGCGTTATTTGGTTATGCGACCCATTTCGGTAGCCGTGGAAGCATGTGGCTCTTATTACTGGTAAATAAGGTTCACGTTGACTGCAATTCCGAAAAGTTGTCTCAGGACATTTTGCACGAACCTCGCGACACGACTTCGCCGGCCGCAGGAACCAATCATAGACCGCCTCTGAAGGCACGAATAGGCGCCACTGAAATGTGTCACAGCTAATCATAACACATTAACCACACACCGCCATTACAAAACTATTAAACTCCAGTACAACATGGCACAAGAAAAAACTATTTTTAAACTCTTGGAAACATTAAGCGTTACGTGGCGATAAAAAGGCAAAACTCTGGAATTTAATTTTTCAAACCACCACAGATTTGGCCAGCTACAGCATCCGTATGACATAATTAAAAAGAACGGGAGCCAGCTCATTATAATCTGCAGATACTTTACGATTTTGCCACTTGCATTACTATAACTACACGACACAAGGTGGAAGTTGAGGACGGAGGAACAATCTCAGAAGTCGCACAGAAAACAAATTGCCACCAACTTCATTTTTGTTGTAATTTTACTAAAAACTTTCAGTTCCTGTATCCATTACATAAGCTGCACGAGAAAAAGGTCGATGGCAGCACACCAACTAAACTGAGCAAATGATGTCCCTTTCATATTGAGATAAAACAATTTAGGTACGAGAAATCTCACTGCTCCGCAACTTTACGTGCGTAAAATTAACTATCCCGGAGCCAGTCGGTTAAAACTGCTTACCAGGCTGCTTGCTGCCTTTTAAAATTTCTAATAGCAAGTGGCAGACAGCACATTGCGCGCCCTTGACCCAACCGGGACGGACAGTGACGTCAGGGTACGGCGAGCCTCCCCTGGGCGAGGCTAGACGCGCGCATTCCACGGCGCGGAGTCACAGACATTCCACTTGGGCCACCGGCAACAGCTGTGCGCGGGTTGGTAGCCCTGCGTCAGCTGCGACTATTTCCGACCGCTCAATGAGCCCCGCTAGCGGGAGAGTATCGGGTTGTGGAGGGGAAAAAATTGCACACGGTCGGTGTCGAGTTGCCACGACCCCCACTCCGCACTAAACTAGGCCTACCGACAGAAAAAAAAAAACCCGTCCTGGTGTGCGTACCGCAAAACTGCAGCAGTCTGCCGTCTTGCCACAGCGACGTACAGGCGCCGCCAGACACGACGCCTAAACGCACGACCGTTAGACGCCACGCATCACGTCTGCAACGCGAATTTCAGCGATTACACTTTATAACGGCGAAACAAGGCAAATGCCCATTTAAAGGCTATTATTGACGGTACACTGAGCACTTTTTAAGCCTTTCTAAAATTTTCCTTTTAGCCAATTTCTACCTCCTCGCTACTTTTTAAAGTAATCATTGCCATGTGACTTAATAAACTAGGTGTATACATTTCACCACTCTCAAAAGTTAATGTCTGAGACTGCAATAAAAAATATTTATTAGTGGTTAATGCCCTCTGGGCGGGCCTTAAAACGTGTTCACTTTACCATGAATCTTCTATAAGCCATTTTCGCTACAGAGGGAAAAGGCAATGAAATTATCCAAGAAAACTGATACGTACAGCTAACGTAACTGAAACATTTTGAAAGCAACCATCGCAAATAAGAAAAGAACATTTATTGATAAATCTCTGGGTATTGTTTGGCAACAAGTAAAATTCCGGTTGAAATGTCCTCAAAACTAGCTCATTTCGGTTTCTAGTTCAGACCCATTAATTTAGTTACAAATCTATGCATCGTGAAAAATAAACGTAACGAGCATAACAAATGTTTTAACGCCTAAAGAAAATACATAATTAAAGAAACAAAACGATAGTGATCGTTCAGGAATTGCTCCTTTCAAAATCTGAAGACAAGGATTGTAAGCGATCCTTAAGAACTTTAAAACCATCACAACTCCCTGGCAGCAGGAAATTCTCTCAAATGTTTCACTGAGGGAAGTTTTTAACCAATACAGCACAACAGCAAACCACCAAATGTTTTCCTTCACATACTGAAGGATGTCAAAATGTGGCCTGAATCTTTACGTAATGAAATTTATCGCCGACTCTGGGACTAAGCTGTGACACGTATCCAACTTTTTTTACCTTGTGCGGTGCACAAAAACTCTGCAACAGTTTTCTACAATGGTAGATATGACTCGTACACGAGGAGCGTTACAAGTCAGACTGAGCATATTCGTGACCGCAATTGCATTGCAGAAGTAACGCCCACAAAAAAATTTCCAACGTGACTACCACAATAATATATCTGGAACTGCACAGTAGTCTTCTTAGGACCCGTACGTATAGATTCGGAAACCTTCAGTAAAATTATAAACAGTTAAATAGAGGCCCTTATGATCCACTGGACAGTTGATGTCTACAACGTTCGTAAAGATCAGCCTGCAGCAAAAGAAAAGTTGAATTACCGCAACCTAGTTCGGAACAGGACTATGGCAGCAGCCTGTGATTAACGATGGCGTGAGCACACAAATGACTACAAATTATGCATGCATGCCAGTTTTCCTACGCTGCACTGTGAATGCGTTGTAATTATTACAAATACTCACCTATATTGGAACAAGTTTTGATACGAAGAGCTTAAATATAAGTCACTGCTCAAGTATCCTTAAAGAGACATCACTGATTTTTTTTCCTCCAGCCGTTGTTTGCACCAACAAGTAGGAAAACAGTACGTAGTTTAATCTGTGGACTTTCATCGCGTGCAATACAAGCCCCGTAGTAGAGAGCACCATAGGAAACGCTTGAGCGTAGGAGCGATGAGGCGTGTTAGTGATCCCCGTATCGCTCCCTTGCTTCCGAGCCTTGGACGCGTAGAAAGCTGCCGTGGCCACGAATTATTACGTAATTTGTAGAGACGAAACGGTAAGTTACGAATTCGACTGCCTGCAGTTAATTTGCGCGTCGGAGGCCCTGAAACGCATAACCTCTAATGCCAACTTTTGGTTAACTCGTCACTTGGCTAGTCGCCTTTAAGCAAGGCGCTCAACTCCGTACGCGACTTGCCAGAACGTGACTAAGTGCGACCCCATATGTTTATGGTACGCTAATAAAGATAAAAGTATGATGAGAGTCTGAAGACAACCCAAGTTACTGTGTTGAAGATTTAAAAACTGAAACGAGATCCCAAAACAACCGTTTCAATAATTTTCAAGCGAATTTTTTTTAAAAAGTTGAAATGAGAATAGTTTCTGAGTAGCATGTTTTCCAAACCTCTGCAATGCACTTCCTCCTCCAGCCAGGCAGAGCCCGTACGGCTCGGCTTCACCCCTTGAGCAGAAACTCTTTGTTTTAGCGTCGTAATTTAGGATTCTTGGTAATTACTGACAATGTACGATTATAGAACATATATTATATTGTACGAGTTGTTTTTATATTTTCGAACTTAATTTCAATTGCGTGTTATCTGCTAGTTGTAAAAAAAATCGGTAATTTTTTTTATTTAATCAATCATTTTCCAGCCTTTTCGCAAGCAGGGCATAAACAGTAGATACGAAAGTATTAAAAAAACTAGTAAATGGTAAACTATACTCAAGCATTTCCAATAATACCTCGAACTGAAATTATGACACGAAAAAGAAGAATTTCTGCATACAATATATGGTGAAGCGCCGGCTTCCCATGCAACAGTCCAGACCGCGCTCACGGAGGGAGAGAAGTGCCTGCATACCTCGGGCGCCACTCGGTTCCCGGAACCGCTCTCCCGCGGAGGTGTAAGGAGGCGGGGTGGCCGCGATATGGCCCTTATCGGCCGGCTGACGCTACACTCGCACACCAGCCGCGCGCCTACAGACAATCCCCACACGCCTTCAAATGTAGTCCGCACCTTCCTACTGTTCGCCCTGCTATCCATGACCAACTTCTCAGCGCCCACACAGCTATATACTTCCCACTCGATCTACTGAGATACCCCTGAAAAGGTACTAGAAAATGCATCTGCCAGTACGTGAGAAATGCACGTGCTTGCAGATTGTGTCTGAGAACAGCATTCAAGCACATGAAAAATATGTTAAAATACTACATCGATCAGAAACTTCTTATTTTCGCTTTTCACGTAAACTGCACAAGAATATCCAGTTAATAGACATATTGCAATATGTACTTAGTTTACTAGCACTGTGTTGATAACCCTATGCACATCATGACCTACTGTACTCTGCATATTCAGTGAAGCTGGACTTCTAACAACTTACAAACGCTCGCTGGGTTCCATAAAATACTTTCATTGATTAGAAACCGCATTCCATCTAACATTTTTCAGACACGCATTTCTTCCGCTGAGATGGCCTGCCTACCTGTGGCATGTGACACGAGGAGTATAACGATTTTTGGGAAACTACTGAACTTCAAATAGTGGTCGGCCAAGGTCGCGCCGTCTTGGCTGACCTCCAGCCCGCCAGACTATTGACCGTCGGGCGCGGTGCGGGCCCGCTGGGCGTGGCCGCCACAGCCGGCCGGCCATGCTACGTGTGTGTCCGCGCTAGGCTCTCTGCAGCCTTGACTGTCTGTTTTCTCTGTCGTGCAACATTCTGCCTGGCAAAAAAAAAAATACGTTTCAGTGTTCAAACGACGTATTCAGCAAAAATAATACATCAGTTGCTTACAGTTTGAAGGTTACACTTTCAACAAAACGTTCGCAATTACTTATTCACTTGTAGATACCGTATACGTTTTAAATGCGCTCATGTGCTATCAGGGTGGCTCGAAGTGCTGTGGGGAGGAAGGCAGTGCAGCGGACTCGGTTCCGGCGGCGACGCCCCATCGCCGACCTTGACGCCGACCGCCCTGGTTCCGCCGCCGGTCGCCATGGCGACGAGTCTGGGGGTTGCCGGGGTAACGAGAGATGTCAGGGACCCCCCGCCGGCCGGCGATCAATGCTGCCCGCCGCCGTCTGGACCGACGCCACTTTCCCTTTCCCCCGCCTCCAACACACGTTCGCAAGATGACGCTATTTTGGCACGACTGTTTCCTAAGGCTTCTCTGAAGATACTCCGTGGGCCGTATGCAAACCAGAACCCGAATTTAGATGCCGCTTATTCTCGATCCGGATGTAAAATTTTGCTACGAGTGGGTTGCTAGAATAGGCCAACTTGGCATAGTCTCGCAATAGTTTCTCCCATTACGCAGCTTTTACACGACGCAAGATACATGCAAAACAATTACACGATAGCACACCCATACTAAATACTAAATCTTATGCGAGAATATTTCGTGCAAGGCAGATCTCGTATGAACTCAGAAGATAGAACGTGTCCACTTTCCAGGAGAGATTTGCACGAAATTAGCGATTCTATTTGTCGTTCTCTACTATATATATATATATATATATATATATATATGACCACCTGTATGTCAAGAGAACATAGTTGTGCAAAGTGGAATCCGGCAAAAAATATTTACTGTGACGAACCTTGGGAAATGGGGAGTGAAGTTCAGATAGTGCTGTGAGAATGTTGGATGAATACGATAAATATCCCGTTAAATGGGATAGACGTTATTAGAAAACAATGTGTGTTAATGAGATTTAATTATTAAAATTATGGCCATTGCGTTTTCTCATGCAGGGATATACTTTGCTGCAAGTCTGATCTGTGGACTTGTTTCATTTGCGAGACCTCGTACGAAATCCATTTCGCATCGTGTAAAAGCAGCTTTAGCGGTCACTTACAACCAAGAGCATAATGGCCTGTGTTCTGGAGTTCAGAACCCTTTGTTTGTACTGTCAAGAAGATATTTGTCCACTGGCTACTTCCACAGCCACCACTGGCTACTTCCACAGCCAAGAAACGGGTTTTGCTTATAATGCGCTACAAATTAACGGCTCCCAACTATGTAATTTTTATATTCGCTCAAGGACCTCAAAGTGACTGTATGCAGTAGATTCGAAACGAAAGTAATATTAACATGCAAATTCCGTTTAATGAAAACGCCAACGTTAGTGATCTCTACGCTAGCTACTTTCCTATTGTGCTCGCATCACGAAACAGAATTACTGACAGGCGTGTGGGCTTTGCAGTGGAATATGATTACATCGCTGCAGTCTCCTTAGAAGCTAGGAAGAGATTTGGGTGGCACTTAACAGCTGAGGTCCTAAGTCCTGAAGGAGGCGAATGGAAGTAGACATGCATATAGCAGTGACAGAATACAATCTAAGGGGAAACTGAAGTACTATGAGAAAAACCCATACGCCAACGACGTCAGGTTTCCCACATGAGAATATTCGGGTTTAATCCTGCCTGGAATCTAATACGGGTCTTTGCGACGGAAGGTCTGACCATTACACAACAGCAACATCTACGTTACAAATGAACTGTAAGTTACTTTTCTAATAACTAATTGACATTTTTGATAGCAAAAATAAATTCTACACAGTCCGTACGAACAACCTGCCGCCTAAGATGACACGAGAAACAAACTAACGAGAGTTTTTTTTTAAGAATGCATACTTCGATCAAAATCACTCAATAAATACTGCGATAACTGATGTTACTAATACGCCTTCAACCCTTTCGCAAACCCAAGTGGGCGTCCACCACGACTAACGTGGAAAATAAATTTCAACTAATTGACGCAAATAAAATTACGAAGTTAGAGGTTAAAGAAGCATGTTTGTCTTGCCGTAGAGGAGTTGAGGCATTTAATACGCGTATACAGTGACTCACAACGAAAGTGGTACACCTAGTACGAACTGACATGAGAATAAAAGAGGACCTCAATGGTAGAGTAACGCGCAATAAACCATACATCAGCAAGAAGAAGAAACTTCTCAGGACCCAGTTTGCCACAGATCACGCTGATTCACCTTTTACTACAGGAAAACAGTAATATTTACCGACGAAAGTAAATTCAATGTGTTGGCATCGGATGGGAAGGCCAGTATCTGGCGAAAGACAAGCACGGAGCTTGCAGAAAGAAATCTTCGGCCGGACGGTGAAACACGGGGGTTGGGTCCCTGATAGTAAGGGGATTGTATGGCAGCTACGGGTGTAGGGAAACTCCATTTCATTGATAGCACTATAGATCAAGGTGTGTATTTGGACATATAGAAGAAAGAACTGACACCTAGCGCTTAGGCTTGCGGGATTGTTTCACGTTCGCCCAGAACAACGACCCGAAACAAGGCCAATAAGGTATGCACGTGTTTACTCTATAATTGCTCTCATGTACTCGATACCCCTCCACAGTTCCCAGACATTCATGTCATAAAAAAATTGTAGACTGTCTTAAAAGAAAACGTTCGCACACATCCTATATTTAACCGGAGTGACCTCAAAATTGCCCTTCAAACGGAATGGGATTAGATTGAACCATCTTAATGTGAAAGGTTAGTTTGATCTAAGCCAGATAGGCTTATGGATATGAAAATGAACTGTGCTCGTGACACTAGGTACTAACTGTCAACACATGCCCTTCAATGACAGGACATATACAGACTGTACCATTTTCATTGTGGTGTACATCTTGACCTTAGAATGAGTAGTTTATTGTTGTAAAGTCATATATTCTTTTGTGAAGATATTTGCTTTATGTATCCGTTGTATGATGATTGTAAATACATTTATTTACCAATACACTTAATTTTCACATCCCAAAGTGACCTTTTTTCAAAGCTGATCTCTGAAATATTCAGTTAACAGCCCATTCAACGTAGTCGTCGCGCGCCAAAAAGTAAAGATACAGGGTTCCGCGCGGCATAATATACAGAGCAAGAGCGAAAATGACGGGAACCTGTACATCGACCTGAGAGGAGCACAGCCAGTGAGGAGCCAGCAGACCAGTCACGTGAGGAACGCGAGGCCGCGTGCGTACTCGCCGGGTGACGCAAGCCCGCCGAGTCTCGCCACGACCCACTTGTCCCGGGGCGCGATCGATGGCCGCGTAGTGGCGTAGTAGCGCCGGCCCGATCGATGACGGTCGCCATGACTACGACTCGCTGGCCGCCGCAATCGAAGCCGTCTGGGCTGCCTGCAGTTGCCCCCACCCCGGGGGAGGGGAGCAGACACCCCACTGCGGCTACGCCCCAGGCGCCAGACATAGTGTACAACTGCATCCTAGTACTGACGAGCAGACGAGCTACGCCAATCACGTGTCTCATCGCTACTAATGCGCAGAATCTAATATTTCCAGCCAATACCTTATATTCGAATACTTTTAAAAATCAAGAACTTTCACTCGCAAACTACGTTCCGTGGTGGTATTGGTCAACTCGAATACGTGATTTGAATGTTTTCTTTTTCTCTGAATGAACTGTTTCCATTCGCATTATTATATAACGATAATATGATGCAGTCGAGGGGCGGCGAATGCAGATTCCTGGGAACTATATAGGCATCAACAATCGACCCGTAACAGTGTCTTAATATTTAACAACCACATTTTAAAATTTTATTATGTAATATATATGGCCTACAAAACACATGGGAATACTTAAAAACCTTCAGTACAATTTAACAATACGGTGATGTCTGCAAACATTCGAGAACGAGCGTGGAACAAACAAAACATTTGCATGAGAACTCAAAAGAGTACTAGTGCGAGGCACGAGTACTGAGTTATCACTCAGCTAGATCGTCTAATAAAAAAGTTTTCGAATAATTTGACCATCATTCGAGTTATCTCGAGAACGACTAGGAATAAAATTATTTGACAATTTGGACTCGAATACTTCCATCACAACATTGCCCTTACGCACAAGGCACTGGCCTTGTCCTACCTGGATTGTAGTTGAACTGCTAAATTTCAAATTTCCCAGCCAGTATTTTCGTACATACTACGTACCATCCTGAAAACACATAATTTCCATTACACAATGAACGCTAGAGAAACTGGAACCCGTGGAATTTCTTCAAAAGCAAATCGTACCAGGAAATCAAAATGAGATGTTCAGGAGTTTACTAACGGCATTTCTACATCACTGCACGACTCTTGGTACCATACGTATCTTTACATCTTGTGTTTATTTATATCCGTTTATAACTTCCTGTTAATGGTGATTTAATATTCAAATCCAAACATTATTATTACATACGGAACTAATTTACAGAATTCTTGAAACCAGAATGGACTGATTTCAGTCTGTATTTTCTCATGTGAGACTGGGGAGAAAGAACTATATTTGTTACCGATGCAACAAAAACAATCTGAGCAAAATATTGTGGACGTTCTTTCTCAGTACGAAAACATACTGAAAATATATAAGGTAGTTAGTTACTAAAAAAATGTATTTAAAAAATGCTTGGTATATATTGCACCCCGAGTAAAACACTGTCGCAACTTTCATTTTCTAGTTCTAGGAAAATGCACGCGAAGTGTATTAAGTGCGTAAATAAATGTGTGTATTCAAATTGTAATGACTATTTTTATATTAAATATGTCGTATACAAAACCGTCGTTGAAAATTTGTTTTCACACAGCTTACTAAAGTCAGAAATTATTTTTAATACTTAGGACTAGGGGATGCAATTTGGTGTTTGCTTTAGAATAGCAAACTAAAAACGTTATGTGTACAAGTTATTGTCTCCTTGAGCTTCAAAAGTTTACTTTCTGAAATGAATAATGCTAAAACGTTTGTTTTTTTAAATATAATTTAGACATAAGCAATTACGTAAAGATTAATTCTTTATTAATGAAATATAATGTGAGGAAAAGTACCACGGTTGTTCTTATGGCGCAGGATTGCACGCGTATTCCGCGACGTGCGAAGAACCGGCTGAGTCGTCTGTGCCGCATGCCGGTGTCGTCCATGGCGCCTAAAACACGTAAAATAATACTGCTCGTTCGTAAGAGACTCGCGCTGCACAGGAGATGTCAATCTGCAATGTATGCGTGAAGGCAGCAGTAAACCATTGTTCACTGGCGAGGCAAGCAGCTGTTATATACAGTATGTTTATGGAGACTTCCACGGTCAAACCCGCCAAGAAGGGACCTTGGGACTACAAAGTTTGATGTTCGAATCCTTGGAACGCTACGACAGTGCGTGACGTTATTGAAATCAAGTTAACAAGATAGTGTTATGCGCGGACTCCCGCGATGGACACGGGCGCAGTGTTATCTGGAAATGCGTTGCACGTCAGGAGTGACCTTCCCCTCCACCCAGGCAGACCCGATCACTGCTCCGTCAACCGGCGGCCGGGGAATGATTGATAGCAGACCTGGCTACAACAGACCCACTAACTGGCATGAACCCAGTAAAGTTGGTAACGATATTGGGAAAGTAGTACAACGTTTATTTGTGAATTCTGAAAGGATGTATTATGCTTTCAGTTTTTTAAATGTATATACGTAAGTTTTAATAATTAAAATTTTTTTTAAAGCATTGCTTTTCTAATAATTTCACAATTACACTTGACTGTGGCATAAATAAAGTGATCATGCTCATGGCAATGTTTATTTTACGTATGGTGGAAGAATACACAGAGTGCGTACGCCTACACGTAGAGCTTGAGCAGGGCTTTCAGAAGTGCTGAGTTTAAGGTAAACAGCCTATACGCCTATCAAATGCCTCAACACCACAGCAAGACAAACATGACCTGGAGTGCGAGATGAAGCAAGCATTTTCTGGTAATATTTTCCTCGGAGCAACGTGTCATTTGAAGAAGATTCTGAACTGCAGCCGCCGCAGCCAGAGTACTGGCAGTTTTTGTGGTAACCATCTGGCTGGAATGCAAAAACCGGGAAAAGTCTGGTACAACGAGGGACATCAGCTGAGGACGGACGACGTCGAGGTTGGGAGGGAGCGAGGCCACGGTAGGGTGTGTGTGTGTGTGTAGATGGGCGAGGTACCGAACGAGTAGTGGACTACTGTGCACGTGGGCGCTCTGTGCACTCTAGAACATACCGGACTGGAGCAATCTGGACTGACTTAAGGTGGGACTGTTATGAACATGTGATACGGACTTTAATGTATATGTTGAAACTGTCAATTATAAGCATATAATTTATAGAATAATTCAATAGGCTTTGACACATTGTTCATTGGGACTGATTTTGGTTATTCGATTACACTAAATTCTGAGGTGGTATACGATTATGTAAATAATTGTAAATAGCAAATGTTAAGCCATTTATTGTGAAATAAGGTATCAAGCGATTGTAAATAAATAAGGAAAAAAATGAATACTATTATTTAATCAAGACCTTTATCCCTTAAAGAACCTGGCTAAGCCCATTGGCTTGGAAATTGTAACAATACTATAGTTATAGTAAACCAGGAAGTTAAGTGTGTGATTCAGGGTTTCATGGGGCAATTCCAGTGGGAGTCTGGACTCCCACGNAATGTTAAGCCATTTATTGTGAAATAAGGTATCAAGCGATTGTAAATAAATAAGGAAAAAAATGAATACTATTATTCAATCAAGACCTTTATCCCTTAAAGAACCTGGCTAAGCCCATTGGCTTGGAAATTGTAACAATACTATAGTTATAGTAAACCAGGAAGTTAAGTGTGTGATTCAGGGTTTCATGGGGCAATTCCAGTGGGAGTCTGGACTCCCATGGCATCTAGGCCAATAATAACATTTGGCTACACGACGTGACACATTATACATTTCAGCTATCGCACAGATTTCTACAGCGTCTCCGAAGAAACAAATCACCACCGATTCCCCTTCCAAACATCGGCTCTAGAAAACTGAAGGTGGCGTGCGAACCGCCACGGTCGACCTTATCGCATATCTTGGTGGGATACTTTACAGGGCAGAGACACCGCAAACGATAAAGAAGGAACATTCTCAAAGCGACCACGTGCATAGCTAGAGTATCGGGCAGAGTGAAGCGTCCCCAACATGTCTCACGATGTAAGGCAACGCCCTAATGTTGGAGTGGAACAGACATGTACAGCTGCAGAAGAGACACACACAGAAAAAAACCACCGATTTTCATCTAACATTCCAGCCTCGCCTTACACAATGCATAGTCGGCATGAAGTTGACAATGATAAGACTGATATACCATTTCCCGACTTATCGGACGAGAGGTTACCATATCATGCTATCCTGATTTATAAGCTCAATGGAATAGGCGATTTACATTTAAAGAAAACTATTTTCTTTAACAGCTGGCTAATTTAATTCTTCTGAACGAACGAATTTAGTTAAGTGACCTCCTCTTGTGCAACATCAAATATACAAACTTAAATATATAAATGTACAACACAATTTTACATTCCAGTTTTACTGCAAAGTACATTTTAACGGTTGCGTAAGAGGCATGGCAGTCATCTCAGTACTGTTGTAACTATGCGATTTGTACTGTCCGGCAAGTGCGGACATGTTTAGTGTTCTAACTTCCAAAGTTTGTGACAGACAACACAAATATTATGGAAAGTGAACGCAACCAAGATACTCAAAATATTTAATGTAGTCCGGGGGGGGGCCTTAAACTAGTATACTGAAGCCGAGAAAAACCCAAAAAGCCTCTTCGAGGCCACATAATGGCGGCCACACACTCAAGAGGCAGTTCTGGTGAAGCTAGAGCTGCTAAGACTGTTGGCATACGATGCTTCCGGGTAGGGTTACCAGACGACTGATAAAAAGCGCGCATCTCTTTTTTTATAACAATTTAAGCCCTATCCAATTTAGGCGACCATTGTAGTTGTTTTTTTTTTTAACAGTGCAGGGAACTGCATGTCACATGTAAGTAAAAATATGTCGTAGGATACGCCCCTCTGGCGTCATGTAACAATATACTACGTTCTCGCGTAAAAGTGCGTGGGTTTTTAAAATCCACACTGTCGATTTACCAAGAACTTTCGATTTCGTCGTTAACCCAGACGAGCACTTACGAACCAGTCTCCTACAATCGCAAGAAGAATCTGCAAGACTTTCCGCATACGCAGACCCTTGCGATTCATCCGTGCCCAGGAGGATTATAGAACGCAATATTTAACTAACTACCTTAATTATGTGCTATTTGCCTTTTCTGTAGATGATCGCCAAAGTGCAAGTATGGCTACAGTCGTAGGGTGTTGTAAAACAATACAATTAAAGGAAACAAAAAAATTGAAGCAACCGTAGAACTACAAGAATGCCAATTAACATTCAAACAATTACTTGTGTAATTATAACGTAAACCGACTACTTGGCAATGGCAGCAAGGTAACAGTTGGTAGAGTTTCTATCAGCTGCACTGTATTTAGGATGCACCCGAATACTTGGTACTTTCACAAGTGTTCTGTGGGTTCAATAACAATACTCTGTAGACCAATGTATACTAGAGCCTCAGCCATTTGCTCATTGGCTGCTGTAACAAAGAGTAGTAGGTTTTATTCCAGAATACACAACAGGGATTTGATCCTTATCTGCAAGTGTTTTACCAAATCTATTCCACCAGCGCGTATCTAACAAACTGTGGTCAATTTCCACAATAATATAGGTTTGTGTGTCCAGTTTCTACTGAAAAGAATTTACGAAATTACGTATTTACTAATTACATAAATTGGGACAGACTCATTCCTACCCTGCACTATCTCATGGTAAATAAGAAATTGGAGGGGGGGGGGTTTAATACACAACTACATTACTAATCCAATACTGCACAGCGATTCGGCATTTAATATTCAATCAACAATTACATAATATTTGAAATAATTTAGTTTTGTGGAAATTGCCATTTTAAATTTATATATTTGCCACCAACTTTTGTTTGGGAATTATTTTTATATTGTAACTCATAAGACTCCTATTATGCATCTGGAGCTGTTTTGCGCCTTCAAGGCTTAAACGCGAGGGAGCTGTAAGTACGACACTAAAGGACCTTTCACGCGATCAAATTTTTCTTCAATTTATATCAAATTTTTATTGAATTCAAATATTTAATATGCTCCATGACGTCACAAACTGGACCATTTTCTCTTTCGATTTCATGAATGTATTTTGTTTTCCTTCAAAATGTTCGTTTTGGACACGTTCTTAATTTTCTTTAATCAAACATTTCACTCGTTGAGTACAGCTTTTCTAAAAATATTTATGGAAGTAATCTCATAATAATAGAGCCGTGTGCATATATTTCGAAGTATAGTCACAAAATAAGAATCCATATTAAAAAATATGTAAATAATACGAAGAAAATTTACTGTATGGTTTAGCCAATTATTTTCGTGTCGTGTATGAGCAGCATATATGTCTAAAAATGTACTTTTGGTATTTCTTTCACTGGTTTCGTTAAAAAGTTTGTGATAAATTTTCGTGTGGAGACTTGAAAACTTATTGAATGCAATTCATTGAAAGGCAAATGAAGTGAATTTTGGTTCAATAAACTGAATTAAATAAATAATTGATGGTGTGAAAGGGTCTTAACACGCGTGTATGTGAGCGCCCCATCGCGCCTGCGAGAAAGACGCTAAACTGGGCTCCAGCGTTTTCACAGTTGCGTTGTAACAATGGTACCTCATTACACGCGATAAAAGCCCACAGACTTAACCACATACGTATAGTTGTACTTTCCTCCGCAACTACTTCCTCCTACTTCCTACACAGGCAAGCTGTGGAAAATACAAATTATTTATTTTTACCTTTCCTGGCAAAAAATCGTGTACCCGAAACATTTTACACACACAAACGATTCCACAAATAAATAATTGTTATGAGTACTCTTATGGCATAATCATATTGACATAGTGTCACAAACTATTAACGTTAGACTGGCGGAAGTATTACTACTCCTACTACAGTAACCGGGACCCATATGCTTTATATACCCTGACAAGACTAAACTTACTTAACACTAAACCTGAAATACAATTTTTAACTGAAGACTGTTATTGTCTCTGGCAGGTACACGACATGAATTCCGACAGTTGTGGTATAGAGTGATGTAACGGGAAGCTTCTCCGGCTGGCAGAGCTCTTCACTACCAGACCGTCAGAAGAGAGCGGAGGGGCACGCGAGCGGATATAGAGCGTGGCGCGGGTATATATAGTCGTGGCCGGCGAGACGTGACGTCACGGGGGAGGCACCGCGCGACCAAAAAGAGCGCGCCCAGGACCCGCCGGCGTCCCGTTTCCCCGGCCACGTGGCCTACCCTGCCCCCACCCCACAAGGCCGGGGGCAACTCATCACACCGCATCTGCGCGACATTTTGACTACGCAATACCTTACTTCGCCATGTCCCACCCCGACACGCGGAACAATTGCACTTTGCCCTGTGCGGTGACGGTACTTGGGGAAAGTGTCGCTAATATAGTTGCCAATCAGGAGAAATTAGAGTCCGAGGCTCGTCGCTAGCGTTAAGCAGTATGCGTCTATTCATCAGAGCTGCAAAAATACTTGCCCCTCCCCTCTGGTGTTCTAAGACATTAACGATGCCCGCCTTGTCGCCAGTCGTTGCACAGTATAATTACACTAAGAGAAAACATTACCCACTGTATTTAATCCAAAGGTATAATACATTTTTCTAATATTAAAAATCAATGTACTGTGCAAGTAACAGGCGAACTGCTTGGGTTGACGAGACTTGCCACCATTAGCCTTTTTCGGCATTAGTGCGTCAAGCACTTCTAGTTTAGTTTTCTTATAGCATTGCTTACTACAAAGTTATTTAACTACATAGTCGTCAATAGTTAGCAACCATTCATGCTATGTTTTGCTGCAGTTATTTTTTCTATATTAAAACTATGTACACTTGTGATGGATCATTAGTCATGCAACATTAGTTTAAAGAAAATATATCCTCGGAGCACTTAGCTATATTCTGTACCATATAAGAAGGCCACTTTTTGACAGCTCGACGAATGTAGCGCCACTGTTTACATCTGACNAACGATTACCGGCCGAATATAAATGACTTGTACTCCAAATCGTTGTAGGTGAAATATATGTTACTTTAAAAATTATGCAGAGCTCGTGGAAAAATATAACTATTGGCATATGTTTGTAAATTCGTTATATATCGCGCAAGAAAGAGGTTCATTTCTGGCTGGTAATAGCTCGCAGAATATCCGATAGATAGCGCGCAGCACGTCACGGCGAAGTTTTGAGTAACTCTCTTTATAGTAAAGAGATAGCGTATCTTTATAGTTGATAATTCTTATGTTACGGGCTGGAAATATATTTAAAATTCGTGTCGTTTCGTCAAATTATTAGAAAAAATAATTCAACAATATTATGCAATACTTCTGTATGCTTTTGGAATTAATATCATGGACGTGTTGAAAGCAAGGTTTGAGATGGATGATACGACGTGAAAAAGCTTTCTGAAGTTAGCACAACTTCAGAAAACTTTTCCACGTCGTATCGTTCTATTGTACATTTCATTTTGATCACCTAAACATAACTACATTATCGCAAAGTTTAGTTTTTAACGCCAACAACTATTGTTTTGTGACCTCGTAAAATAAAATGTATTAATAAATCTACGAACTCTTTCTTATCCGCGCATTTTCTGCTTTTCTGATGTGCATTGGCAGTGCACTCAGAATAGCCAACGTAATTTTAACTTTTGTTCGTTCGTGCATCAGCTGATACAGGATTTTGTAAATGGCGCTTTGTTTGTTTCGTAAACGTTACGTTGCCACTCACTGACTGTCAGAAAGTGGCCTTCTTATACGGTATGGACCATAGTAAATAATGAAAACTATAAAAATATAAGTAAAAGTATTAATACTTTGTTATTATGTCTTCATTTTAAAGATTCTGTCCTTTCACTATACAATTAATGAAATAAAACAAATTCATAGTTTTTTTAGGGGAACTTGTAGTTATCACTGTTGTGATGAGAAAGTTAAACATCTACAAAGATGGATTTTTCATGACCGTAATTCCATATCACATGGAACGTAATGTAGGTATTACAACATCGCCAAGTCATGGGAGGCTGGTCTGGGCCATGTAACAATATCCACGCCAGCCAAGACTGTATGGGAGTGAGACTGAAGGAGCAAGACGAGACACTACTTAACCCAACTTATGAACTAAAATTAATGGTTTATGGTATCAGATGTACATGTAAAACTTACAGTCAAATTAGCGAATTCACACTCCAGGTGACAATTTTAATGTGCATTCAAACCCAATGGCATCAAGATGTACTACTGGGGTATACATATACGGGTCGAATATATACCCCATACACCATTCAAATGCACTACTTAACTTCTCCATGCTCTACCGACTTTGAGCATTAATTTAATACACGATTACCACAGAATAACGCTGAATACATTAGAATACACACTAATAGAGGCGTACCTACGTAAATAGCACAGGACCGTAACACAGAGTAAAAAATTATTTAATAAAGCCACAAATTTTTACAATTCCTGCTAACATAACTGTGATTAAATTCCAGCGAAGAAACTGAGCATTGGCAACACAACAGAATTGTCACGAAGACTCACTGTAGTTGAAAGAACTTGGAACAGGTGCAAGCCGATCTCTACGGTTTCTCGTGTCCATAGGGCAGAACACCAGAAAAGTAATGTGTAAATCTCGAAATGTTGCAAATACTTATGACTAACTCGACAAAGCCAGTCTAGGAGCGGTCTTCACTATATACCAAGAGACACTGCAATACACTCATGGATGCAAACCACATACACTTTTCATCTTCGTAAAGGTGTTTTTGACCTGGGATAGTCAAGGCAAAATTTAACCATAATGTATAGCAAACATCTCATTACAAGACGAATATAAATATAATTTTAAGAAGCCATAGGACATACAATAACACTAATACGTTTATTGAAGTTTATAGAATTTTGGAAGCCGATAAATCAAAAAAGTGTTATTCTACAACAGTTTCTGCCAACTTTGTGAGCAAGTACCTTTCCTGAATAATTTATTTTTGAGTAAATATTTCTGATGGCATTATTATGTGAATTTAATTGCAATGCAAGACATATTAACTTGAAATACCGCACTTAGCATTATTTTCTGTCCCACGTCCTCTTTAAGTCATACAATACTGGGTAATTTGTCGGCTTCGGAATATTGCATACAAAAGCAGTAAAACACACAAGACACCAATCGAAAAAGCCTACTGGAACACTGTAGAAAACACACGCATTCACAGTAGTTCGGTCTGTCATGAAATTAGTTTCTAAAACTCGGATTTTGGCGATTTTCACACATGGCACGTGCCAACAACTAGATCCCCACTTGTAGTTTGAAAAGTTCAATTATCAACAGCCATACAGTAAAGCCGATGGGCGAAAATCCTGAGAGCCGCATGAACACAAGAACGGCGCAATGGACGGCGAGGAATCCGCCTCAATGAGTATTCTGAAGACCGTGACGATAGCTGACATGGTCGCCGTTAGACCCTCTCGCACGCATGCTCACCTTTCCGACAGCCATGTCCAGGGCCAAATCAAGGGCACTCGCTCCCCAGCGCTCTCGCCTGACGACCCGGGGACCTCGGCGGTTTCTTCTGGGCTAGCTAGTGTCTCACTTAACCTACTTGTGGTCTTCACAATAACTGAGAAACACTAGCACTGCCTATCCCAGATCATATGGTCATGCCACGCAGTATCACAAACTGTATCGCGAGTGTAAACCATGTACAAATTTCCATCATCTGCTTGTGTTCACTAGTGTTGAAACACATATCGAGAGTGCAGAAATAATAAATAAGACGGCCCGAAAAAATAACATCGATATGCAAGTACAGTTGACTCACCGAAACAACATTGCAGATAAATATCTGCCATTATAGATGTTAGGGCCACATATACTCATTAAGTTAAAAATTTGCGCGTCGCTGCAAAATTATTTTGTAACCGTCAAAATTGGTGAAAGGGCACAACGTTTGATGATAAAGTACTATAGTTTCGTGCGATGGCGCGTGCCCATTACGTAGGTCTTACGAGGGTACATATGAGATTTATAGGACTTGTCCAATATCACTGTACGAAATAAACTGCTGTATCTCGCATGTAAAATATAGAGTCCTCAGAACACATCACGTGATGTGAAAAGCACGATACTTGCAAGGCGTGATTAACGAGTGATAAGCGCACCGAGAAGACGTACGCGACAGCCGTGTGAACTGTCGGGGCTGGAGAGGTCCGATAACTAGACTGCGAAAGGCAGGGTGGGCGGCGCGAACAATTGTCGGCACTTGGGCTGTTCGGAGTCACGGAGTCAGTCAGCTTGTGTTGGGAATGAACATGTGAAGGTACCCAGAAACTGCGAACTGGTTCTGGACTATCCTGACAAGTCATCATGGGAGAGAACATTTTTTTTTCTCTCCGAGACACGCCCGAAAAGAGATTGTGGTTCCTTGTCTACCACTCAGCGACATGTGGCAATTTCACTACCGCAATGAATCTCTATCAGAATAATTTCCGGACGTCTAGTAAATATGCAATCACTATGACCTTTGCGTGTTATGCCATTAACAATCAGTTTTTTTTTTGCAGTGATAGAAAGCAACCATCGAAGGTACGCGATGACATCCTTCGGTTTCATGTGCATACCTTATTTCATTGGAGGCACAGGGGCAATTTTCAGTACGATAACGATCGCGTGGGCACAGTTCATGTTTTCCAGGAGTGTTAATGTCATGTAACGCCATTTCCATTGCCTGTAGGCCAGCTTACCTCCAGTCCATCGAACATAGGTAGGACCGGACAGGATACTAGAAAATGCTGCAGGTTAACATACGGCGTTTGATTTCATGCCCGACCCCAGCTTGAACCTCCAGATTGAATCCTTTTAAAGACAACGAGCAAGGACTCGATTTAAGAGCAACGACTGGAAATAAAGGAGTTTGGAGCCCGTCGTAATCAATGCCTCGTCAGTCTTTCTAACAGTATTGCAGCAAAATCGTACATTTCAAACAACAGGGTCAACAAACTGCCACTTGTAATCTGACGTCACAGGCACAGCCCAGTTAACGATCTCGCTAGAAGAATGAGTGTGTGTGCCTGGCAAACCAATGCCTCGAGGCTATTGCCAAACGTCCACCGAATGTACAGCATCATACGACAACGGCGATAATTACTTTTTATCTGCAAATAGGTAAAAACGCCATACAATGGGTAGACTTCAAAGTTATATTACGTAAGTACACAGACATTCGCATGGAATGATGTAAGATAACTAGAATAAACACTACTAGAGTGTGGTCGGCCGGAACCGAACATGGGACGGACTTGGCACACTCGCAGCAGACACGCGCGCGCTCGGAAATACTCCCGAAAAGAGATGGCGTTTATTTCCGGCGGGTGCTGGGCGGCGGGACCGGTACCCCTGGCCGGTGAAAGCGCCCGGCCGAGGTCGGCAGACAGCCTTGCACCGCCCTCCGCCCCCTCGGGCCACCAAGGCCGCAGCGACGTCACGCAAGGCGGCCCATTCTCGGGCATCGGCGAGTGCCCACGTGGTGGCCTCCAACAGTTGAGGCCCAGCACGGCTCTAGACGCAAGAATAACTGGCGTCCGGTGAAACACACCGTACGTGTGCAGAAACAGCTGCATCCAAACGTTATCAAACCAAGTATTGAGGTGGACATGCGTGATTGTGGATGTTAATTTCTGTTTTCTTCAATATGTCTAAATACTTATTTTGTTAGAAAGAGGTGTTTGTTCAGTTTATTTTTGTGTTATTCTGGATATACTATATTTTTAACTGTGTGCGAAAATGAAAGGCACGTTATGTACTTACCTGCATAATGCACAATATAAAATCACGTATTTTATTTTGGAAATATACACATATTTTACTTTTGTTGTTTCATCTGTGTACGGATTGTCATAAAGTAAGTAAATCAGTGATGATTTTTACATGTGGCAGATAGATAAACAGAAGCAAAATAAAAACTATGCACCTGTAGTACGACATACGACTTGGTGTACAAGTATTTCATATCATACCGTTAAAACTGCGCGTAAGCAAAAAAAAAAAATCACTATGCAAATGTCTCTTTACATAGGGATACTAAGTACCCGTATCGCACTGAAATAAAGCCCTGTTCTTACAAAATCGCAACGTCCGAGTCGTAAATAAACACTAATATTATAAAGCCATGACACCTACTGTGGCGCGCCCCTAACTTTGACTTTAAAATCGCAGGTCGTCATTTATTCATCGGTGGTTGCCGGAGTTACCTGCCACGTCTATTCTAAACTGGGTTTCATGTTATTCGGCCTTATTTTATACTTAGGGTTAATTATTGGCTTTGCATTTTCCCCAAATGATTTATTGAATGTTTTAGGTCTAAATAATTACTGGAGTCTACTGACAGCAAAACAGACCAACTTAACTGACGTGCACAATAAAATCTTCATTCCTTAAAGGCTACGACTATGGCTCTTTAAAATTTCAGGAAAGTGCTACAGAACACGAAAACAAAAATCTTCTTATTAGAAACGAACTCTGGCCCATTCTGGACAACACAACAAGTTCATTCGCAGACGAAGTTGTTGAAGATAACATTGCAATAAATGCCTAAGTCAAGTGCATATGTCAATCTGAAGGCCTCAAACGATCAAGGAATTAAATGAATGAGTAAGGCGTCCGCTCAACTATAACATGACCTTAGAACGTAATTAAAACAAGCTTCAATAGAACAAAAATTTCTAATTCCCGTGAATATACATTACAATCAGAAACTATACAATTTTTCTTTATAACTAGAATACAGCCATGCCCGGCATTCGCAAATTATTAAATTATATCAATTTCAAAATTGTTTACGACGTGTGTCGCATGCTTCCCTCGGCATGGTCCACTATCGCTATCCTATAAAAGTTGGTGTACATTTATAAGAATCAAGATTATTTTAGGGTCCTCTGTGGTTGTGCACGTCAAGGCATTAGGCTCGCGTGGCATGATTAGCGCAGTACATTCGGCACGACTCAAGATACGAGCGCAGCATCGATACACACATGACTAAGTTCAGGAGCTCACTACAGTATTTGCGGTCCCATCTTTACATTTCGGTGCATTAACCACACAACGTAAAAACTCACAACTTAACTTAATTGCTGGCTCTTGAACTGCAGACAGTTTACATCTTATTTAATACGCGATACACACTAGGAAAAACACACCATATGCAACTTTTACTCTAGCAGTAGGGTTGTGCGAAATATACTTAATGAGTGTTTCAATACATGCTAACCAAATTGATATCGATGCGATATACCTGTCGTCATGATTATCAGGAACACTCAACGAAAACGTCATAACAGGTATCACCAATCTCATAATGAAAAAAAAAAAATAATAATCTAAAACACGAACATTACAATTGTATGGATTAGTATCGACTGATATATTGATACTACTTCTGTTTCTCGCAATACCGATCTGGTGATCACTACAAATTAATTTGTAGCGGTCACAATATCTTTAATAGATATCGCAATTAGATTTCCAAAATTTCCGGAGAAAATTGAAGGAGAAAAAAAACCCAGGAAAAAATTACTTAATTTTCTCTCGGAATATAATTAACAAAATAATTGAGAATACATAAAATTATTTAGTTTTATTGTTTTTACACATAAACGAAGCTTGAGATTTGAACATGTTACCAAAAATTCAGTTTCAGCTTAATTACTGCGCCATTATTGCTTAACATTTCTACTACAGGATGAGTATAAAATTATACCCCAATGTTTAAGGTCTAAAATATCACAACCAAATAACCTACAACCTTTGTTGACCCATCAAATGAACCGTGGAACTGTGAAGTTTGTTTACCATATCTTCATAAATGTTCAATGTGACCACACTCGTTCCACACTCTTGTCAGCATGTCCGGTGTTACGGTTTGGATAGCGTCCGTAATTCTCGTTTTAGGTAGTCATTGTTAGCCGGCAATGGTGGATGAAACACTTGATCCTTTATGTACCCCTACAGAAAAAAATCGCACGGGGAAAGATCCGGGCTTCTTGGGGGCCAGTGATGAAGAGCCTGGTCACCAGCTGCTCCTCGACCTATCCAGCTTTGCGGCAAAGTCTCGTTCAGCTATCCGCGAACAGCTAGGTGCCAATGGGGTGGCGCACCATCCTGCTGAAAAACGAAGTCCCCCCGCCCGAGCCACCTCTTATAACTGAGGAAACAACCACTCTGTAAGAATGTCCAAATAAGGGATTCCAGTAACAGTGGGTTCGTGAAAAAATAAAGGGCCGAAAATAATGTCTTTGGATACAGCGCAAAACACGTTCACTTTATAGGAAGCGCGCTCTAGTTAGGTGGTTTCTTGTGGAGGCTCCTGACCCCATATCCGCACGTTGTGCCGGTTCACCTTAACATTTGTATGGAACGTCGCTTCATCGCTAAAAACCAGCTTAGACATGAAGGCATCGTCTACGTCGTTCTGGGCACAGAAAGGAAACATCAGACCGTCCCATTCACATTGACGTGTCGAATGCGAGCTTGCTTCCCCCTCACCTTCTCAAACAGAGAGTTACGAACGCCATCCAAACCGTAACACCGGACATGCTGACATGAGCGTGGAACGAGTGTGGTCACATTGAACATTTATGAAGATATGGTAAACAAACTTCACAGTTCCACGGTTAAAGGTTGTTTGGTTTTGATATTATAGACCTTCAAAGTTGGGGTATTCTTTTATACTCAGCCTGTATATTTCATAGGTACCCATAGTAAATTGCTAGTTCCTTTATTTTCTTGTATTATGTGCTTACATCAATAAAGCACCAATATTTGTATTTCAAGAACTTTATAAGCGTTTCAATTTATAATTGTTCAAATTTCTGTAGTTACTCTAAGGTAAAAAATCAATTTTTCCCTGGTTTTCCTCAGCCTTAGAACCCTAATAGCAATGGCGATGTATCGAAATGCCGCACAACGTAATCAAGCAGCAGAGGTCAGGCACTCACCTTGCTCAGTTTCTCGCCCTCGTGGTGCGGCAGTAGAGTGCGCAGCGACTGGAAGCCGGCGTTGATGCTCTGCATGCGCCGCCTCTCGTTCGAGTTGGCGATCTCGCGACGGATTCGCTTCTCCTGCTCCATGTGGTTGCTGGGGGAGGCGGCCCGCTCGCTCGGCCTGCCAACCACACACAGCCGCCATCACACTTTGCCCCATACACCCTCCAGCAATGTTGGGTAGTAATCTTTCGAAAGTAACGTGTGTTACTTTAGAGTAACTTTTCTGGGTAACTCTTTGCTACATTTTTTTTGCAGATAATTTCTAACTCATGATACTCAATTGCAACTGCAGGAAAAAATAAGTTACGTTCAGCTTCACCCTAGTTTCGTCTAATGTGCAGCGAGAATAGCTGAAATAGGGGTACTTCATGAGTCGCGAGTTAAAAGAGATAGGGGATGCTCGCTTGACATCGGTCCACATTACTAGAATTAGTACAGTTCCTACTCTGCCATCTGCATTGTCCCTTCCTGTTTATTTAGTCCTTGCCTGTGAACTGTACGAAATAGCTCTTCTTGAAATACCAGAATGGACAACGACAGTGCAGAAAATTACTTTGACATTCGTAAAATTAAATATTATTTCTCCATCGAAGACGTCTTCGTTAACCTCAGAAAATATCTGCTGGTAAGAAAATTGCATAATGTGTGTATTATATGTACACAATATGCGTTTTTTGATTTGACAGATTTAGTAAACCAAATTGTTGCATGGTTTTAACAATTATTCAATTGCAAAATATGAGTACTATACGTTTAATCTTCAAATAGAGAACATTTGTGTATTTTAGCCACACTTTGGTCTGTACCGTGTTTCAGACTGTGTTATGGCGATTGTGACCACTCTTTCTTGCGACGATCGCTATCTTTCTCTTCAAAGCAAGAAATTTACGACAATTGGCAATACTTCGATGGTAAAATCTCTCTACTTGGAATACACTCGAGGCAAGTTTATGTCTTCAAAGTTTCCCAAAAGTATTTGTGACGTCACCGAAATGAACGCGTGTGCGAAGAATAAAATAATTATAATATATACATTACAAACATCTAGTAAAATTTTGAAACTCTTGTCATCCAGCACGAGGTTGTGAATTATGAGATTTTATATTTTGCGCGTGCTCTTACATGCATTGTTCTTGTGTATTGATAATCGTAGCTTACACGCTAACATTCCTAGTCTACTGATAAAATTGCAGTTAAGAGGCGATAAAAATTTTGGAACGCGAATTTTACTCAATGTAATTTAATGCACAGAATATTCTCTCTTAAAGTGTTATTTCACAACACATACTTCATTCCACGAACAGCATTCAATTTAGTTCATTGTAATTTTTAACACGTATTACGTAATAAAGAATGTGCAGGCCTATGTAAATATAAATTTCAGGTATTCAAAAATTATTATAATTTAGGTGTACTGTGAGAGAAAAATTAAAAGCCCTAGTCAGTTAAAACGCACACAAACCTGTTTTGAACATAGCGGATTCAAACTCGCGGATGTATTCTGTCGCAACTTCGAATGCAACGTGGCTAACCACTACGCTACAGCGCACACTATTTTTAGACGACTCACTACGATTTAAATACTTAGTGTACAGCTGCTAAATTGTGCTACATTTTGAAAACAAATATCAACTTTTTCTGTAACCCAAAACTAAATTGAAAAGCGCGAATTTGAAAATATGCGTACTCGTTTTGAAAACAAATATCAATTTTTTCTGTAACCTAAAACTGAACTGAAAAGCGCGAATACTTTAACATACAAAAGAGACTGTTTCTAAGCTCCACCGTTACGCCACTGAGTGGTTTTCGTGGCTGGCTTGGTACACTTAAGAAACATGTTTGCCTGTGTTAATCCACAATTCCGTATTTATGCTGGATACATAGTGTAACAGTGTTGTACCAGACCACTCTTACTCATTTTTCTCAGTACAAAACGGACCTCCTTGCTCGTCTACAAAGATTATGAGTGTTTAGTCACATATCCAGTGTTTTGAGACTGAATGCATATGGATTCCATGGTAGACTGCCGAATATAACCTAGGCGCGGCGGACTTGACCTAATGTAATCCACCTTCTATAAAATTAGCCAGTAGGGTTGGGAACATTTTGAATCGTATTACACATACGTAGAAGGATACGGTGAATTTTACCTTTATAAAAGGCAAGTCCGTAGCGATTTACAGGAGCCATGAAAGATGGAAGAGGGGGGGNCCCCCGGGAAAAATTTCCAAACAACCTCAAAATGATACATGTTAAAAGCCATTTACTGATAGAGTAAGTATCGCCAACTGAGGGAAATACACACATCTATAAGAAATAAAGTTTTTTCCCCGCCTGTAGTCACAAATGTGTGCCGCTGATTATGCCCACTGACACTGTGGCCTCTGCGGAATGGCTAATCGCCTTCCGTAGTCACGCCTCTGAGTTTGTACTTCACGTAAATTAATTGTTAGCAAAAATTTGGCAAACCACTTAATTTGGATGGCAATATTAGACAATGGTGTAAATTTCACATGGCGACATGGCCAAACCAGTTATGGGTGCGTCCAATCTCAGCTATAATTCAATATCCGCGCAGTCAGCTGTATCGCATGGTACCATGTCCGCAATAATCGCAGCTATTCCCTCGTCTCAAGCTTCCCACGTATAACAGTGCGACAACAAACTAAAACGTCAGTCAAATTAGCAGACGTGTTATTGATATACGGTGTACGACAACTGGCACGGAATCCAAAATGAGTTGTGAAATAGGTTAAAACATGCCGAGTAATGAAAATGTGACCAGTGTAAAATATGGCGGGCAGCTGGCAGAGCAGCCGGCCGGCGCCGCGGCGTGAGTCAGGGCGACGTCAGCTGACCGGCTGAATGAGTCAGTCCGCTGCTCTCGGGCGCCGCATCAGCTGACTGCCGCGGAGAAGGGGCTCACGAGAGGGGTCCCGCCCCATCCGCAGCTCGCTGCCCCACCCCCTCTGTCGGTGAGTACGTCAACCTACCTGGCGCGCTACAAGCAAATTACCGCACGTGTTCGCGACCTGCTTCACAACTCGCACTTTTGATACGAGACTATAGTCCGTCTCACGAACAACAGCACATTCTGCCAGTTCTGAAAGGAGTCTTGTGTACAGTTGTGCCGAAGGCAAAATATTTTCTATTGACACACTGGGCGGGCAGATTGACAGGCAGTTGAGCAGATTTATGTAACATGTGTTGCGAGGAAAGACACAGCTGTAGTCTTAACAACTGTACAAACATAAATAAGGTCAAATAAGTGTACTCGCACTTGGGAAAGGCTTACTTACACAACGCTTTTGAAAGCCTAGATTGGTATCTTCTTCCTGCCATTTTGTGTCGCCGTTTACTTACACGAACAAACGCCATGGAGCTAATACCAGTGCGATGTGACAGTAAATTATTAGAAAAACAAATGCGTTATTATGCCACTTCCCGATATTTCAATCTTACACTAACACATTTTAAAGTGCACACTGATGAGCGTAACCAAGTGTGATGACCGTTAGTTTGGAACTTACTGTACGCCTAAATCTTTAAAACCGCAATGTTCACAATCGTGGCAGCTGAAAGTGATATTTAATGCCATTTATATTTAATTACAATTTCACAGTATTTCACCTATGTACGGATGAAGTCATAAAGTACGTCAGTGACGATTATTACGTACGGCAGATAGATAAATAGAATAAACATATAACATGAAGCACCACGTGAAGCATCTGTAGTTATGACGTATGACTTTGCGCAAGTATTTCATGATACCTGGTTAAAACAGCGCGTGAAAAAAAAATGGAACTTTCTATGCAAATGTTGTTGCTTGCACCAAAAAATTGGCAGATTCAATTCTCATATTTCCTGCAGCATGCGCAGCGGCCATTTTGGGGGAAAACGCTACGCAAATTCATTCAGAGACGCAGCTGTTTAAGATAAGGATGCACGTTGCTGGACGTGGCCTTACGCCACAAGCTATATGTCGACATACAGCTGATGGCAATGAACTGTTTTGTTACCCGGCGTGTCTTTGAGACTAAGAGAGCCTCTGCAGTGACTGAACAACCAGTGAAGACAGGCCAATACAGGGCTACGAAATTAAACTGGAATTAGAATTCACCGTTATATACGATTTTTAAAAGCCCCCCTATTCCCAGGACTTATTAGCGAGCGAGAAGACTGAGTGATATAAACCCTTGACGCGATTAGAGGGGAAGAGGGAAGTATCGACAACACATTAGGTCTTACGACTTCAGGATACAGACGTCCAGGAAGATGGTACAAAGACCCTGTGGACAACTGCGATAATTTAGTATTATATTTGTCAGAGTCCGTCCCATCTTTCGTCGCAGTCTCGGTGCTGGCGCATGCGCCGAAACAGTTCCCGTTACTACTTTACACATAGTTTCCTTTGGCACCTTAAGGTGGCCACATGGGTAGACCGCCGAACGGTGTGCAGAGGTCCAGCAGAAAACGTTTTATTAAAATCGTAAAACGTGTCCGAGTGGGATCTGCCTACGAATAGCATTTAAGAATCGTTACGTGTCTGTATAAGTTTTTCAGTTCCTCCATCTCTATTTAAAGCATGTTTTTGTGTAGTGAAAATGGCTCAAACGGGCGTTTCCGCGGCCATTTTTAGGTTTAAACATTCCGGTAGAGACGTGCATCAAACCTTTATTTTTATTATTACCTCATAAAATGGCAAGGTCTCCGCAAAGAGGCGATGATAGAGTTGATGCGAATGTCTCGGTCGCCCCTTGCGCTCCCACGCTTTTAGCCCTCAGACGTGCAAAATTCATTCAACCAGGCTGCCACCTTAAGGGCCAAAGTAGCCTGCAGCCACGAAATTTAAATGGAGAATCAATGTTAAAGAAATTCCTTCTCAATGCATTAATTTTAAACATAACTGTTTTAAATAAAAAATATTCAACGCAACTCTCATAGAATACAGCCACGTTAAAAAAGGTTTAAATGTTTTTATTCATATTTTGTATTGAAAAACGTTAATTTTTAATGTTAAATTTTAGGAACAAAAATTCAACAAAAAAATTAACAAGATTTCTTAACGTACCAGTACTCCTTAACACATGCCACATAGAATACTTTTCGTTTAGAATTATTATCCTTAAAACCGATGCACCGAAAAGAAATTTCTTTAACACTGATTTCTTATTTCAACTCTGTGGCTGTAGGCTAGGTAGGCAGCGCCCATAACCGGATAAACTTCGCTGCCGGCCGCAATACACTGCAATGAAACAGAGCAACATTAACTTCCTTTACCGAAGGTCAGCAGTGTTTCTTTTCTTTCTGATCGACCATTTAGAGAAATTTCTGGGCGATGGCCTACGACACTATAAATACAAGCCACAGTTGGACTTTCGGCAGTCTTTTTGTGGAAGTGAATTAATTAGCTGAGTGCGGCAATCGAGCGACGTGTAGAGGACGGATGACGACGGAAGATTGCGAGGCGACGGCGGACGAGGTGTTTGTGGTGTGAATGGACGAGAGGGCGCGAAACGCGACGAGTGAAGCCTAGTGTGCATGAGGACGCTCGGAGAACTCTAGAACATTTCCGACTGGCGGAACCCGGACTAAACTGGGGTGGGACGGAATAACAAGTGATACGGACTCCATTGTAAATATTGGAACTGTCAAATATGGACATATAATTTGTAAAATAAGTCAATATGTTTTGATACACTGTCTATTGGGACTGTTTTTTAATTATTTAGTTATGTACATTTCTTTGGGGTAATTGTATTGATTGAAGACATTAATTGTAAACATCACGTGATATCTATTTATTGTGAGATGTTGAGCCGAGATAATCTTGTTTGTGGATATTATAAATAAAATTAGTAAATTATAATGAGCTCTTATTTAATTAAGACTTCCATCCCTTAACGAACTTGATTTGGCTCACTGACTTTGAGAGAAAATTGTAAGATTGGTATCAGAAGTGAGATGAAGGCATTTTGTTTAAGAAAAAAATGTAATTAAGACTAGAATAGGATATTAACTAATAATATAAAATTTGTAGTAATAGGCCAAGGAATTATTTAGAAATTTGTTTATGCTGACAAGGAAAATGTCGGCAGACATGGAAGCACTTTAAGTAGCCAAATAAATAGTGCCAGGGAATCTGTAAATAGTCAAATTAATACTGTAAATAGCCAAATAACTAATGTTAGCGAACTGGTAGATACAGTATGAACGAAAATGTGGTTAGAAAAATACAGTATTAGCGAGGTAGTCGACAAACTGGATAAGAAAATAGACACTGTGAATGAAAGGATGGACAGTGTTGAGCAGGAAATGAAACAGGAAGTAAGCGCCCCCAAGAAAGAATGGCAGGAATTCTTGCAGCAGCAGGGGAGAAGACATGCAGCGGCTGAGGAGGAGCAGAGATCGACCCCTACCGAGTCGGTGAATGTGGACAGCGAGAAGGCAGTGGTCGCAGCCAATACAGACATCTCAGGAGAAGACCAGAAGTTTTGGAGTGTGGGTATGCCTCAACCAGGGGTGGATAAAAGCGGCGTCACAATAAAGCCCGCCCTCCTATGACGGTCAGACATGTGGCGCGAATACCGGCGCCAGTTACAGATCGTTGCCGCCCTGAATGGCTGGGCGGAAGACAACGGCCGTACTACCAGGCGGCTCTACTGAGACCCGCATTAAGCATACTGCAGTCGCTGCCAGAACGACATCGCCTGAAATACTCCACACTAGTAGAGTTAGAAATGGTGAATTGTAGCACACCTGGCGGGGACGAGCCGCGGTCATCATGGATGACGTCATTTCCCCTTTTTCCTCAGACGGCGGCCCATACCGAAAAAAAAAAAAAACATATCTGCTAGAAAATTTCCCTCAAAAATGTTTTCGTTCAATTTCTGTCAGCGACTCCACGATGTGGCTACGCGACTTTTTTTTGTCAAGTGAGGTATTGAGGGATTTCGTGCTCTATCATTCCATGCCAGCATCGGCCATCTTGTTCCCTGCTTCATGCTCTCGCATTCCGAGCGAGGGGGGTTTCTCCGAGTCTTCCCAAATTCGAATAACTTGTTCATGCACTAACATTAAGATTTTATTTTCTCATATTTCTTCCGGTCTCCTTTCACCTGGTGTCTTGGCAGGGACAAGTCTAAGTCTAATGCTCTATCATTCCACCTAGGTTTTCTCATATTCCTTCTGGTCTCCTTTCACCTGGAATCTTGGCAGGGGCATGTGTGTATCATTCCACCTAGGTTTTCTCATACTTAAAGCATAGTTGGCTGTAATTTCCGAACCGTGTAAGATGCAGCTATCAAATGCATAACATAGTCATCACCAGCTACTAGGACGTCCGTGTGTCGCGGTGGTGGACAGGACGCTTTAGAAGAGACGTCCTTCATGAACGTTGTAGACCAGTGCGAGCATTGACCGCGAGGTACGCTGCAGGCGGCCGGCAAATCAATTGTTCGCGCCACTTCTCTTGTTATTTCTTGCCGGGAGATGTGTGGAAGGGAAGTGTGTGGAACGGTCCGAGTGTGGTGGCGGCAAAATGGAGTTTGCTGCTGACTCGCCACTTCCGAGTGAAAACTTTTTGCTTTATTGCAATGGTGTACCTGAATTATAATGACGTCAATGAACACGCCATTCTCCACTTAATATCTCGAGAAAAGGAATGGGAAAATTGGAAAAATTTCCTATAACCCAAATTACTACTGCAAAACAGTTATTAATCATACATTTTACGTTTGTCCTCGCTGAAAGTGTAGGGGAGCAATAGCTTATGCAATACAAAAACTTAACAACGAAAAGCTACGAAGTTTTCACAATTCATTAGCGCATTCAATACTACAAACCAAGGGCAAGAAAAAATGAAAATAACTACGAAATTATATTTAATGTAAGAAAATGACCTAGATCTTAAGTTTCCTTGCAGACACAGGAGACGTGCAGTGCTCCAAAAAGTATTGGCACACCCACATTTTCGAGGTTGGTAATGAAGAAAGCTGTACATTTCAGTAATAAAATACATGTAATAACTAATGTACATAACATAAAATATATATGTATCTGTTCCGACTGCCTGTCCATAACAAATCAATTCGTTACAGCAAACAATAGCACACACAATATAACAGCGCCCTTTGCTAGTATCCATTAGAAAGCGTTCGAAAAATTCATAGGTTGATGAAGATCCACAGAGTTTTCAGGCCGGTTGAAATGGTGGAACAATCGGTTGAACAGAACTCAACCGAAACAGTAATTTTCTAAAACGTGGATTATAGCACATTTTCCATTTTTAATGGTTAGAAGAATGTGTTGACTAGAGTTCTGTATTAGACCTGCACTACTTTCTTCATTCCTACAGATCCAAACAAAGTGAACTCACGATCGGAAAATATGACTTTAAAATCTCTATTGGCTTGTAGATGTATTCCTTGGCAAAATGCAAGCGTTTCTTACGGTTATTTTCCGAAATGTATGGCATCTCCTTGGGAAATCTACAATGAACATTAGTCCCATTCAAAACATTTCGTACTGTCTGAATATTCACATTCTTGTTGGACGTTTTATACGTTCCTTCTGGGCAAAATTAATTCGTATATACTCTCAGGTTAAGTAACTCGACGCCCGGATCGACGCTTATACTTTGTTGCACCAGTATCTTTGTATTTTTGAATGATTGCCTTTATTATAGTGTAGCTGCAAAATTCATCTCTCGCGATATCCGTTCCCCTCTTGAATCTAACAACACTGCTCTATCACGTAGACACTAAATGTTCCTTCTGCTTCGGACTCGCGGTGATGGTTGCCGTATAACTGCATAAAACTAGTAACTGAATTGTAGTAAACAACCTCCCATGGATACTGCGTTTGATGGCGTAGCATGTTGTGCAGAAAGAGAAGAAGTTTGTTTGCTATAATCAACTTGTTATGAACAGGCATTCTGTGTAGTAGAAATATCTTTATGTAGGTCAGCAATCACGGGCATTGTTTACTCTAATGTAAGGCTCTCCCACAACTAGTCTTTAAAATGTGGGCGTGCCAATACTTTTTGGGGCGACTGTAGTCTGAGGGAGTACAGAAGGAAGGCAATTTTTACCATCACGTAACATAAGTACAAAAAGCTGTCGGCGTCAATTCGCTAGGAGTCATGAGGCGCATGAGCAGGAGAGCGCATCAGAAAGGGGTATGTACTCGGACGGGTACAGTGCAGCCGAGATGGCAGCTTCTGTATACTCGAGCAGAGCAGCATGGATGGGGCGGGCCCTTCACGCCCCAGTTGGAAAGGGGTCAGGGCCTTGAGTCACATCGCGGGAGCCCTTCAGCTGACGAGCAGACCAACCGCCACACCGACATCCCGTCAATTCTGAGTCGTCCCCTCCCTTCCCTTCAACAATTTCCCAGGAGGCGTAAGAACGACGGAGTGCTGAAGAAGACACCGGAAGATGCGTTAAATTCATCATAGGCTCTTAGCGCAGTTGACTCAACTGGATTGTAGAAGAGCCAACCATATTATTTAAGGAGAATATCCAGAGGGAAAAAAATTATGAAACTCCTGAAGGTTACGCCTTGTCATAAGGAAGCATTAGAACGTACCTTTCCAAAACTGTGATATGAATTGTCGGGGAGATGAATCACAAATTAGATTAACAGTATATTATCAGATACGTGGGTGATGTCTTGAAAGTACCATACACGACTAGTCTGAAATGTGTTTTCTTTTCGTAGATGAGCATTTTGGGTGCACGTTCACTGATTTCCCCAATAACCGGGTTTTCAAAAGCACTTAAAGCAGTTCATTCGCAAGTCAGGTGGCCGCCTCAACGCAGTAATAATAACTACACATAAAGAAGGGCTATGCCATGCAAATCAAAATTTATTTATCATGAAATGCTTCTTGCATTATATTTGTAAAGGTACCACAAAATATTTTTATAGCGTTTTTACTCATTCTCTACTTTCGGACAGACCCGGTTATGCGGGATCCTCAAGCCCTTCGCTGCCAGATACAAAACATATTAGAAAGTTAACACATAGTGTCAACTAGGTGAACTGTAAATGTGTTACTTTATGAATTTTTTATTTTATAAAATTAAATTTGTGCAATTTACCTTGCAGCCCAACTTATGTACACTGCTAGTTCAAAATGCCGGTGCCACATTTACGGTTCTTCCAAAATATTTGCAAAAGCGCTACATATGTATATCGTAAAATTAAAATTCTTGTCGCCTGCAATCCATTTTTTGAATGAAAATAAGAATAGAATTTGGCGTGATTGTAACATATTTATATTTCTAATGAAATGTGTGTGTTATTTAGTATCTACGAGATTCCAAATTTACAAGTTTATACTGCACGTGAAACATTCGAGTGTTACGGAATACGTTAAAACAGTATTATGACGTCTGCCTGAACGGGTAACTTGTACGCGTCGATATATCAAACAGCAAGTACAAGCTTCCACGGTTGACATTCAAGGCAAGTAATTTGGGGGAAAATTATAATCTGCATTGAATGGGTGGATGCAGTTTTATGGAATACATTGGCATCAGCTATGGATTGTTTTTTCAGTATTCTGTTTTATGTTGCGTTCATATCAGCGTAGGCATTTAAATTTCATAAGCGAAAAGTGATTTTTTTCCCCCGTAAGGAAAGCAGTGGGCCTTGCCAAACGTTAATGTTATGCGCTGCTTAGAAACTGGTTGGACGAATTTTTACGAAACTTACATCCAATGACAAAATATTACCGTGGACGTGTCCTGTAAAAATTGTATCAATTCTGTTTATGACATAATTGTTTTCGTTACTTGCAATGTATCTATTAGCAACGCCCGCCATATGTTTGTGTGTAGTTTTGTATTGAAATATTGATTTGCAAGGTCTTTATGAAATGTAATTCTAATCGTAAATGATAACACATAATTCTTTGGTCATATAACTATTGCTTAAGGCACATTGTTTTCTGTATGGAGTGAATACACCGTATAATCTAAAAGCGTGCCTTTCTTGCAAATATGAGACACGACGGGCGGGCGTTTCAGTTTTTCACACTTTTTTAAAAGTGAACGATCGAAGCGTCTTGGCGTTGTTTTAATAAAAGGAAAAAGAATAATGTTTAAAACCCATCTGCTATTTTGTTGACAACCTAAACGAATTATATTTTATTATAACATCGGAAGAGTTGACCACAGTTAAAGGCATTGTTTATATCCTAACAGAAAAATAATCGTGAACATCAGCCAATATTCACGAACACATATTATTTACCGATATTTCGGTGTACGTGTTTATAGTGCTTATTGCGCCATTTTATTACTCTTCATTGTTTATTTAACGAGTATGCAGTGGATATATGAACCAGCTGAAAGTCACATGACAGTTCTTATTACGAAACCAACGGGCTGAAAGTATATATAAACTTAGCAGGGCCTTCAAAGAGTGCTCGATTTATCGTGAACAGCCTTTAGCAGCAAGTACCAATACCAATAATGTGGTTCACCACAACAATATCTTTGCCGATAAATTTCATGTGTTTATTTTCTTGTGCGATTATATTTGGTAATTAATTTCAGTTTACCGCTACCACCTTGAGGCAAATAGGCGCTACACGACTCTTTGACGCTTGAAGCTGGCGCACACCTCTTGCATTTCATTGAGGTCACGGCCTAATGGATGTAGGAATTTATATATTATATATATATATATATATATATATATTATATATTATATATATATATATAGGGTCGATTTGCTCTTCAGGAGACTGCGTAACAATAGCATTAATCAGTGAAAGATCTCGGGTGTGATGACAGTACGTCGGCTATATTGGCACTGGTGTCAGACAGTGTACAGCACTGATAATGTGTACTGATTCTGCCGCAATCCGCGAGCTACGTTTAATGCTGGATTCACAACACCATGACAAGAAAATTGTCAACGAACACATCCGGTCGGCACGAAAGAAACCAACATCAAACTAGTTATTTTCCCATTTATGGTTTATCTGTTACTAAAGATATATATATTTTAAAACACTGATAAATCTTAGGTAGGTACCAATTGAACAGTATGATCAGTATTTTAAGTTCGAATTTATTAAAGTTTTCCCGTTTTGTCTGCCCGTGACACCAAAATAGAAGTATTTTCTAATATGAAAGTCTGTCGCATCGGTCATATTTGTCGCACCTATAGCAAAAGGATGTTGCTTCTGATGACTGGCAATCTGTCGCGTCGCGCTGTTGTGAATCCAGCTATAGCCCATTCACGGTTACTTCCAAATTTTCTGAAGCCCTACTAAAGTTCTATTTCCACGATATTCCTCCGCCTCAGGCAAACAAAGCTTAACAAAGTATAAAATTACACCAAAAGGGACAACGCACCGCATGCGTGCGCACTCTGCGTAATACTATTTTGCATAAGAACAATTTCTTACTGGGCAATGCCTAGTAGGCATTGCCAACACACCTATTTTCTCCTGGTTCTTATTCGCATTAATTACTAGCTGTGCCCGCGGCTCCGCTCGCGTGGACTACAAAATATTATTGTTTAGGTTTTTTTTAATATAAATAAAGTTGAATTTTACTTAGTGTTAATCTTCTATACTCTATACATATAAAATTCAACGCCTCCGTCAATTAAATGGTAAATACACTTATTAGTATTTCTCTGTTATAGATAGATATATGCTACCGCGGAATTTATTTTGGTTTTTTTATTCAACACAATTCTTTACCACATGATTTTGTTCCATCTTTAACGGTTTAGACAGCGCATTGCAAGAAAGCGCGCTGGCGACAAACTTTTTCCTACTTGATTCACTATTATAGTTTTGTTAATTTTTTTGAGATATTTTCTTGCGATAAAAAGTAGACAATATCACCTTTCAGCCCTCCAACTATTTCTGTTCAAAAAATTTCGTCGATCTGTTGCTCGGTTGCATTGATATTCCGTTTGTGTACTTTTTCATTTTCCAATAAGAATTTCCCCGAGGGAATAAGATATTTTCTTGGGATAAAAAGTAGCCCATGTCACTTCTTGGACCTCCAACTAGCTCTGTGCAAAAAAAAACCACGTCCATCCGTTGCGACGTGAAATAAAGACAAACAAACAAACTTTCGCATTTATAATATTAGTTAGAATTCACAAGTATAAAACGCCTGTGATGCATTTAGGAAACCATTGAAGACTTCGTACATGGGGTGATTTTTCAAAGGTTTGATCAAGAAGTGTGAAGAAACCGCGAATAGACTATAACACGTCCTACGTGCACCGCAGGTGGGATGCGGCAGGTTGGCAGCACTGACGCGAAGACCCCCTGGGCCGCCAACTGGGCCAGGTAAACACACCAGGTGGCGAGCGGCCAGCCACCAGCTGCCTCAGCGCACAGGGAACACATGTCTCGTGCAACTGTCCCTCCACCCAGCACTCGCTCACCTCCCTATCTATTCCTACAAATAACGAAAACTACTTATTTGCAGGGCGTCAGACGGGGAGTGGCAATAAGTCGCACGCCACCTCTAAACCTCGCTACAGTTGGCGCCAAAAAGCCCAAGACGACGCGCAGAGAGCAAACTATGTTTTTTAGTGTAACATCCCAGCAACTTTGATAGTACTCTTAAGGAAGGTCTTTTTCTTGCAAGTGTATAGCTCTTAGCGCACATACAATAAGAGATAAAAACGGCTCTTCTTTCAAAATGCTGGCTCCTTCCGTCAAGTCATTCCAAAACTAATATCATCAAATGTGTTTTAATTTTCACCATAGATACAACAGAAATAATTCTACAAATATTTTAATGCTTCGGACCCTCGAAAAGATTATATTTCAGAGGCATTTAGGGAACCTCCGACATATTAAGGGCTCTATCAAACCTGCAGCTACCTAATTTAAATGGGGGATCAATAATAAAAGAAATTCCCTCTCAAAGCATACATTTTAAAGATAAGTGTTCCAAAGAAAAAAAATATTCAACGCATCTTTCTCGGAGAATACTGCCACGTTAAGAAATTACAAAAAAAAAAAACAAAAAAAAAAAAACTTTTTTTTTTTAAAACGTAAATTACAAAGTTAAATTTTAGAAAAAATATATGGACAGTCATAGCGTCACATAAAACACTATCTACTTGTTTGAAACTGTTATCCTTAATGTACACTTCATAGTATGAACTCTGTTTACTGCTAGGTTTTAGGGCCGTATGCAGAGAAGATTCTAGAAACCACTACCACTAGAAACTATACTCTGATTGGTTCCATACCTCTGTTATTTGCATACGCACGCCTATATCAGTTTTTTTTTTTTTTTTTTGGCTCTTCAGTGTATTTACGAAACTGAAAACCTAGAGATAAGATCAATTTTTTATTTTTCAAACAGTTACGTTTTTCGAACGTGAATTTTATTTTCGTAAGTAGCATAACTAGTTACATTCCAGTAACTAGAGTGACTCGCAGAGCAAATCCCGCGTTAAGTGCATTAAAACTTACCAAGGAAGCAGAAGTCGTCTTGAGGAAACAAACCTGCCTAGAAACCTGAGGATAGTACTTCGTAGAGAGGACCTCAATGGTAGAGTAACGCGCAATAAACCATACATCAGCAAGAAGAAGAAACTTCTCAGGACCCAGTTTGCCACAGATCACGCTGATTCACCTTTTACTACAGGAAAACAGTAATATTTACCGACGAAAGTAAATTCAATGTGTTTGCATCGGATGGGAAGGCCAGTATCTGGCAAAAGACAAACACGGAGCTTGCAGAAAGAAATCTTCGGCCGGACGGTGAAACACTGGGGTTGGGTCCCTGATGGTAATTCATAGATAGTACTATGGATCAAGATGTGTATTTGGACATATAGAAGAAAGAACTGACACCTAGCGCTTAGGCTTGCGGGATTGTTTCACGTTCGCCCAGGACAACGACCCGAAACAAGGCCAATAAGGTATGCATGTGTTTACTCTATAATTGCTCCCATGAACTCGATACCCCTCCACAGTCCAAAGACAGCAATGTCATTGAAAATTTGCGGAGTGTCTTAAAAGAAAACGTTTGCCCCCATTCTATATTTAACCTGAGTGACCTCAAAATTGCCCTTCAAACGGAATGGGATTAAATTAAGCCTTCTTAATGCGAAGGGTTAGTTCCATCTTTACCAGGCAAGCTTATGGATATAAAAATGAACTGTGGTCGTCACACTACGCACTAACTGTCCACACATGTCCTTCGACGACAGGACAAATACAGACTGTACCATTTTCATTGTGGTGTACATCTTGACCTCGGAACGTGTAGTTTATTGTTGTAAAGTTATATATTATTTTGTGAAGATATTCGCTTTTTGTATCTGTTGTATGATGATTATCGCAGTTGTATGGCCTTATGTTACATTAGAAATGAAGAAAAGCATTAAACATATTGCACAGTCATTCTTGTGTGCTTTAAATGAAATGCAATAGTAGCTAATAATTGAAATGAGCAGTGTAAGTTAATGAAACACAATATTTTGTCCTCGCGTACTTCATAAGTATGCCATTTTAATATTCGGCCAGTTGTGGTGGACGCGTGGCACAGGAACGATGCACATTGCGTTCGTACCTCGTGTCATTCCCTGCACGCTCTCTGCGCTGAGAGGTTCTATTGGGTCTATTGGGTAGTTCTGTTGGCTGCGCCAGTCAGGAAAATGGGACGTAGGGCAGGAATACAACGTTTGAACAGCGGCAGCTGGTCATTTTTCATCATGCAAAGATGAAATCTCAACGAGAAATTGCGGAGCACTCAAATCTGCCGAGGTCCACTGTCGGAGACATCATAAGAAGGTTTCAGAAGGAAGACAGAATTGATTTGGTACCTTTAAAACGACAGCCAAAGAAACTAAGCGAGAGAAGAACGTACAGTAATCAGGAAAATAAAGAAAGGTCCGAAAATTAGTGCTTGCAAACTTACAACGGAGGTACTCAATGAATGCGGAAAGAACGTCCATCCAGAAGCCATACGACGAGTTATAAGAAGAGCAGGATATAATAGCAGGGTATCTAGAAAGAAGCCTTTCATTAATGAGGCAAATAGAAGTAACTACTTACGTTCACAAAAGACTACGCTGATAAGGATGAAAATTGGTGGAATGATGTTATTTTTGCTGATGAGACGAAATTGAATGTGTTTGGTTCAGATGGCAGGGTAACAGTATGGGGTAAGTCAAATCAGGAGCTAATAACCAGGAACATACAACCTACTGTGAAACAGTGAAGGTAGTATTATGATCTGGGGCTGCATATCTACAGCAGGTGCTGGAGAGGCTGTACGTGTCGATGGAACTATGAAAAAAGAAAACCATTCAACACCCTGACAGCAAACCTACACAAGAGGGATGATGATCTGGGCATTAGGGACACGTTTAAGTTCTACCAAGATAATGACCCAAAACAAAAGTCATACATTGTCATGAGCTGGCTTTTGTATAACTGTCCCAAAGTCATTAACACACCTCCTCAATCACTCGACCTGAATCCCATAAAAATCATATTGTTTGTTAAGTTGCATTGCTCATTTCCGTTATTGACTACCGCTGTATTTCATTTAAAGCACATAAGCGTGATTGTGCAATATGATTTGTGTTTATCTTCCTTACTAATGTAACATAAGGCCATGAAACTGCGATAATCATAGGTGGCCGAATATTAATGTGAGCCACTGTACATTTATTCACCAATACACTCAATTGTTTTATCCAAAAGACTTTTAATTACAACAATGAAATATCATAGGACAGGTGTACCACTGTCACTGTGAGTCACTGTAGATAGTGATAATATGAATATATTTAATCACTAAAATACATATTTTAATTCTCAAATATCAATGTAAATTATATAATACAATACACATTAATTCACAAAACATTGCAAGCTTTAGGAAATGCCCAAGATAAAATAATGTAATGGTATTCTACTGTAACGATACATACGTTAAACAGGGATTATAGTGTTATATGCTAACTCTCTCACTAGACGCGAGCTCCATTCGCGTTCGACCCTCTCGCTTTCCTGTCGCTCGCCCGGCAGCGGCGACCTGGCTGGCGTTACAGCCCCTCCTCTCCTCCCTGCTGGACAAACTTACGAGTTTAGAGGATGCGCAAGAATATTCCGGGAACTAGGACCCTCGGCGCAACGCGGCATTTAGAGAAATTTCTGGGCGATGGCCTACGACCCTATAAATATTGCAGCGGTCCAAAGGTCTGAGTCTTATGGTAGAAGCCTTTTGCTGAGATCGGTAACCAGGCGAAGACAAGTGCGATGTGGGATATGGTAAAGAGGACGGACGAGAGGGCGTGAAACCAGACGAGTGAAGGCTACCATGCATGATGGCGCTCGGAGAACTCTAGAACACTGCGGATTGTTGGGATCTGGACTTAACTAAGGTGGGACTGTATGAACATGACACGGACTTTATTGTAAATATTGGAACTGCCAAATATGGACGTATAATTTATAAATAATTGAATAGGTTTTCATACACTGTCTAATAAGACTGATTTTTTTATTATTTAATTGCATTAAATTCTTTGGAGTAATTGTAAATGGTATTGATTGAATTCATTAATTTTAAACAGCAAGCTATATGAATTTATTGTGAGATATTGGGTCGAGAGAATTTTGTTTGTAGTTAATTATAATTTCCTTATTTTATTACAATAACTTTAATTTAATTAAGACCTCCATCCCTTAACGAACCCGGTTTAATCCACTAACTTTAGAGTGTAACAATATTTTTAACTTCAAAGTATATTAAATTGTTGCTCCTAATAAAGTTTTTTTTGCATTTGCAGTTCAGTAGAAATATCCGTGAAACGGTTGTATATTTAGGCGCTGGGTTACTCTATTGAGATACAAGAAGCTGTAAAACTTTAAAGTAATGCTAATTTATTGCCTTCGTTCATAAATCCCACATACAACACATATATTACTTCATAAAGTTTTGTTAACAATATCCTATAAATGGCCATTCCATGTACATTTTTTGTAAGCTTGCAGCATTTTAATTTCTACACGAGTTTTCTCTTGATCCGTGCAAATAAATTAAATATTTAAACAGTACAAGAATGTGCGTATTTCGGGAAGCAGACCTCTCCATTTTATTTCTTATGAGAAGAAACAGACGCCATAATTTCAGCCGTTTCTATTGGTTGAGATAACCTGATGTCATTAAGTTCGAGCAGGCTCTTGTATCTTCGTATATAGTAACCAACCCCACTGAACTTCTTGAAGCCGCACGGAGTTAAGTTAAAATGGACTGAGCATACGAACTATAGTGATGCTTGGAATCTCCACTTCATACAAGAATTGGTGGTGGTGTTTCATTTCTAGGCGGGTTTATGCATACGGCCCTTGTGTACTGCATGCACGCGGTTTTCTGCGCCAATGCTACCAACCTACCGCACCCCACCTGCAGTGCACGCAGGTAGTCGCAGAATCAGTACAATAATGACAGACTATGTGCATTGAGTATTCAGGGTGGTTCAAGTGCCATAATTCTGTCCCGTGTAGCTACTATTTTTATTAATACTTTAATCCATACTATTTACACATGCTCACATTAATAATCGGACACCACATGTTTGTCCACATTATCGGCGTGATACACGCTGAAATACAGGCATATAAAAAGACCAAACAGCACGATGGAAAAGTGTCAACCTAAATCTTAAATTGCATTGCGTTTTTTTTTTTACGAAACCACTAAACGTGTCCCCATTATGCTAATCTACAAAAAGAAAACACATTTCAGACGAGGTAAGAATAATACTCTCAATACGTCATACATTATTAATGCTCTTCCCGGGCCTCCCGACATACAGTGGCTCCAAAAAGTATTTGCACACCCCTATTTGTTAATCGTAGTTCCCCGAATAACCATCCACTGCGAAGATACCATGTATAGTAATCCCTTCCTCTGACGAGTTCATTATCCACGTAATGAATTTACTTCGCTTCACTGACATCAGAAAAGTGCGAAAGTGAGACAACGCAGCAGCCAAAAAAGTATATACGCACGCACGCACACACACACACCCCTTCCCAAATTAAATGATCGGGCCAATCAACGCCATCCTATTACTTTCCGGGTCGGAAACCAACTCATTGGGGCAATATAATGCACAGTTAAATGCTGTGTCTAAGTGAGAGTGACTGATAAACCACGAGTCTGAAGCCAAATTAACTGTCTCCAGCTGTGCAACAGATCATGCGGCTACACGCTGAAGGTCAGAGTCGACATGGAACAAGTGAAATCTAAGCATGCCGAAATATATGCAGGATGTACCACGAAACCAGATATATTTAATTTGGCCACTTAAGAAGCCACGAAATTCAGCATTAGGCTATGTGACAGATCGAGCATTTATGCAACTACTTACGTAACATTGTCAGGCGGTAAAGAGCGCAATCCATAGTTAAACTAAAGGCGGTCCTAAATCTTGAAGCGCCTATTATCAGCTGAACTAAACTGGCATGACATATGTGCACAAAATATATTTTCTTATCAAAAAATTTCTGCTTAACATACATAAATAAAGGAGAGTTTATGCAAGAGGCCCAATAAAACAAATAGTTGTCGCCGTATATTAAATACTTATGCGTACTTTGATTTAGTAATTTAAGACTCCCTAAATTACAAACACAATCGATTACGATAATATATTAACCCTAGATGTATATAACTTGTGCTGAAAATACTTCTGTGGAAGAAAGTTTCCATACTGTAACTTCACAATATAGATAATTTATCAATGCTATTTCCGCATCCAGGAACACGCCTGTTAGGTTTAGGTGCGCATGTGTATATCAATGTAAAAATTGCGTGTCCACCGCACAAAACAATTGGCGCACCGGACCACACATTTGCGCCACCTCTTATTTGTGTCGTGCTTGAGTGAGACTGCTGCCAGGTATGCGGTAGGTCAGTTTCATGTTCCTCCTACAGATGAGTGGTCGCGCTCGGGCGCGAATTTAAAAACAGGAANCCTCGCTACACCTGAAGAAAATATTTCAAATGTAAAAGGCTATGCCTCAAACAAGGGAATTACACAGGCTTGTGCATTTTGGCACTGACCCCTCCAGCTCTTCTGAATAAGAAAATATATTTCTTGGAAAATGTCTCCAGTGATGTGCAAGTTAATGATAGCATTGTTTGCATATACTGAAGTGAGTGAAGAAAATGAGAATGTTCATGTTACTATCTTCCAGCCACCAGGTCCAAGGACATATTTTCATATATCACCAGAAGAGTGTTTGATCCCACTGTCAAAAGTAATCAGAAAGTTAACGCCACTAGAATTTGTGTGTCAAACTGGAAGGATCTGCTGTCAAATTTCTGAGAAACTGTAATGAAATTTCAACTTTGTACAAGCACAATTCCCTAAAAAAGTGTGAGTAAATTTATTTTAAAAGTTCTTAATTTCAGAATCCACACCTCATGTATATAAATTAATTGTTATTTAATCTATATAATTAACTGTTTACTGCCTAACAATTCAATTTTAAGATTTTATTAACAGTCCTGCGCCTTACTACATCAATGCCATTAAATTTGACAATTTCTTGCACAATTTGAAATGTTAAAAATATTAAACGAAAGTCTAGAACTTAACATTTTTACATTCATACAGGCCTTCAGTTCTTGTAAGTTTCATATTTTTAGCATCTCCCACACAAAAGTTATTAAATACCAAATTTGTGACTGAAAAAATGTCTAGTTTTAACCCCAAGTCAAATGAGAATGGTGCATCTTTAGAGGATCATTTTGTATTTACGTACAGTGTGGGTAGAGGTGCACTTGTGGAAAAAATTTGAGGTCCTAAAATTACTTCCTTCTCATAGTTAAATTTGGTTTGAAAATTGAATTTTGAACCAAAATATGCCCAATTTTAGGTACATATGCTTGGATGCTGTTAGTAGAAATAGGGTAAAGTTTATTAATGTTCAAGAAAGCTGATTATCTAAATTGGTTTTTGTTTCAAGTCTCTAGCTCTTATATATTCTGAAATACTTAGCTTTTCGTAAATGTTGACATTCTGAAAATATTGCTTCTGCCATGTTCAAAAAATCTGCCACCTTAAAAGGAATGTAGAAAAATTTTGTATAAACTTTTTTGGTTATACTTAACAAAAATTTCAAAATTTTTAAAAAATGTCATGCAACCGGTTTAATTAAAATTGGATGATACTATATGGAATGACCCTAAGGAATAGCGGAGGATCAGTAGCTTAACATGTCAAACACCAGTCTCAAGAGTAAAAAGAGCCTGAGCCAGATTAAATGCAAATGGTTTCTCTAGTAAATGTAACAGTATGAACAGGAATAAAGTGATCCCACCATTTTATAATCATGCATTTTCTTAAAGAACCTCTGCAACACGCTTCATGCGCCAGTGCCAGGTGGAACCCTAAATATTATGTTCTTGCAGCTAGGAACACATACATTTGAATATCCCTGAATATGTGTATTGCAGTGTTATCAGTCAGCCAGGCACTTCACTTTATACATAGAGATTTACCTTAAATCGGTTAAACACATAACTTTCGGAGATAAATAAAAAGAAATAAATATTTTGAGTAGTTGATCATTTTAGAGTATTTTGTATAACCTGGCAGTTGGTAGCTATAAACATCTAGGTTTTATTAGATGCAGTCCATTTAATGTACATACAGCAATATTACCATATTCAAATTCCATTCCACTTAGAAAGTAATTAGACACTAATAACAGTAGCTCATTTCCTCGTGTTGCAACATTGGCCGCATTGCTCGTTCGTGTACGATACCTCTCAGCTTATTTCTTTACAGGCCTACTTATGCGAGACATCATGAATGGCATGCTTTAACACATTAAAATGTTTTTTGCAGTTACATAGTTTTTGCATGATTAGCTGTCAAAGTCACAATTATGATACTTTAGTGTTTTGGGAATAAGAAAAATCAAACAACTCACTAAACTAAAATAGGCGTAATGGAATTTTTTTTTGTGAAATTTAAAGTCTGTATTGCTATATACAGCACTCTTAAACATAATGCAATTCAACTCAAAGAAATGTCGCAAAATGTTCCACAAGTTTCCAAGTGCAATAAAGACGAGAATTTTACGTATAGAAATCATACACACCTTTTCTCGTAATTAAAAAACAGGTTATTGACCTACAATATATCATTAAGGTAGGTTAAGTTTTTATTGTTCCTAGTACAAAAGAAATTGTAACTTTGACAGCTAATTACGCAAAAAATATAGAACTGAAAAAATGTTTTGCTAAATGGAAATTATACCACTCCTAGCGAAATAAAATTGAGCAAAATTGCAGGAGCCTAACAAATTCTAGGAAAGATATATAACAATCTTGTTGTTTGATTTATCTGTTTACAAGTGATAATGTTGACAATTTCTTATTAATGGTACTTATCTGCAACAAATTGATTACCGAGTAGTTCAAAGACAAATACAAAATAATTCATAAAACTTAAAACAATTGTGTTTCTCGTACTGCAGTGCAAGAAAATAAAATTAAATACTTTAAAATATAATACTTTGTTAGAAATTCTCACATAACCTTCATTACATAGAATTTATACTAATAATCAAATATATAAAAAAATATATATAATACATTCTCAAATGAAATATTTTATGTAATGTAACCAAGATTTAATTAAGGTCCAAATATATAGAGATTATTTCATAAAAAAAGGTAAAAGTGCAAAATGAGGGATAAAAAATAATGTGACATATAGCCTAAGGTGATTATTTAGCGAGGTGCATACACTTCATGCAAGTGGTTTCAAAACACTTTTATAAAAAAAAACACAATAAGTCATTTTAATGGATTTATTATGTGCAAGCATTTGTTTGGTAGTATCATCCTCTTGTCATTAGTAGGCTAACATAGGAGGTGCCATCATAGTAATGTTTGAAAATGTCTAACCGTGAACTTCATCTATTTTTTTCAACCAATTATTAACTATAGTGCTTAGATTAACAAGAAATTTTGCCTTGGTATAACACTCCCATGTAAATGTTTTTTTTTTTTTGAAAATGCACACATGTTTTCAGAGGATGCTTCAGAACACCTGGCAATTATGCAACTTGTGATGCGCCCGATAAACGGTTTCTCTACTATGCAGATGCAGTACAAAATTAACCACTTCAGTGTTCTGCTGTTCAGTCACAGTTTTTTTTTGCACTGTATGCCAATTCAATTTCTTATGCGAGTGACGATTTCCAAATGACATTAATTACCATTCTCCTTATACATTACAGATAGTGATTATATTACAATAGTTATCCGTAAGTTTTTATTAATTTTACAAAATTGCTACAATAACTGTTAAAAATGGAAAGGTCGTCAACACAAGATTGGCAATGCCACAGAAAGAATTTTTTGAAAACCACGTAAGTTAAGGTGTTACACCAAAACTGTACTTTTTTTTTGTAACATGCTGGCATATAAGCCATAATCCCAATAAATCCACAGTGTGATAGTTGCAGCGTATTTAGCAGGGAATGGGGATGATATTTACCAACTATATTTCCATTGGTGTAAGATCTTCCCAAAAGAAAACAAAACCACAGTTGGGGCTTACACATTTGCTGCTTCCCGACACCATTTTTTTTATATTCCGGAAAATAACACAGTTATTTTTCTCCAGGTGGTTGACCGCCTGATGATAATTTTTAAACTTATCATTATTCTTCATGTAAGAATGAATACATACAGACTACCTGCTGCTTATCAACATTCCGTGGGTTCTGAAATCCTTCTCTATGTATCAGCCACTTTGCTTTACAACTCCAATAAATTACCCAAATATTGTACTAAAATGACCTATCAACAAAGAGTGAAACTACTTCTATCAAAACCATACTAATGCAACATCTAGTAGGAGACAGTGCAAGTATTTCTACCAAAGGGCGATGGACAAACCAGAAACTTGTGCATACCGAGCTGCACACCCTTCTTGAGTAACAATCTTAACAGTTGTTTGAGGCAAAGTTACTATTAAAATTTTTTTACAGCTTGTGTTAAATTGAATACACTTAATCACACTGAAGAACAGTTGATTCTAAAATGATAACAACTTCATTATGAAAAATTTGTTTCAGGGTAAACGCAGTTAGACCCAACAAAATTGGGATAAAAGCAATTAGGGTATTCGTAGTTACGCAAAATGATGTTAGGATAAATACAGTTAGACTAAACAAAGTTAGGCCAAACACCGTTAAGACAAATGTAGTTTCTATCACGGATCTTCGTAAATCAACATTTTAGGGTAAAAGTTAGGCTAAACGCAGTTAGGGTAAATGAAATTACGTAAAACAAATTTGGGACAAATTCATTAGGACAAGTGGAATCAGGCGATTTGGATTTAGGGTGAACAAAGTGTATTCAACCAGAGGGGCTAGGGCATCGACCAGAACACTCTTCAAAGATAACCTCAGAAATTCAATCCATCCAAGGTTAACAGTGCAAGAGTCACAATAGGTTTATCGCACGGCATACCTTTGTAAAAATCCATGCGCTTCTTAGATTACTACTCACCTAACCACACATTCCTTCGCTCTCGCAAGCAGTAAGTGCAAGGGAAGCAGACCAGTAAGCATGGAACAATATAAACTACTTTCAAGCAAGCAAATTTTAGTTTTCACACTAATTTTTTTTATAATTTAAATTTTAGCCCTGTCCAGGTATAATTTTATTCAATTTAACGTACAAACTGAGACGGTAGTCTGAGTTTAGACACGAGAATATACAGTCGGAACAGAAAGTATTCATACATGCACTTTTATGTTAAAAATGTCTATTTCAGCACATTTCCTACATGAATATAATTCCAAAAGCATTATTACTTTTTCTGAGAATCTTATTTGTCTAGTCAGTACACCATTTGAATTCAGTCACTTAGCTGCTCTGGTATGTAATGATTTCTGTTGCCGGCTGTATGATGATGGTACAGAAAGTATTGATAACAATGTGAGTTAAGTAAAAATATGACTATTCTCCAACGCTGTTAACCAGTCTAACCAGTAATGTCTTCTGTTGTCAGTACAGCAAGTGTTTTTGCAGAAGCAGCAGCAAATCCAGCAGTACATCTAAGGTAAATCAGGGTTCGTACTGCAAGGATGAAAAAAAATTTAAGCACTTTTGAAGGATGCCCCTAAAACTTTTCAGGAAGCTTAAAAGATTTAAATTGCAGGCCCAAATATACATATTTAAACCAAATCAACCATAAAATTAAGCTTATAATCAAGGAAGATAAAATCATGACAGAGTTCTAACAATTGGAGGAGTGAAAATATTTCAATTAAATACCGTAAAAACAACCTATACTTGGTAATCCCTCGTGGAGTTATTCTTCCAGCAGAGTTTCCAATTTCTCAGTCTTAGCAGCTCACAATCCCTAACATCAATTGGAACACATACTTTTTCAAAATGAACAACACAAAAATGTAATCATATATACTAACACCTACAATATAATGAAGTATATATTATTTGATATTTTAGGGGCATTCCAAAGAGGCTATTATTGCCTATTTTAAGTTATCCAACTGGGCAGTTTTTTTTTATTTGATGTCTGGCGAAGAGCATTTGATGAAGCTATCAATGTCATATCCCCATGGTCATTTGCCTTCTGTGCCAATTCGTCAGCCGACCGGGTTAATGATGCAATATCTTTTTCAATCTGTTTGAACTACTACTTCAAATTCTCTATTTCTTCCCCCATCCTGATCATTTTTTCTCTTTACTGCAGTTTTGATAACCAGTTTTTGCTCTTCTGTAAGAAATGTACCTATGACGTGCATTTGTAGCACAACTTCTCAACATCTTACTTATCTTTAAATTAAATTATGAAGTTCTTTGCACCACCTATGTAACCTAGAAAGTCAGAAATCAGTCTGTGTAATATAGGATTTTTCCTTCAAGTTTTAAACTTCCACTTGCTTATTAATACTAAAGCCTCATTAAACCGTACATTGACCACGACTTAAAATTAAAAGAAGTTCAACAACTATCCACAGATTTTGATATTGCTTAATACAGTCAATCATGATTTCAAGAAAGGATCAAAATCTGCAAACACTGACTGATTTAGAATGACAATTTTACAAATCGGCCTCGATTCAACCAGTGTGTTCATACATTTCTGTTTATCTTTGCAAGTTGCCATTTCCAGAGGATCAAGGCAAGACAAACTTTTCACTGTGCTGTAGGATATTTCTGAAGAAACTTCTCTGCAGGAGATACAAGCAGCCTTCTACAAGAGACCATAACCTCCAAAATATCACACTGCGATACATTTGATACCATTAACGCTTTAACTTCCTTTTTGGCTACATAACCCAAATCCACATCCATAATATTGCACTGGTTTTTAACATCTTTGAAATCAAAATGCTGGCCAACTTTAATGTATCTGCTTTCACAAATCCCTGGAGAACACGAACAAAAATTTTTCTTAGGTCTTCACTCAGGAAGAGCAGCATGGGTTTCGCTCGTAAGCAGTGAGAAAAGGTTGCAGCAGTTTTGCAACAGATATGAACACTTTCAGTTCTAAAGGAGTGAGCTCATGTAAGATATGTTTTCTCACTACAGAAAATTATTTGCAAGTAGATTTTGTTATTTTACATTTATCAACATTTTCAACAAAACACTTCAATTTTGGCATCATCCCCATCCAGCCTTCTCTGCAACTGGTAAATTTTCAGCCATCTATGGCAAACAAATTTTAAGGGAAAATCACTGCTGCCTGTTGTGGACTAGTGAATCTTCCCTCCTAGCAAGGGCATCCTTAAAAAGTGTGAACACGCACCCTAGAAACTCATGAATATCCCAGCCAGTATCAGGAGTTGGTATGGAAAAGATGTTGCAACAAAATTTTTACATCCATTTTTTTGGACATATCAGTGCTGAAGACATCCTTAATGGACTTATGGATGCTGTTGCCCAGCTGAAGTTCTCATGCTTTGCAGTTGTCGATGGATGGTCCTAATGTAAATTGGAAAGTGTATAGATTGTTGCAGGATATTGTACTAAGAGAACATAACAAAACTGTGTAAATATTGGTAGCTGTGGTTTGTATGCATCAAAATTTTCAAAATGTTTGATGGAAACTACAGCCATACAACGTCTCTAGCCAAACTTCCAATTAATTTGACTGAACTTATTGGAAGCAGTTAAGTTTGCAAAATTTTTAGCCAGGCGGCAAATATTGGAGCAAAAGCACTCAAATGAATTTCTGCTTGTGATAAACTTGATAACCCAAAAGCCTACGGCGTTACAGAACGACGGAAAAATTGCAAAACAGCACAGAAACATGCATTCTCGCCCTACTGGCTAGGTCTGATATGGTTCAAAAAGTGTCACTCGGATTTTGGGTATGGAGGGGGCATGGTTTATGGCAGACCCATGTCGCATCTTTAACTCTGGTACAGCTATATTTTGACAGTCTCGGGAGACTATTCAACGATGAATACAGAGGCGGCCATCGTTGAGAAGCGCAATAATTTGTTCCCAATTTCTCTCTCCACTATGGCATCTAATTTAAATCATCCCAGGGCTCTGAAATGACCTGACTGGTTCTTAGGTGCAATTAGATCAATAAATATAGACACACTGCAAAAAATTTCCATCTTCAATATGACTGCACACCTGATGTACTATGGTGTATTAAGTGTGTTCTTTTCGTATACCAGCACACTGGACGTTGGGTTAATAGTTTCGAGGGAAAACGTTATTTCAAGCAAACTGCAAAGCAGTTACGCGCCAGGTAGGCGGGTCCCTTAGCCAATCAACTGTTTGTTAATAATTAACTACAAGATACTTAACAGTGCGGGTAGGCGAGTTNTACCTGTGTATTAAGTGTGTTCTTTTCGTATACCAGCACACTGGACGTTGGGTTAATAGTTTCGAGGGAAAACGTTATTTCAAGCAAACTGCAAAGCAGTTACGCGCCAAGTAGGCGGGTCCCTTAGCCAATCAACTGTTTGTTAATAATTAACTACAAGATACTTAACAGTGCGGGTAGGCGAGTTTGTACACTAAGTATTAAGGCCGATAATATCCACTATGAATTGTCCAATTAATGCGTTGTTTCACAGGGGACTGCAGCCTCAGCCACGGTTGTTCCCACGGTCTCGTGCCGCGCCGCCATTCTTAGTCAGAGAGGGATTGAACTTCCGTTCCCGGGGAACCGCGCAGGGGCAGAGTGGAAGGACAGTGTCTGGGAAGGGCAGAGGGTGAGAATTCTCGCAGCCGCGCAACAACAGCACAACCGACATGACCTGCTGCGCGCGCACAAGTCAACTCCAAGCTTTACTGGCAAGCCGTCCCCCACCCTGCCGGGCTCGTATTGGAATCTTGTGTAATCTTCGGGTTATATTTTAGACAAAGTCTGCACTCCCAACATCTTTGTATTTTTGTCTTATGAAGATGGAGCGAGGCCGCGGAGGAGTAGCCGGACTTTGCCTGCCACTACTGCGGTCCAATTTTCGCACGTGGGGGTTTCCTCGGAGCACTTCAATTTCCCCACCGTTGCACTTCGTTATTGCTCCATTCCCACCTCACTTCACTCCTATCGACGCTAAGAACTTAGCTGCCAACGCCGTCCCAAATCTCGCTCGTTGAGATGCACATACTATCGTCAAGTTATGAAACAAGCCTTAGACATTATCGTGTCCGAATTTCCTGTGGTCAAGTAAAAAGTTGACAACAGGAGTCCTAGGAGGTACAATAAAAGTCTACACGAACTGTTTTCGCGTAGTGTGTTGGAGATACAAACTTTGCAAAACCCTGTTCCCAAGATAGTTTCTATATATATAATCTCAAGATGCCCCATTCATCGGCGGAGTCTATGACCGGGCAATTCCCGGTAGATTCAACGGTTGGCGATGGTTCTATTAAAAAATGTTAATGCATCCTGTATGCAAGAGAGATCAAGGGAATGCGAAAGCCAGTCCACTACGACGAATCCTGCACCACTCGAAGAATTTGTTCAAATCGTTGGCACTGCGAGGTACCGGCCGACTGAAAGGTCAATAACGAAACGGTCAGAGGACGTTATTGTACACTTGCGCATCAATCCTGCCTTGAACATGGATACTGTCTACGGTGATTCCTGTCCAAGACGCCGTCGACCCTCGTAACTTGGAAACCCTCAATGATGAAGACTTCATTTAAACACTAGCCATTTCGCCTCCACACAAAGTGTTATCAGGGCGCAGGATAATACGTACGTTACTGAACTAAGTTATGACCCACTGATCCCGCGTAGTGTTGTTGCTCAGAGCATCATAGTGCAGTTGAGGCTACATAACGGATCTGGGTAGACATGCGTGATCTGTTAATTCTGTGTCGACCTTTCACTGTGTGTACCTCATGATCACATTTGCCTACGGTCCCTATTATTTCACCATCTACCAATGGAATATATTTTGCCAGGGCATTAAACTTCAAATACCAAGCATAATGTGCGACAAACTATCGCTGCAACATTCTGCAAAACTACTACACAGGTAATGGTGCCACAAATGCTCTGGTGGGTGGTTAAGTCTTTTCAGGAAATTTCAATGGCGATATTATTTCTGTAGGCTTGAAATTTTCCGCACAAAATGCACAACTTATTTATTCATTGAAACAGCTGAGACAATTTTACACTTTACATGGCTCTGTGCTCGCGAAGTCCTATTCAAACTGCAAAATGGCTTATACCGATCTAATGCGTGGGTTTGACGAGAAGCCCGAATGGAAAACGCTTTCCGAATTATTTGATACACACAAATTTCGGAGAACAGGCACACCGACATAAGACGATAGTATAATCTCAGATTGAAATATGCGCTATTGCTGATGCCATGCATTAGGGTCAGTATCCATAATATCATTTTAAGCACCGGCTAGCTCATTCAAGACTCTCTTATAAATTGACTAAAATTCGTGTTTACATGCCACCGACACTACAAGTTGACAGTCAAATGCTAAGTAAAAACATTATAACAGTCTTAATGCAATATGCACTGAAGCTGTATTTTTATGCGGGACTAGTAATCATTGCTTAACAAAACATTTTTAAAACCATTTCAAAGCCGTCGAGCACTTGCTTAAATGCCGAAGCTCTTCATAAAGTTACCTGCATGCCTGTTGTGACACTGTCTGGAAGCGTTGTCAAATGGCGGGAAATAAATAACTGAATAACGACATGGTCGTAAACTTAAACCACTTAAATAAAGAAGTAGCAGACTACGCATTTTTTTTTTTCAGAGCATGATATATTTCCACGTGGCGGAAGACAAAGTATGGTGAAGCATGGTACTTGGCAAGACAGTTCTGATGTAGAGGAATTCTGTGGTTTAAAGGTTTGGCGACAACACTGCACTCAACTTACTTTGAAGGTTCGCAATAAAGGTGCGAAATAATCTAAGTGCTGGAACAGTTTCCTAATTGACAAATTTTGGAAGAGGGCGGCAGTAAATGACATGTCAGACGAATAAAATGGAAACCAGAGGTTTCTCTCCAGCCTAAATTGAAACTTCGTAACTAAATAAGTTACCTTGAAGCATACATTTCGGTCAAAATAATGAATGTTAAATTAGCACAAAAAACACTTCACGAACTTTAAAACAACGATAAAATATACACAAAACCTGAGCTTGATTGCGGTGTGTTCAAAATTATAAATTTGTTACTAACGCACAAGTGAAAAGTGTGTCATTTTCAATTTAAAAAATATTTACATAAAAAGTGCGCCTTACCACTTAAATTAGGTACGAAACTGCAGAAATACGAAGGTATTGAGGAGGCGGGGCAGTTAAGTTCGTGAATGGTCTTAGTGACAAAATATCTTGGGCAGGGAGTTGGAAAATTGATTTCAAAACCACCGTAGCATTCTGGTTACAACATATTGGATAAGTAAATAACGGCAAATTTTTTGTTCGATGCGGCCCGGCTTTACTTCGAGAGAAAAAAAAAAAAAAGCGGGATCACTTGTGGTTTGCTCGCGTCAGTCGGATGTGACTGAATAACCGAAAACCGAGGCGCGCCAAGTGGTTCTACTTCCACACCTGGCTTTTCGACAGTGAAATAAGCATGGGACGAATAGAACAAATTTTTAAACCTAAGTTGGTTGCTTCGCCACCCGTGCAGACGTGTCGCTATGAACAGGACTTGCATCGTTGCTTCGCGGAGAAAAAACGGGACAGGCCACACAATAAGGGAAAAAGGGAATGGTGTAAGAAAGCGCGCGGAACGTACGAGAGAACCCTCTCTGCCATTCAACCAGCTTGGCAGGCCTCGAAAAGGGAGCGCAGCACGGAGGGAGTAGAAGGATACAGAGGGGAAATGAGGGGGATCCGTCAGCTACTCCATTGTCAGGAGGGCCTGTTTGCACGACCAGGGGCCGGCTTCCCTGAAAGTGGGGGGCTATTGCGCGCAACCTGCAGCTGTAGCTATTCTGGCCGTCAATCCCCATCCACAGGCGCCACTAATATACTTAGGGAAAAGCATGCAAGACCTGTGTAAGTTTTCAAGGCTACATTTACGCAGCTGTCACTCCTGTCCGCACTTGCCGAATGCATTTTCTATGTTGTAAACTGTTTGACGCACACTGCAAAATCCGATTACAGTAGGTTCAGACAGACTGCCCTCCACAATGTCGAAAATAAACGCCAGCTTAGACAGGTGCATAAATACTGCGCGATGGATCGCAAGGATACAACATTAGAATCTGTACCAATAACTTAAAAAATGCAACCATAGTAGTTACGTCACAATGCACTACCGGCGCGATGTAATAGGTGCCCGCAGACGACAGATCAGCGCAATAGACAGTTAGGAATGCCCTAATTTTAACACATGTTAAACATGCATCGGGGGCTACTACGCAGTTTTACGTTATGATGTCGGCAGTGTCGCAGTTTATTAATTTTTTTAATACTACAGAAAATCTTGTCATTAGTCGATTACCCTCCCATGTATAAAAAACCTCCACGTTTTACGATTATTTGATAACTAATTCGTAGTCATTAAAAATTAAAACACTGAAAGTTCGTACGGGTATCAGGCACCAAAGTATTGGAGCGGACTCGTTCGTAGCACTGTGGACAAGTCATAGGTCGAAAAAGTGTAATAAGGGGGGCGGGTCGAGGGGGTCAGTAAGTAAGCAACGGCCAGACGAAGCCAATCAAGAGCCTATTGTCGGCTGACCCATTTTGTCGCTCCCCCTCACGCCGACGGGATCAATGCAGCAGGCCACGATGCCGGCTTGGCGCGCCAACCCCTACACCGCGCAGCTGTCGCTACTAGCTCCCCATTGATGGTGGAAGCCCCTTCGTGTGGTCCCCAAGGTCAATAATGGGCCATGACCAGCCTCACTCTTACGTCCACTTTTATCTGGTGTACAACAATAAAAAAAGCACCACCAACTACACTAAGCAATGCATGCTTCCAGGAATAAGTTATAATTTGTTCCAAACTGTCTATACTACTCTTAAATGCATGGCCCCTTGGAGAAAATTACTGATGCTAGAACTCACTAACGTGCCTAAAGTTATCTGCGGGAATCTACATTACAACACACGTACACAATTACTATATGCGGCACAAGCCTAATGCAATTTATTTTCTAGTACAACAGCGACACCAAAAAACCATGCAAAGCCAACATTAAGTAGCTTCTACGCTATACAATATTAATTAACAAAGTGAACATAGGCCCACCAGTAACTAACAGTAAGAATGCTACGTTACGTTAACAATGCGCTGCCATTACAGTAAATTGAAATGAATAAGATTGCAGTAACTGTCACCAAGAACAAGTACGCATTTTTACATTACGCATGTAAACAGAAAGTTACACCTCACACAAGAGTCAATGTTTTAACCAAACTATGAAATTATAGGCAATGTTTACTGCAGCAAATCATGATTAAATTTGAGCAAAAAAAAATAACCCTTAGATTTAGTAATCACGAAAGGAAATACAAAATCGATTTTCCACTACAATGTTTACTATACTGACAACTGGTAAAGATATTTAGAGTGGGAAAGAAGAGCTATAAAAAGTACGCTCGAAACCCACAATCAAATTCCCATTTCACTGTTACGAGAAAAACATGGCGAAAGCGCTATCAGCTGAGTTGATTTTGCCGGCAGCCACGCAACACAAGGCTGGCCATTCAAATATAATGAGAAGCTAACATTTACTCATCATTAGGCCACACGGCAATGCTATTATTAGTGCTACGATTGCATTGACGTGTTATCTAATGCCACTTTATCTGATAAAAGCACACCAGAAGTAGAAAAATAACGAAATGCACAACACTGTTCCACCGCCCACTCGCGGCATGGCGGTGTCTATAGAGACGGGCGGGTCGTTTTGCTTACCTGCTCAAACCGCCGACTTCCTCCTGTTGGCGTCTCAGTCCTTCCAGGCGACGGTGTTGTTCTCCCCGGTGAAAAACTGACATATCTCAACCAACCACACCGTAACAATATTTTTTATTGTCCTCTCAAAAATAAAAATATGGACTTGACACTTCAATAAACACAAATTCGAATAGCAAACCACGCGCACAACAGCTCACAACGTTTTGTAATGGCGAGCTTTGGCGGGAAACAGCTGAAGTATTTCACAACGCCCATAATATCATTGCGCACTATATATAACACCGGTATGAACTTAAATCGAACCTCATTGTCATAACGCGGTCTAAATCAAGACATATGAGACAGCATAGTTTCCTTTAATAATAATTTATATTTACTCATTTATTTTTCAACCAAATACTCGTAACATACACGGCACTACTTTTTCGTGGCGGAAAATCTTTACGCGCGAAGCAAACCGGCTGCCGGGCGGGAAGCAACCGATAAACATCTGCCAGCTGTTAGCCTCCACCAAGGGTGCACAAAAATAAACGTGCTTCTTACGTTTAGGCGCAAATCATGCAGACATTTTGGTGAGACGTTAATATGAATGGCAAACTGCAAATTCATTTGGTATAACTATAACGAACAACACTGTGGTTATAACACAAACATTTGGCTTCTATATATCAATTTATTTTTTTCAGACATGCCGGGAAGAAAATAAGCTGGAAAGCATCATTCCTGCTATCTCGCGTATACTTTCAACAACGTCTGGCACACTACATGAACGCTGCCGTCATCTAGCGTGAACTCTGTAAACTACAGGAAGGAACATGACAGAAGAATTCCAAATTATTAATATCGTGCTTACCTTCCATGCGCTATTAAAAAACAATCCGAAAACAAATTAATTTAATTTTAAACTGTAACATATAAATACATCATAAATGATAAAAAAAAAAACCACTATATTAGTAGTATTGAATTTTGGATCGTCTGTGGATAGGTATCACTATTAAAAAAAATTAACTCTTTAAATAAATTTTTAAACATTCCTCTAATGTACAAGCAATACACATTTTTAATTCCAATAAACACACATTAACGACTGACACATCGTAATGACAGAAAACACATTCATATGTAAAAATTAGGTTCTATTCAATACACCCCTTTAAATTTTAGTTTCAGTGCAAAATTCTTTTTTAAGACCTAAACCGAATATTAAAAGTTGTCTTTTCTCTGTAAGTCTTCTGTTTATTTGTTCAGCTCCCCCTTTCAATTATTGGGTTGTTGCAATACTATACTGATTCTCAACATGTCAAAAAATCCCATAATTAAAATTAATAGAAACATAACCAGAAACCATTTGTTGGTACTCACAAAAAAAAAAAATTGAAACAGAAACAATTACAACATTCCTACGTTTAGACACAGACAGCAATCTAAAGTGGAAAACTCACACAAAGAAAATCTAAAAAAAAACTCTCATCCTGTTTGTTTTATTGCGTCCGTAAGATCTTTTTTCAATACATAGCTGTACAAAGATATTGGACAAGTCAAATTACAGTATACAAAGTTTATACACTGGATGGACACACACATATCCTATATCTTCTTCCAACATGCTGTAGAGCATCATCGTTTTACTGAAACAGAAGAAAAAAAGGTATGAGAAAAATAGAACAAGCAATGTGTACAATAAAATGTTATACAGTAATTTATTAATTTTTATAGGTTAGATATTCATCTATGCTATAAAATGCACATTGAACAAAAATTTGTTCATCTGTTTTTTAGAGTTTTTGGTTAGAGAAGTAAATTTCTTGAAGGTGGTGTAATTTATGGAAAAGTTGGCTATCAAGGTAGGACGGCCCTTTTTGGACTTGTTTCAAGTTAAATGAAGCAGAGTGTAAGTGTTTTTTTATTCTAGTGTCATGCTTATGAATGGACCCATTTGTCTGAAGTAAATGACTATTTTTGGCCACGAATATGAGTACTGAAACTGTCCACACTTGGGCATTATTTTCTTTAATTCTCTACCATCTTTGCCCCAATATATCAAATATAAAGTTGTTCAAATCCAAATTAAGAAAGTTCTTTCAGGAAAACTGTTTTTTGCCCCCTAAATGAAATTAAAAACCATTTGAAAATGGCAAAATAACAAAAATGTTATGTCTTCTCACCAGGTAGGTACTATTATCAATAGGTATATTATAACCCTATAAAAATAATAATCATGTGGCATCTGGGCATATACACATGAAAATTGTTTTCCTTTAATTGAATTGTGAAGTTCCTTAATTGACTTGGTTATTTGTTTTGTATTGTAATTTGTTTGACTATTTTACTTTATTTTGTGTTAAAGACATTATGTATGTGTACCTATACAGAGTCGAATCACATTATTATGACCACCTGCTAGTATCAAGAGTAATCGCCCTTCGCAGCACGGACAGCATCTAGACGAGCTGGCAGTGACTCAGTCAGGTGCTGATAGGTCTCCACAGGATTTGGAGCCAAGCTGTCTGCAGCGCATCCCGCAGCTGTTGAAGGATGCATGATGGAGGAGACAGATGGCGAACACGACGATCGAGGTTCAATTGGATTGAGATAAGGGCTGTTTGGGGGCCAGCGAAGAACTTTGAAGTCTTCATCATACTCTTCCAGGCCGCGTGGACACTTCCAGCCGTGTGGCAAGGCGCATTATCGTGCTGGAAGATCCCATCCTCCTGGGAAAGACAATCATCATGTACGGGTGGACGTGATAGCCGAGGATGGATTTATAACCAAATTGATTCAGAGTGCTGTCCACACGGATGATTGGACCTAGTGAACACCATAAGAACATTCCACAGACCATAACACTGCCCCCACCGCATTGTGTTTGTCCAGCAATGGATGCAGGGTGTCGGATCTCCGACATTTCTTGCCGGACACACTGAAATCCATCCGTTCTATGCAGCTGAAAATATGACTCTTAGGAGAAGGCTGCACATCACCATACTTTCAATCAAATTCCAGTCGTTTTCGTCGATGCACCTGTGTTAGCATGGGCGCAGTCACCCTTCATCTACTCCGGAGCCCCATTTGCAGAAGGGTTTATTGAACTGTTGTGGTAGACACATGTCTGGATGCCCCCTGTTTCATTTGGACGGTGAACTGTTCCACTTTAGCCTGTCGTTTGACCTTCACACACCATCGTAGTCGACGTTCACCTCGCACATCAATGGCATATGGAGCTTCGCAGTTTCCAAAACGGTTGTACCCAATGGTGCCTCATCCACTCACGATACACCTTTACCACACACACACACACACGAACAGTTCACAAACTTCGCTGTTCCCAAAACGCTGCCCCTTCCCCAGCTCGAAAGCAGATGATCATCCCTTTTTGCAACTTGGTTAAATCGCTTCCCTTACGCATAACAGTAGGAAGCGCAATGTGTACAGCCGGCCTGTCGGTCGCATTATATAGCCGCTTCACAAGCCCATGTCATGGGCAATACGTCATAGCCTACGCACTGCAGATGGCACTTCTAGCAGGTGATCATAATAATGTGATTTGACTGTGTGTATGTGTGTGTCATATATATATATATATATGCATATATTTGTTTGTGTCTTGTTACTATAACATTTTCTTAGTTGTGTAGTTTCTCATTGCTGCTCTATTTTGGCACTTGCTCAGTCTAATTTAACATGTATCAATAGTTTACTTTGTTTTTGTGTGGAGTGTGTGTGTGTTATTTGTACTTAACTTGTTCCATATCCTTAGGCTTTTTGATTCAATGGAATGCAAATATATTACTTAAATAAATAAATACCTTTTTCCAGAAAACCAGCAATTAAATTAATTTCTGATATATTCTCCATCATCACACCTAATTTTTGATACACTAGTAGCCCATTTAGCTTCTATTTATACATTCTTTTAATTTACTGGGGACATCAAATTTTTTAGCAACTATCAAAAATGTGTTATGTAGAGTAAGTTAGAAAATTTTTTTTGTTATCCCATATTTTGGATTTAACACTACAAACACCTGTGTAGACAAGTTCAAGTGGTCTCTTTGCTCTGGTGCAATCATTACCAAATGGTGATCTTGTTTATTTAGATTTTACACATATCTCACAATTTTTTTCCTTAAAAATTGAAAAATTATGTTCTTTAAGACTGAGGCCTAAAGAAAACTTATTGAGCATTTTCAAGATTACGTAAGAATAATATGATCAACTCTTCTGGATAAGAGTATCATTTGGTTTTCCTAAGAGTGCTTCATCAGTATTACGAACCACTGTAAGTTGTCATGGGCTTAATGATATTAACACTATCTTTATAAATTGCTACTGTGTTTGCGAACAGAACCTTACCACCACCAGTAACAGAATGACACCAAGCTAATTCTGACTTAACAAAAAAAATAGCATTTAGAGAGCATTGTTCTGTTACAACTTTTGCTACACTCTGGGCTTTATTACGTCTGACTTTGCTTACGCAACGTCTCTACAAATATCTTTTTTATTTTTCAAAATTGTTTGATCATTGATCACATGGGTAGTGCATCCTGAATCAACAACCCATTCTGTAATACTTTCAACAAAAAGTTACTTATTATTTTAAAGTCAGAAATGCAGTTTTTTTTTTCTTTGTTCAANCATCATTTTTTTTTCTTTGTTCAAAATTTGCAAAATTTGCAAAATTTACATGGTTTTAAGTTACACTTCATCTTGTTTTTGCAGTCTTTAGCAAAGTGACCGGGTGACTTGCATACAAAGCATTCATGAGGATGGCTTGATTTAGAATGGAAACAATTTTTCTTTATAAATCCACTTTTAATAGCAACATATGGGACCTCTTCAGATTTGTGAGGATTCTATGTTCAAAAATTAACCTTGACACCAAATTCATTAACACTGTTTGCCGGAAGGAGTTGATTCCAACAAAATGACATAAGTAATTAGGTAAAATAGCAAGAATTTTAGACATCATTTCATTGTCATCAAGTTTTTTAATTTAAAATATTAAACTGATGTGATAAATTTTGTAGTTTGCTTATGTGAGAAACAATGTCACAACTTCGTCATAATAAATGTTGTAAAATTTTGTTACTAGGATATTTTTTTTTGTTGAAAAGTCTCCTTTCCAAATTGCATTGAGTTTTAAAAACATTTCACAACTAGCTTGACAACTCATTATGTGCATTACACACATTTTGTCTATGGACAGAATAATTATTTTCTGAGCTTTTGTACCTTTTTTGAAATCATTCATTTTTGATTTCCTCTTTGTCCTTGTCACTAAGAACTTCTGTGCCTAATACTTTTTAACCACGTAAATTGAAGACTATCATTCCTTAAATCTTCCAACAAGAAAAATTCAAAATTTCCTTCAGTTTTTTGACACTCGGCATCTCGTCAATCAAGGCTGTTGCCATCTTAATAATAACAAATATTTGTTACCTCGAGAGAGTGCCCTTCAATTAATCTTCAGATTTTTTTTTTTTAGTATTATTGAATTTTGGATGCCCTGTGAATACATATTTGAGGGAGGAACAAAAAACCCACTTCAAATATCTTTTTTGATTAATGCAAAAGCAACTAAAACACATTTTTAATAGTATTTTCAATTTTAAAAAATCTGAGGTCCCCTGTAAATTAAAAGAACACATTGAAGCTATAGAAGCTAAATAGGCTAGCATAAAACAGGGTGAATAGGAACACAATTTTTCAACTCTATTTAATGTACTGCCATTGTTCTAATTAAAATATATCACATGAGAGTAATTCTCTTCAAACTCAGCAAAAACTCTGATGTGATATAGTTTCACTGAAAACTATGACAGTACATTAAACAATGTTGAAAAAATTGTGTTCCTATTAACCCTGTTTAACTGTACTAGTGAGTCAAGATTAGGTGTGACAATGGAGGAGAATACCCACATCAGTAATGAATTTCAATGTTGGTGTGCTGAAAAAGGTATTATTTTTTATTTTAGATTTTTCTATTGCAAGAACCAGGCAATTGCCACGAAACTTGAAAAGTTTGGTAAACTTGAAGAAAGGTGCAGCAAATTGATAATGGTCAGATATATTCATTTAATGGACATAGTGTATGGGATTCAAATAAAATAAGAATCATTGTGTCTACGGATGGATGTATTTTCAGAACAGACACATAAAGAACCTTCAGAAGATCACGTTAAAATACAGCAAAATTTTCATAAAGCAGAAGAACAAAGTGAAAATGAAGTATATCAAAGAAAACAAAAGATAGATTAAAATATTCAAGAACCTCTAGAAAGAACAAAAAATAATGGTGTTGAAGAAACTCAAGAAATCATGCAAACAGATAAAAACACAAGAGAACAAAGAGAAAATTAAAATTAAAGAAAGAGGAAACAATCCAAAACATCCAAACATTTCAATGATTATGTGTTACTAACTTTTGAAGACGCTATCTCAGGTTCAGAAAACCAGAACTGGATAAAAGCAATAAGAGAAGAAAAGGACTTTCTCATTGTAAACAAAAACCTGGGAAGTAGCTAATAGTTCAAATATCACTGGAAAGAAATCACTTGCAAAACTATGGGTATTCACAAAGAAAAAGGACGGCTGATACAAAGTCATACATGGTTGCGAACCAAAGTATGGAGTAGATTGAAACCTTATCTATGTGTACTAATCTGCACTGGCAAGCAGGTATAAACATACTGTGCAATTCACTATCAAGACAACATTTTTGTATGGTGAACTTAGCAATGAAATTTATACATATGTATTTGAGCAGAAGAAAGTCACAATGTTTTTAAAGAAGGTGTTATATGGTATTAACCAAGCACCTCTTAGGTTAAACTTGCAATTCACAGACTTTTGTAAAAAAATGTGGTCTACAACAAACCATTTATAACTAGTGTTTATTTAAAAACAATGACTCAACTTAATACTCGCAATTCAATTGATCATGGTTTCATCATAGAAAATGACAAAACAAAAATTAAAACTACAATCAAGGCCGTAAAAAAGGAATTTGAGATAACTTCATGTGAAAATCAAGGAAGTTTCTTGGACTAGAACTCGAAAAAACTGAAAATTATTTAAAAATTCATCAGAAAGAATATGTCACTGCTATTCTAGAAAAATATAAAATGTCTGATGCAAAACCAGTATCACCATTAATGGTATCTTAGAAAACAAATCATTCCCATAACATCAAAATTTCCTATTGTGAAGCAGTTTTGAAGTCTTCTGTATCTTTCTTGTAAAACTAGACCAGGGGCCATATTCTCTAACTAGAGCTTGCTTAAAGACAGTCAACATGATTGTCTTTATGTTAAAGAAGACCATAATAATGGTTACTCGTAAGCATCTTTATGTGGTATTCTGTAAGCAATGTCTTTATTGATATCTTTGTGCAAAGATGTACATTTGGCAATGCATCGGGATGTGTTCTGAAATCAACAATCTGCTTGTTGAATTATATTTTTTTCCATTATTACAGAATGTATTGTCACAAATTTTGGTTTTATAGTGAATTTTTTAATATAAGTGAGATTTATTTATTAATACATTTTCAAATACTTATAAATAAATTTATTTCTTTCTATGGATACAAGATTTCAGGTGGTACTAGTACATTTTGAGCATCACACGATGGCAGCACTGACCTGTGGCCGAATACATCACTTCGCAGTTACATTAAAGCGAGAGTATCACTAGAGAATTATAAAATATACTCCTTAAATGTATTCCAGACACCTTTTATTTGTGCGGAAATATAACAGAATGTAATATTTCTATTGTTTAGGGCATTTCAAAACGTTTTCTTTTCTGCAAGACGTATTTGTAGAATAAACCTAAATATTTTGGCAATTTTCTTTCCACTTTTGTTCATAAAGACGCCTTGTAGACCAGTCTTTATATAAAGACAGTCACGAGGCATTCGAAAGACAATCCTGGAGACACATTGCGTTACAGAACACCATTTTGCCTCGTAAAGATAGCCACGCAGTAAATATCTTTATTATATGAAGACAGTGGAAAGTTTCCCCATAGTCTACTCAATGAGCTATTCGAGTGGACGTGTAGTTCCGCCTTGCTCTGAAGATATAAACAAGAAAAGTGCGTGTGTGTGTGTGTGTGTGTGTGTGTATACATATATATATAAATTTAGGTAAGTAGGTTTGATGCATTTCTTAACATCTTAGCTGAAACGTAGGACTTATCTCATTGATTACAATGTCATTATAGATGGTACCACAAACACTAGTGAAAAAAGTGCAAATCGTACTTTCAGACGGTGTCAAACCAACTACACTATAGAGAGAGGCTGTGAAGCATCAAATTTGATTGTAAACAGTCTAATGTTTTGGTAGATATGGCATAGTAACTTTAAATATATAAAGGTCTGTCATTTTGAAAATAAGTGACCCAAGTCACTTAAAGCATGTAAATTTACATGATCTACCATGGCTCTACTTGTGAGCAAAATTTGGGGGCAAGAGGTTGATTATTTTCAGAGATATAGCATAAAAGCTTTATTTTTCTTTTGTGGCACAATGTAACATCGTCACAGTTCATACGCTGACGATGCAGTCCACTAGTCCAATATTCCGTTCAGAATAATTTACACGTGCAGACACAAGGCAATGCCAATGAGATGACTCTTGCAGTGCAACTCGCTCTACATCACAAACTAGGCAGATGAGGGGGAAAAGAGGGAGGGATTGACCTGTACCACGTCTGCCATGGCTACATCACTCTTTTATTACAATCGCAGGGTGGTGTGTATCTGACACAAAGGTTTAGGTGTTGACTGTTCAGGATTGCCGGGCCGTTCTGTTACCGCTCAGTTACTGNTGGGGGCAAGAGGTTGATTATTTTCAGAGATATAGCATAAAAGCTTTATTTTTCTTTTGTGGCACAATGTAACATTGTCACAGTTAATACACTGACGATGCAGTCCACTAGTCCAATATTCCGTTCAGAATAATTTACACGTGCAGACACAAGGCAATGCCAATGAGATGACTCTTGCAGTGCAACTCGCTCTACATCACAAACTAGGCAGATGAGGGGGAAAAAGAGGGAGGGATTGACCTGTGCCACGTCTGCCATGGCTACATCACTCTTTTATTACAATCGCAGGGCGNCATGGCTACATCACTCTTTTATTACAATCGCAGGGCGGTGTGTATCTGACACAAAGGTTTAGGTGTTGACTGTTCAGGATTGCCGGGCCGTTCTGTTACCGCTCAGTTACTGATGGACCATAGACACGGGAGAGTGAAGCTTGCACAGCATCTTTGGGTACATAACGCGGATGCATAACATCGTAAAATGATACATTCACACTCGGAAATTTGCACTTGCAGAGTTTTATAAATACAAAATATGTGGTTTTTTAAAAGGTTGTGTCGTGATGGTTGTTAGTGGCAATGTATCCCTACACAATTTTATTACAATCTGTCCAGGGATTAAATAACTATAAAAGGGGACATACAACCAGACACACACTCTGATGATTTCATAAGCCCACCTGTCCAAAGAAAAGCAAGCTAAAAATGTAAAAATAATTTTTTAAGTATTTAGTAGGTGATCAAAGTTCTGTCGTAAACTAAAAATCTGTCATAGATTTCTTTCTTGCTTTCTGTGAAGTACTGCTGGGGATATAGAAACAAAAAGTGGTATGAGTGGATATATCATTATTTTCTGTGTGTTGGAATTCAAGAAAGCAGTCCATAGTAACAACGTCTACTGCAAAGAGTGAACTCATCAGTGCTGCAGAGTGCTGTCGTGTCGAAAAATTCTATACATGAAGACTTTGGTTCAAGAATTTCTCAACAGAACAGTTAAGACATTTTTCCATATAGACAATCACAGTGCAATTCACATTATGAAAAACAGGATCATTGATAAATATCCAAACACATAGTTTGCTACCATTTTGTTACTGAAAAAATTTGAGGGACTTGTGACTGTCAAATATTATCCACCAGAATATCAAATGCAGATTATTTTCACAAAAGATCTTAACACTCATACATTTGAAAAATTTCTTTGTTTCTTAAGACCTGGCAAATGATACAAAATTATAAAAATTATAGCAGAGTATTGAATATTAATTTTTACATATCAATATGTTTTCAGTCGTTACTATGTTGCAGTTATTTTAATTTTAAAATGCTTGTGCATTAAAATGTCTTTTAAAAAAAATTTGATTTCTGATACCATAAAAATGTAAACACCAGTGAATTAGTGAAACCCGCTGTTTATATTGGTTTGACAGTTTCTGTAGTCTGCTTTATATTAGAATTTTTCGAGTTATGGGCGCCTTCTAGCGCCCGGTCTCACACGCTCTGAATACTGGTGGAGTCTGCAGGTAGCTCAAAGTTGGAAAAAGATGGCAAAACATTGCCTAAATTAAATTTATTAAACGTAGACTATAAAAATAATATACCATCAAACATGATGGATAAAAGTATAAAATTTGCTGTACAGCAAGTGCCAAATAAGAATAGATAGATTTCAACAAAAATACATTTTTTTTACTTTTAAATTTAAACTTACCTCACAGAAATTGTTTGGGGAGTGCCAGCATGGATGTAGCTGTGGAGAGAAAATAAAGGGGGCAGGAGGGCAAGGTGACTGATTCTTGTCCCTCTGCAGCAGAGACGAAATAATGAATCTACAGAAATTATAAATCAAGTAAATTTTCCAGAAATATTACTCTTTACACAACACAAATCTGTTTCTCCTGTGCGAAAATGACCTCAATTTATAAAGCAATAAACATGTAAATGTTAGAAATGTTTCTTAAGAATTATCTTTTGCATCTGTCCAACTAAATGGATAGCTGCATTCATGGATTTCAGATATTATTCAAGCAATTTATTCATTATACTATACGTCCATGGCTACTGCAAAAGGATATTAGTTTACACAATAAATCACCACACGAGGGCATGCAATTCAAAAACAAAATTTATGGTTTAAAACTCATAACACTAGATTATACATGCAAGTAAAAAGGAACCTGGGGATGTGCTATATGGATGCCCACTTCATGTAAATTTATATGCAATGCAATAGATGTTTAATTACATTTTTTTTTTGCAACTTATATTTCTTATTGTTACATATTACAATTGCTGGAATAATTAATTTGAGGTGGAGTAACTCCAATATGCTTCTTAATATTTCAGGAATAAAATTTGATTGAAAAAATAAACTGCCTGCTNTTTGAGGTGGAGTAACTCCAATATGCTTCTTAATATTTCAGGAATAAAATTTGATTGAAAAAATAAACTGCCTGCTGGTGGAATGTGAATCTTCACTCTCTCCACCTGCAAACACACTTTTTGCTTTCCTCATTGTACCAGCTTCAAACTTAATGACCAGAAACAGGAACACACTGGTAAACATAGGACATGTAAAGTGAGTGAGTGAAGAGATTTGGGCAGATCTTACCAGCAAAGTCTTGAGAGCAGATGAGGGTGATTGAGGTGAGTATGGAGCAACGCTGGAATGAAAGGGCATGGGAAACAGGAGATCCTCGAGAAAACCCGCCGACCAGCAGCATCGTCCGGGACAATTCCCACATGCGAAAATCCACGAGTGACTCAGCCGGGATTGAACGCAGTTTACCTTGGTGGGAGGCAAGCAGGCTAATCGCTCCGCCAACAAAGTCCCACTGACATGTAAAGGTTTCAAAATTGTACACCAACTGTTAACAGTAAGGTTAACTACAAGTTTAATAATAAAAGCAGCTCCCCGGCTTCCCTGGCAGCTACATACTCGTCGCTGCACCACCAGCAAAGCCCTCTTGCCAGGGCTAAAGTACACATTTTGGCATAACCGCAAGTACACAAAGTGTCTTAAATATGTACTAGACCATAAAAAGATAAGTCTACTGGTTTTTTTTTGCGTTATAAACTTTTCAAATCTCTTCTATGTAATAAATTTACTGTAATTGCAATAAAATTTATACAGTTGATTCTCTATCCATAGTTTCTCAGGGTACTCACAAAAAATTTCAATATATGTGGACTTTCAATGAATGTGGGCTTGAAAAACAGATACTGTAAAACCCCAAAAATAATACAATAATTTTTTTTNTATGTGGACTTTCAATGAATGTGGGCTTGAAAAACAGATACTGTAAAACCCCAAAAATAATACAATAATTTTTTTTTATCAACTCAAAAAGCCAGGGTTGGATTATAATTGCAGACTTTAAATTGTTAACAGATCACTGGGTGAANTTTTTTTTATCAACTCAAAAAGCCAGGGTTGGATTATAATTGCAGACTTTAAATTGTTAACAGATCACTGGGTGAACGTTTTTGAAATGGCAAGACAAGTCAACTGTCATGGCCACCACCGCCGTGGTATCTCGGCAGTGCTGGAGTGCGGGCACACAAAGTGGTTGATGCAGTTTTTAAGGAAAATAAATTTTGTTTAGTAAATTGGATTCTGTAGAAAAACGAGGGAGAACAGCAAAAATAATATCAAAAGGATTGCAACGTGGCTTTGATGCAAAATTAAAAATAATAGTTGCAAATTATGTCAGGCAAATGGACAACTGTGAGAACTGACTCTATATTTGTAAATAAAATGATGTGAAATTTTGTTTAATGTTTTGCAGATTCAAGTCTTTGCACTTTAGGTGAGTTACTCAAATTTACTGCCTTAATATTGTAAAGGATTTCCTGTTTAAGTTAATGAATCTTCTGACTTTTAACAATCTTGAAGTTTTTTTCTGATCTCAACCCTTATAAGTTTGGAGTTGAATTATATTCAGAGTCAAATTATTTTCTAGATTTTACGGTAAATAGAAAATGGGACCACAGAATATGTTCCATGGATGTGGACTTTCAATCTACATGGGTTCAATACATAAGAGGTTCCACTGTACGTACTTGCAAGAAAAATACATTTACTTTAATTTCAATTAGTAAATGAAAAGAAAATTTTTTAATGTTTCATCTTGTTCTTTTTTGTGTCTATTGCTATTTATTGCATGTATGCAACATTCCATGTAGTGAAACTGAATGGGAAAGAAAATATTTTGAAACTTAAGATTTGTAGCTCTGTAACACATCAGAATACCATTGTCAATGAAGTTATTTTATCAAATTTATCACTCAAAGCCCAAAAATTCCCTGTATATAACAATTTCTGTGTGCTAATTATAAAAAAGTAATTCAGACAGAAGTTTATTCCAAACTGTTGGATCTTTAGCACACATCTGGGTTACACTAAAACTTTTATAATATTTCTTAAGCAAAAATAATGCACTACAATCTGGGCCAAAAAATAATTTGGGACTGAGAAATACCCAATGTAGCAAACAAATCAAAAACAAATGTTCAACACAGTAAGGTATACTTAAGTAATGTGCTGATGGTTAGTCTATCTCCATGCAAGCAGCTTACTTGAAATGTGTTTTTGAAGTTTGCAAGATAACTCTTTCAACATGGCTTGACCACTTCATGGCATAGAAATCAAACACTAAATTTACATACACAGATGAAGAAGGAAAAACTCACCTTTCTGAAAGCCTACCGAAGATAAAAAGCACTCTTTAGTACATGGTCAGGAAAAGCAACAACCAGAAATAATAGTTGGTGGAGAAAAAATTCTGAGAGAACTGTTGTGCTCATGGATTGGTAGCTGAGGTGGTCATCTTTACAGAATTTCCCTCATAACTCTCTTATATTTCCACCTAGTGTCTGCTATTACTGTAATTAAACATTTTCACATTATATGGTTGGCTGTTAAATTGAATACTTTCGTGTAGTGTATTGCTTGCAGTGGCCATAGAGGTACTATAATGAAAGATTACATACTATGAATAAAATATTATGTCCATGGGCATAGCTAGAATTTCAGTTCAACAGGGAAAAACATTAACTTTCAAGAAAAATTTTTATCATTTAAATTTGGCTCTTTCTAAACAGGGAACTGTTATGGAGATTTATGTAATGTAAGATACAATTATGTGGAAAATTAATTAATTAAATTTATAATTGATGTAGTTTCACCTCGGTCCGCCATGCTGATCCCCCCACCACAAAACAAATTCTTGGACATCTGCCTGATGTTCCTCAACTATTAAAATAATAACCTGACAGGATGAAAAAGTTTAATGTCTAAAATTACAAACAATTGCACAAATCAAACTGTAAACATTATCAACTTTCCAGCAGTTTAATAAATCTTGATACTGAGAGATCTAAAAACACACATAACACAAGGCATAGACAGTGCCTTGTGCAAAGTTTGCATTTAATAACAGATTCAATCAGTTTCCGAAAGTGAGTATATACCCACTAATATAGCAAAATGTGATCAATACAGGTTCATTAAAAAAATCTTAAATTTTGATTTTATACGCTTTTGTAGTGTCACTTTATTTTCACATTAGAGACAGGCAATACTTGAGGTTTATAACATTTTGTTACTCATGATTTTCAGTGCTCCCTGTTATTATCAATCCTACTTGATTTAAAAGTGCTAGGTTATCTGCAGCTTGGCAAAATATTGTCTTCTACATTGTCTTCTCGACCTTAACTCTGCTATATACATTAGACTAAGGATAATTTTGCATCTTCTGAGCAGTACCCGACAATTGACCTATCCTACACCAATACAACCAGTTACATACATAGAATTTTATTTGGGGGAAGTGAGCACTTTGAAGAGTAAGAAAAACACCTTATCACAATGTAAAAAACAAAAAAATGAATTTAAGTGCACACTCAAGTGACATGTGTTGCAGCATTTATTTCAACATTCCAGTACATGATTTTTAGTTAATTCCAAAATTTCTTTATAAATACCAAAATTTTGAATTTTTTGGGAAGGGCTGCTACCCCTTGTGTACACTCTTGAATACAACTGTCGAAGTCACATGGTCAGCACTGATGAATGTGTTTGTTTATATCATAATTTTCAAAAGAAAAGCCATTTTATATGAATAAAATACTTTTACCCCTTTGAATTTAATCAAATTTCATTAAAAACTGGTTAGAGGAAAAGTACGAACATCTCACAGCACTTTTTTACTAAACAGTGTTCGAACCTCAAATCCTACCATGTCGTTTATAAGTTTTACTGGCAGAAAACCAGTTTGATGTACATCTAGCGTGATTGCTCTAACCCATATTCACACTGTGGTTAGATACTAAAACCAGCTTATTTCTATCCACAGAGGAATCATTAGTAATGCATCAGACCAAAGGTTATACAAATTACAACTTATTGAGTTGTGTTAAGGCAGTACACAGACACGTACACTTACACATTCATGTACACTCACATGCGCACAAGTGCATGCAAACACAACATAAGACCAACTTCTTATAATGAAAGTTTTGTGTGGCCACCCAGTGGCGTGTGTGCGCATGCACACTGCAGAACATGTCTACAATCATCTTACCATAACACTTCCAACTGTCAGCAAACAGCAGGCAGAAAATAAGTTGGTAGAAAACAACAAGGAAAAAACTTAATGTAAAACAAAAATGCTATGCTTTATAGTTCTGGTTATTATTCACTATAAAACAGCACTAAATATATTTAAAATTTAAACAATGTGGATGCTGTGCCAGGCTTGTATATAACAGCATTACATCATAATGTTCTTGAAGGCACCAAAAATTTCTTGTTCGTATCTGAACATTTTATAAAACTTTAATTACTTAAACATCAGTACAAATCCAGAAGTGATTGTTGATGGAAATAATAGTATGTGGACAAGAACATTGTCTCTAGATTTTAAAATGTCGTATTTAACTGAGCAAAAAAATTAAAACCCATATTTAAAGGGTCTTTTACATTAATTATTTTGCAATTTTTCAAAACAAAATAAATTTGTCACCTCACAAAACAACCAAATAACAAATGAATCATAATCTGTTCCCAGTTATTTAATTTATTTTCTTTCAATGTTATATGTTTTCAGCCAGTTCTGTGCAAATTTCACATCATAATGAAATTAGGTTAATGTTTGCATTTATAAGAATTTTGAACAATTCACCAATATAATGTGCAACTGATAAAAACTGAACACCACTTCACTAGCTTTTAGCTGTATTACAGTCAAATAATGACTAACATTAAAATCTTTTCAAACAGTAACAGAGATTCAAAATCTGAAGTTCCTTTTGNTATTACAGTCAAATAATGACTAACATTAAAATCTTTTCAAACAGTAACAGAGATTCAAAATCTGAAGTTCCTTTTGAGTTATGTGCATAAGCAATGCAAAAATACATCACCTGATTTACAATATTAATTCCACACAGTTCCGGTAGATAGCGAAATTCATGCAAATGCAACAATTAAAATATAACCAATTGAAAAAAAAAAATATTATTCCTTTTATGGTCCACTGAACGTAAAAAAAAGGCTTTACTTGTACAAAGGAAACTGCATCAAGTAACAAACATNATATTATTCCTTTTATGGTCCACTGAACGTAAAAAAAAGGCTTTACTTGTACAAAGGAAACTGCATCAAGTAACAAACATGTACCTCCTTAATATGAGTACACCCATTCACAATACACTTAAAAATAATTTATACATTTCAGGTGTTTTACAGTCTGTTTCACTAATTTTACCCAGTGTAGTGTGCAAACATATATTAATTTCAAAACCCCACCAATTATTTAATGTATGGATTGCATTCTGATACACCATAGATATATCCTCATGCACTCCATTAACATGACTTACATCATAGCANTTAATGTATGGATTGCATTCTGATACACCATAGATATATCCTCATGCACTCCATTAACATGACTTACATCATAGCACAACTAAGTGTAGCACAATAGTTATGCAACTTATACTGTAATCAGAAATCACAAAACAATTTTTCTATGAGACCGTAGGTTTCTGGAAGCTACACGAAGATGAAAAATAAACTTTATGGAAAACATTTACTACTTCAACATAAGAAGAAAGCCATTTACAAAATTGTAAAAATGACTGCTATTCCCAAACATTTAATGATAAAAATTACACATCTAAATCATCTTAAAATGACAAACACATTACTGCTACGGTTAACTGCGACTTACCTGAAAATACCAGGTTGTTTCTAGAACTGACAAAGAACGGACAGGTATTGCTGCATCAGATAATTAACTCAACTCATTGTTGACTGTAAGCAATTCTCCAAACAAATCATTTCAACACCTGCCCAAATGATTTGTCATGATGGGTATAGATATCAGTTCTCAAAATTATGTCATATTGGAGAACAATTTTCACATCTACAGGATTTTATGAACCAAGACAGTGTTTCAAATGATGTTTGCATCATTTTGAATAGTCTTGGCAGGCATTAGTTCCACCACTCACTAAACATTTTAATGATGGAANAAATGATGTTTGCATCATTTTGAATAGTCTTGGCAGGCATTAGTTCCACCACTCACTAAACATTTTAATGATGGAACACGTTAAAAAATTCATAACATTTAATTTTACATAAAATACTGTACAGTAACCACATATCTACATACTGTACTTTAATTCACTGGTATCAAGGCATTTTTACAGCTGTAATAATATTTCATGTGGTTTAGCTAATTAAATTTTAAATTAATCAACATGAAATAAAAACAGAATTTTTTTTAAAATGAAGTTTGAGGCATTCTATAATTGTATTTCCATGTCATTCTTTTATGATGCTTTTCATTTTCTGTATTACACCATCACATTAACCAAATTTTTTTAGCACATTAGTAGTTTATAACCATAAGAGCAAAATCTTAAAATTATCATAGTGGTTTGTCACAGCACTATCTACAGGAACCACCAGGAAGGTATCATTACTGGTAATATAAAAAACTGTGATTCTAATCCATAACTGATACATTACTTTAACAACCCAAATGAATTATCTTTAAAGCAAAAAAATAAGTCAGTGATTGTATTTGCAGGATGTATCAGCTGTTCATGGTTGATTGTACACTTTTGAAATAAACTTTCGAAACATGTCACTGCCCCTATCTGCATATATTTTAAAGGACACACTGACTGGCATGCTCCCAGTAAAGTTTGTAATGATACGAGGAAAGATGTCCCATGTCTCAATGCTGAATTAAACATATGTGAATAATGAAATTATAGTTTTTAAATGTAGAGAAGTGAAGCAATTAACAAATCTGTAAAATATTTACTTTTATAATAATTACAGAGTTTAATTCGGCTAACACATGAATAAAATAAGCACATNACAAATCTGTAAAATATTTACTTTTATAATAATTACAGAGTTTAATTCGGCTAACACATGAATAAAATAAGCACATCCATGGCAATGTTAATTTTACACATACAGCCAACTCTCATTTCTAAGACCCCAGGAATAGCAACACTCAAAATAATAACTTTTTTTTTTGGGGAGCCATGGAAAAAAAAGTTTATTCTGGCGTTACTTTTGCCCCAAGTTTCTATTCACGTAATTTGCTACAGCAGCCTCTCNCATGGAAAAAAAAGTTTATTCTGGCGTTACTTTTGCCCCAAGTTTCTATTCACGTAACTTGCTACAGCAGCCTCTCTATACCACTTGGCAAAACTGTCCCTTTTCCTTAAGACAGTTTGGGCACAGCTTGGAGATATACGTTACATCATCTTTAACTTGAACAAACATGTCTTTCATACTTATTTTGATTGTGTCAGTCATTAATTTCTCATTTCAATACCGTCTTTCCAGCTTACACACACTGTGTCTCCGCTCATGCACTGTCAGGCTAATGCCTGGCTGCCAGGAAATAGAATTTAATTCCATACCCTTCGAAGGGTGCTCTCACTTCTTGTCAAAAGTTTGGTGTACTGGTTGCTGGGAGGTAACACCACCCTCCTGGCAACCACAAGATAAAGGGGAGGGGGAATCTTTACTGGGTCCACAGGCTCAAGGAGACAAATACACAAGGTTACCATGGGACATGGACTCAGAACAGGTTACACCCATCATCTGAAAACTACAAAGGTCTAAGTAGGGAACACTGTGAATCCGAAAGGGATACCGAGTTCAGTAGCGATCACGTCGCTCGTTTAACTATCCTGTAGGAGGAACAGGAGGCAGTTTCCCCGAGTCGCTATAGGCTTCAGCGGGCATCACCCCACGGCATTGGCACCAGGGCATAATTTCCTCCCTGAATGGACTAGTCCAGCTTTTACCATCCTGTGATGCTCAAATGTGTTAACTAGCAATGGCCATGCCTGTACCTTTGAAGACAGACTACATTCTATAATATTTAATTAATAACCATACTTTATTTTTGACCTTTCTTACATAACACCACTAAATGGCAACTGTTATTTGCATTACAAAAGTGTACATGCCCTGACACCGAGCTGGTCAAAAGAAGGCAGTGAAAATTCTTGCTGCCCAATCCAGGTATTCTGCAGAGCAAGTGCCCAATGTTCCAAGAGTACAGTACATTACAAGGAGAGGGAAGAAGCAGCTTTGTTGAGATGGATGATGTGTGCATCTACCCCTTCGTGGAGCCAAACTCCTTACGCACCTTCATCAACGTCAAAAAGTTTGCTTCACCATCCCCAGACGGCACTCGCCATTACCATCGACATCTCTCCAAACTGCCAGTCGATAGCTGTGTCACAGCCCCACAACACACATATGGTCCGGAAGCTTGATANATCGACATCTCTCCAAACTGCCAGTCGATAGCTGTGTCACAGCCCCACAACACACATATGGTCCGGAAGCTTGATTTTGGCTTCTCATGCTGTGCTGTTCGTCATTTAGCCCAGATGTCCGGAATGTAGGTGACTGTACCAGTGAGGGCTGTTACCAGAACTATCTCTAAGCCAGTGCCTCCGCCTGCAGTAGGAAGGATCATAGAGGTGCTGGTCTGCCCAGCAGCTTCCACCAAGTAGGGTGAGGAAGGCAGACACTCCGTTTACAGACGACACCTTCCTAGCTCCAAGGGGAGAACTCGCCAACACCTTGTTTGAATCGGTGAGGTGTCAAAACAAATACCTTCGGAAGCTCTGTTGCATACAGCCAACTCAGACCAGACCTGTATGTACAACATGATACAAAATACAACAAAAAGGAAGCATCTAGCATTACACTTCACATAACCAGCAATGAAAGATCCACTTCATCATGATTTGACTTATCGCAATTTTTTCAAGATCAAATTTGGTATACAGTAAAATTCAGTTACAACGTACTTCATATTGACACATCTTTCACTTNCAATTTTTTCAAGATCAAATTTGGTATACAGTAAAATTCAGTTACAACGTACTTCATATTGACACATCTTTCACTTTAATGCAAGATTTTCAATTCCTCGCCCACAAATCCACATGTTAACTATGTAAAAATATTTCCCTTTAACATACAAAATTTAGGTAAACTGTAAGTCCAACAAAGATTATTTTACTTCGTGTCTTCCGAAATGGGATTAATTAAATTTCAATACGCGAACTTTACATAAAGATATTCATTTTTTAACCATTTCCTACCAACATCATGTTTTGTTTACCAATACAAGTAAAAAATCATGCCGAATGCTCAGTAGCATCCAGTATACAGTTTACACATATGCTGCAAAACAATTGATTCTTGTTCTCGACTTGCAACGCTGTTGATCATCTTGTGTCAACGTAGATTATTAAATGGTGTTGACATGCAACATGAGCACCATCTTAAATTCTTTTACACATAAAAATGTATAATGTATAACTAATGTGCATGGGAAGCCTTATATATGTATATTGGTAACGCATCTCAGAACATACAGTAAACTCCCTTACAAGAATGACTTCTTAAAATCGTTACCTGCATAAAAATGTAAACTGATAAATGTTAATTCATAAAAAAATCTAGAAATTGCATGTCAAAGTGCATCTTTTTTACCCCAGTGAAGATTGTGTTGAAACACCTTCTGCATACAATAAAAATTATATTTATATATAATATTAATTTAAATAGATACATAGATGTATTGCAAATAAAATTATACCCCAGAAACGTAAACATTGTACCTCCTTGTGCAAAAAATGTTTATTAATATAAAATTGTGCATTTTACACAGTGCTTCTTGCAGAAAAAAGAAAGGATTTCTCACTGAAATATTAATTTATTTCAAAAGATAACATATTTTGAATAAACTTCCTTCAGTGTTACTTGTTAAGGGTAAGTGGAGTGGTTCTTTTCAAAGGAAACTTCACCAATAAGTGAGCAGTGTGTACAATTTGCAGGATGTAATTTGTGCATGTTCATATTTTAGAAAGTACAGTTTTATCCTTAATTTAAAAAATATTTCTTTTTAATTACATATGTATTAATTTGCCACTAAAATGACAAATTGTACCATAATTTCATAAAGCCCATGTTGTAAAGGTATAAAAATAAAAAGTACTTTTGGATAGCCTCAAAAATGCAGCTATAAACTTCTTTCATTAATAAGAAAACTTGGAGACCAAAAAATTTGCATCATTCAAGAAGAGTGAGAAGAGAAATTAGGATTAATTTTCCTGCATAAGATACGGGTGGAGTAAATAGACATTTAAAGTAGGGATGTCAAACTCTATTCCACGCTTCCTCGATACCCGTGATTCTTGAAGAATCGTATAATCGAGAATCGGAAGACCAAGAATTGAGAATTGAAGCATTAAAAACCAACTACTACAAATACATAACCTATCACCTCTCAAAAATGGTTTTCAATTACTTGATTCATGCCAGTAATTGAATCACTCTTGGAAAATTATTGTGTGTGTAAATATGAGATGCGGAAATAATCTGAAAATAAAACTGTACTGGCCNTGAATCACTCTTGGAAAATTATTGTGTGTGTAAATATGAGATGCGGAAATAATCTGAAAATAAAACTGTACTGGCCGTCTTCAAATTTACCATTTAGTAAAATTGTATTAAGTAGCGCCAGTTCGGTTGCGATTTGGTAGTTTTGTATTTTAGCAAGTTTTGTTACATACTCAAAACTAGGGGTGTGCTGAATCCAGAACTTCAGGAAATTTCGGGAATTCATAACAATTTTCTCGCCGGGCAGGAAATAATTTTTCCGCAATATTTCCGGGAAAAATTTATGTTCGTGTCTGTAGGTTGTTCCAACTAAAATACAAATCAGGTTTCAACCAAGAAGCTTTGTATTGACTCTGTATGTAAGCGATTATAATTTAATAAATCAATGCTTGTCGAAAAAATTTCGATTTTTCCACTTATTCACAGATTTCAAAGGTCGTTAAAAAACTAAAAAAATGTTTGTACATCATATTATAAGACGTAACTGTTGTGGCGAATTTAACACTACTAAATTTAAATTGCCACTAGTGGACTGTAAAACGAATTTCAGAGAGAAAACGACCAACAGGCGGCAGCTGCACACGACTCAACTTACTGCCATGATGTCCAACATGAAAAATGCCCTCTTCCTCCTGTAGCTCAGGACTGCCAACCCTTGAGACAGCATTGACAATTTACGAATGTGCACCAAGTCAGGATCGCAAAAATTTAAAATGGGTCCCGCATACAAACTACACAAAGTTCTGCCATGAAATTACTACTGATCTAAAATTCTAACCAATCCATATTTTCAAGGTCACAAGTCCAAACATACCGCCCACCTTGAAATGCCGAGATTTCAATACATTTAACACTGTTCGGGTAATGGGCACAATTTAACAATTGGACGCTTGAAGATTCCATTGGCAGTGCACACTGTAGCGACACGCGCAATACCATNTGAATCACTCTTGGAAAATTATTGTGTGTGTAAATATGAGATGCGGAAATAATCTGAAAATAAAACTGTACTGGCGGTCTTCAAATTTACCATTTAGTAAAATTGTATTAAGTAGCGCCAGTTCGGTTGCGATTTGGTAGTTTTGTATTTTAGCAAGTTTGGTTACATACTCAAAACTAGGGGTGTGCTGAATCCAGAACTTCAGGAAATTTCGGGAATTCATAACAATTTTCTTGCCGGGCAGGAAATAATTTTTCCGCAATATTTCCGGGAAAAATTTATGTTCATGTCTGTAGGTTGTTCCAACTAAAATACAAATCAGGTTTCAACCAAGAAGCTTTGTATTGACTCTGTATGTAAGCGATTATAATTTAATAAATCAATGCTTGTCGAAAAAATTTCGATTTTTCCACTTATTCACAGATTTCAAAGGTCGTTAAAAAACTAAAAAAATGTTTGTACATCATATTATAAGACGTAACTGTTGTGGCGAATTTAACACTACTAAATTTAAATTGCCACTAGTGGACTGTAAAACGAATTTCAGAGAGAAAACGACCAACAGGCGGCAGCTGCACACGACTCAACTTACTGCCATGATGTCCAACATGAAAAATGCCCTCTTCCTCCTGTAGCTCAGGACTGCCAACCCTTGAGACAGCATTGACAATTTACGAATGTGCACCAAGTCAGGATCGCAAAAATTTAAAATGGGTCCCGCATACAAACTACACAAAGTTCTGCCATGAAATTACTACTGATCTAAAATTCTAACCAATCCATATTTTCAAGGTCACAAGTCCAAACATACAGCCCACCTTGAAATGCCGAGATTTCAATACATTTAACACTGTTCGGGGAATGGGCACAATTTAACAATTGGACGCTTGAAGATTCCATTGGCAGTGCACACTGTAGCGACACGCGCAATACCATNAATGGGCACAATTTAACAATTGGACGCTTGAAGATTCCATTGGCAGTGCACACTGTAGCGACACGCGCAATACCATCCCTTCCCGGATGAAACTCTTCGCCAGATGTGCAAGACGCCAATGCAGAGGAGGTATTCAGTCGTCCTTAATCAACACAAGTTGATTGGGAGCAATGCTTGCTCCTGACTTCTGCCACTACGAGCATTGCTGGAGAGTATGGAGATACTCCTGGTGCCTACGCTGCCAGAAGTTTTGATGTAGCCGCTCTATCAGCTGCCAGCGTTGAAGCCTGTTTAGGCTGACGTCCTCATGACTGGGTTCTGGCACAGTAATAAGAGGCTCAAGTGTCAGGAAGTGTCCTGTGGTAAGGGCGACAAAGTCATTGGGGCCAGAACTTAGAGGGCACAGTGGTCTGGAGCTCAGGACCGCTTCTACTTGCACAACTCCTCAAAGGTTAAGATTTGTTCCCCAATGACACGTACCAAATGGGTTTTGAAGGACTTGACACCGGCTTCCCACAAGCCTCCAAAGTGAGGGGCAGCAGGTGGGTTTAAGTGCCACGTCACTCCAAGGGGTGTGAAAGCATCGACAACCCTTTTCTGGTGAGACGATGATATCAGAAGCTGATGGAATTCCCTCAGGTAATTGTGGGCCCCGACAAAGTTTGTCCCACAGCCACTGTAGATCTTGGAAGAACTTCCTCGACAAGAAACAAAAAGTTAGTAGGCAGCTCGGAAAACATCAGTGGTTACGTCAGAGGCAAGTTCCACATGAACTGCCTGTTGGTGGCACAACAAATGAATATGCAGATATAGGCCTTCAACACTGATGACTTGCNAAGTTCCACATGAACTGCCTGTTGGTGGCACAACAAATGAATATGCAGATATAGGCCTTCAACACTGATGACTTGCAAGTCCTGCTGGCTGTTATCAGAATGTGCCCTGCATAATCCACCCCTACCTTAGCAAATAGCTTCACTTGTTGGACCCTATAGCAGACAGATTTTGCATTAGAGGAGTGCACAATGATGGTTTTGCCCTGCAAAAGCGCAATCGCCGTGTGATGGCATGTTTATTTGAGAGGATCCAAAATGTTTCTCTCAGAATGCCCTGCAAAGTACGAATACCAGGGTGCTGGTTCCGTTCANAGTTCCACATGAACTGCCTGTTGGTGGCACAACAAATGAATATGCAGATATAGGCCTTCAACACTGATGACTTGCGAGTCCTGCTGGCTGTTATCAGAATGTGCCCTGCATAATCCACCCCTACCTTAGCAAATAGCTTCACTTGTTGGACCCTATAGCAGACAGATTTTGCATTAGAGGAGTGCACAATGATGGTTTTGCCCTGCAACAGCGCAATCGCCGTGTGATGGCATATTTATCTGAGAGGATCCAAAATGTTTCTCTCAGAATGCCCTGCAAAGTACGAATACCAGGGTGCTGGTTCCTTTCATGGTAGCGTCCAACGATGAGGTCGGTCTTGGGGAGCAGCACTGGATGCTTGTGATCGAAGGGGAGGTCAGAGTGCTGGGGTCTACCGCCCACCCTCAACAGATCTGTATCATCAACAAAGGGAACAAGTTTTTGAATCGGGCGAGAAAGACGTTGACCCTTTTGCACAGAAGCAAGCTCTTCTTTGAATGCCACAGACTGCACATGCAACAATAGAGCCTGAAGGGACTTGTCTAACTCAATAGGGGTAAAGTGCCCAGTGAGGCGATTTGCACAAGAGTTACGGCAATTGTGAATAAAATGCAGCACCAATGACATCACTCGAAGCAACTTTGTCAAACTACTAAAATGTGATAGCAGATTGTCAATCTCATCAGCTAANAAAATGTGATAGCAGATTGTCAATCTCATCAGCTAAAACAAATGTTCCCAAAACCTGAACCTTCTGCTCAAGCAGGACTGTGTCAGTGACTAAAGTTTCAGAACAGGAGGGCCACTCAGCAGGTGGTTCTCGTAACCATGCTGGACCAGTCCACCATAGGGGATGCCCTACTAGCTGAGAGGGCAAGAACCCACGAGATGCACAATCCGCAGGATTGGACTCTGATGGGAAATGCTTCCACCAGGATGGCCTGGTGAGCTCCTGGATCTCACTCACCCTGTTGGTGACAAAGGTTTTCAGTTGGTGAGGAGACGAGTTAACCCAACTAAGAACAATCTGCGAGTCTGTCCAAACACTTATAGACGACAAGGTAATGACAGGGACGAACAACTCTACCACATGATGAAGTAGATGAGCTAACAATAAAGCTCCACAAAGCTCCAACCATGGGATGGACTGAACCTTTCCTGGAGCAACCTATTTGCCAGCGACTAAATGTGTGGTGACTCCTGTAGGCGTGGTGAGGCGTAAATAAACCACTGCAGCATAGCCAATCTCTGAGCTATCAGAGAAGCCATGCATTTCGTAGGAGGAACCTACAGGACCAATTACTTGTCTGGCAACAATTGATGCTAGCTTCAGTAGCTCACTGTTAAACTGGATCCACTTCTTCACAATATTACCTGGAGGCTTAGAATCCCAATCAAGTTTCTCCAGCCAGAGAGTCTGGATGAGGTGTTTCAGAAACGTGGTGAGAGAGAGCCACCCAAGAGGATCAAAAATCCTTGCCACTTCTGACAAGATTTCTCTTGGTGGTCTCTTTGCAACTAGGCTGTATCTTGTATGAGAAGCAATCAAGGCTGGGATTCCATTGCAGCCCTAACACCTTTACAACATGACTGTCTTGATCTAATGACGGGGCTTCTGGGGCCTCAACATCTGCCACTGGGAGCCAGTTAAGCAAGGCAGGATGGTTGCTGACAAACTTTTGCAATTTAAAACCACCAACAGCGAGCAATGAAATCAACTCCCTTTGCAGAGCCACAGCAGAACTAACAGAATTAGAGCTGGTGACCACGTAATCAACATATACGTCTGAATTCAGCACATTTGCAGCAACAGGAAATCGCTCCTTCTCATCCTCAGCCAGCTGCTGCAAAGTGCGAAGTGCCAAGTATGGAGCGGAGAAGACACCATACGCCACCATCTTTAAACGATAATCCTCTACTAATTCACTGTCATCAAAGCGCCAAACAATACGCTGAAGATCCTGATGGCTAGGAAATACTACTATCTGTCTACATTTGCTTAATATCAGCTGTAAAGACAATAACATGCAGCCTGACCTTCAAGAACACATCAAAGATGTCGCATTGCAACCTAGGTCCAGTTAAGAGTACATCATTTAGAAACACACCTGTTTAACTTTTTAAAGATGCATCGAACACGACACAAAGTTTGGTGGTTGTGCTTTTGGGTTTGATGACACAATGGTGTGGAATATAATACGTAGGCAACGACGACAATTCTGAAATGGGTACCTTCTCCATATTCCCCTCTGCAAGGTAGTCCCTCATGAAGTCATAATACATCTGTTTCAATGGCAGATTCCCATTGAAACGCCTTTCCTGACGAAGCAACCGGTTCACCGCTTGTGGCAGAGATGCACCCAGCTATCGCATTGACGAGCAAAAGGGCAGACACACCACATACCTACCAGTAGCATCCTGCCTGTGAGTCTGAACAAACAAGTCCGTACCACGAACCTCTTCAACAGATTTGTGTTTAGCTGGTGGGGAAATCCTCAACCTCCCAAAACCACCTCATGACATCCTCCAGGGGACTCAACGTAAACAATGAAATGCAATAGGATGCTGAAGACACAGCAGAAGGTTCTGCTTCTAACTTACACATCAAGATTCACCCGAAAATTGAATCCAGAGCCATTGATTTTACCACCAGTAAGGAACCGAGGAACAAGATCTGCCCTTACAAGTATATCAACAGGTCGAGGAACATTAAAAGCTGGATCAGCAAGCTTCAAATGTGCAACTGAGCGGCGCACCTCACTGGACAACTGAACACTTGGGAGCTTACTGGTTATATAAGGGAGAACAAACACATCAAGAGAAAACTGCATGTCAGAAGTTCCACAAGGGGTTACTACAATGGACACAAATGCCACATTGACAGCTGCATTAGACAATCCTTGGATGGGAAGATGCGTTTTCTTATGAGCCAAACCAAGCTTTTGGCAGCAGTGTTCAGAAATGAAGCTAGCCTGGCTGGCTGTGTCCAGGAAGACTCAGACGACATAAGGTGTTCCAGCTGCATCAAGGATGTGTACCTGGACTGTGGACAGGAGCACCACAGAAGATGGTGTTGAAAGCACTGGTGTAACACAAGACGGAGTTGTGGGCTGCGAGTTTGTAGACTGAGAGGAACCTGCTTCAGCCTGTGAAGATGAGCTGGCCTCCTCAGCCTCCTTGGAGTCAAAAGGTAGCAATGTGTGGCGGCAAGTACCACATCGATGACACGGCGAGGAAGATGGACAACCGTTGGAGCAGTGTGAAGGCAAGAGAGAATTCAGATATAAATTGTGTTCCTTAGCAACCTAGAACTGCTGCTTAGGGTTACAACTACCAAACTCTTGAGCACTTGTAAAGCTTTTGAGCACCTTTATACAAACAACACTCTACTTGGGTAGAACTCACNACTACCAAACTCTTGAGCACTTGTAAAGCTTTTGAGCACCTTTATACAAACAACACTCTACTTGGGTAGAACTCACCAAGCACTTAGATGACTGGTTGCTGAACTGGTTACGAGGTTGTCTCCACAAGGGCACTGCAGGTGTGGGTTTAGGCATCGCAGGGTGTGCCCCAAAGGTCTTGGTGGCTGCTGCACTCACTAACTCCTCGGCACGACAGTGCTTCTCAAGGAACGAGATGAATTCAGTCAGTGTGGATAACTCACGACCAAGTGTGAGCTCCCACTGTGTTTGAAGATGAACCACTTGCACATTATTGGTAACAACATCAAGTCCCACTTTTCTACTGGAACATCAAGGGCCTTAAGTGCAGACACATTCTCAGTGATGACACTCAACAGTCGACGCAACGAGGTAGGTGTCTGAAGCTGAAGGTGCCAAGTAATGCCTCTACATGTATGTTAACAAGATGTCACTTGTTCTCGTAACGGTCCACCAGCAATTTCCAAGCAACCTCGAAATTAACCCCAAACATAGGCAAAGACTTGATCATACCAAGAGGTTCCCCACTAAGTGCACCCTTCAAATAAGCTAGTTTCTAAACAGGAGACACATCACTGTTATGTGACACCAATGTGGCAAACAAGTTGAAAAAATTAGACCATTTCCTGGGGTCACCATCAAAATTAGGCAAAGTGATTTTGGATAGAGCTACCCTTGAACTGTGTGCCTTGGTGCTGGCAGTGCCTTGAACCTGGAATTTAGACTCATCTGAGAGGGCATCTAGAATTTCCATTATGAAGAAATATTTTTCTTCAAACTCTACCATGCACGCAGCATGCTCAGCAGTATCTAAATCAGGCAACTTATCGGCTAACAATTGTACAGTAATAAAATCAACATCAAAATTCTTGCGGACTTTAGGCAAGTCCCGAGTGGTAGCAACAAACAAATTCCATTTGGCTGGATCACTCACAACAACCTGAGCGAGATCGTGGGCGCGCTTAAGGCAACTTTCTGCCAAACGAAGACGTAAAAGCGCCACCTGTGCCTCAGACATCTTGCGGCAACAAGAATTCAACACCTCACAAACAAAGATCAGACGAGAAGGGAAATTACGACGGCAGCCAACTACACTAACTTAAAACCAAACAATGAAAATCCTACTTGGTACGAAACAAAACATGATTGCAAATGCTGTCAATAGCATTCCATGAAAAGGCAGAGAACAAAGTCAAATGGCACTAACTGGAAACACCTAACCTTTAAAAATGAAGATGCACATGAAATTGCACAAAATTCCAAGCACACACAAATATAGTTCACGCAACGAACGTGTCACTAAAAATGGCCAGGTGAAGTGAACGACTACCAAAAATGTGCAGTGTAAATTATTTTTGCTAGTTGCACTTGCACTCAAAACGAGTTTGTACTTTAAAATTTTCTGAAAGACAGACAAACAAAAACGAGAAGCAGGAACAAAGAATTGGAACGAACAAAGAACTCAAGCGCCAGCACGTGAACACAATGGAAAACAAAGAGAGAGAGAGCGCAGACATGTGCACACAAAGGGACATGGAAAACAGAAAATAAAATATAAAAAAACCCCAGGAACTTTTACTGTCCACTTTGTCCGCGACGTCCACAATGTCTCTTCTTGACGTTGTGTTTTACCACCAACACAAAGGGCAATAAACGAAAACACACACTAAAAACAACGATACCGGCAAATATCCAGCCCAGAGGACCAAAAATGTTGTGGCGAATTTACCACTACTAAATTTAAATTGCCACTAGTGGACTGTAAAACGAATTTCAGCGAGAAAACAACCGACAGGCAGCAGCTGCACACGACTCAACTTACTGCCATGATGTCCAACACAAAAAATTCCCTCTTCCTCCTGTAACTCAGGACTGCAACCCTTGAGACAGCATTGACAATTAACAAATGCGCACCAAGTCAGGATCGTGAGAAATTTAAAATGGGTCCCGCACACAAACTACACAAAGTTCTGCCGTGAAATTACCACAGATCTAAAATTCTAACCAATCCGTATTTACAAGGTCACAAGTCCAAACAGTACCCNTTCTGCCGTGAAATTACCACAGATCTAAAATTCTAACCAATCCGTATTTACAAGGTCACAAGTCCAAACAGTACCCTTAACACTACATATGACATGGACCACTCCTGCGTGGTCTAGCACGGCCACTGTCATCATGTCATCGGCCCACAGTCGCTGCACCACACCCACGTCGTGCGTCCCGATGCATGTCCGTATTGTTCACTTGGGAACGGGTCATGACCCAGTACCGAGTGCCTGTGGTATCCCTAAAGAGATCTGTGTAATTAGGATAGGAATAAAGTGTTAGAATGCGTATTAAACAGCATTAGAATCTATTGCCCACGGGAAAATGTTTGTGAAATTCGATTGCGAAGTAATTGCAGAATAAATGCACGCCACGTGCATATTTAATGGGTGTAGAGTAGCAAGACTAGGGTATTTGAAGTGTTCTATATAATTTTCCGAGTGCAATTGTGTCTAATCAAGCCAATTAGTGATGTGGGAAATAATTAGTCATTTTTTCAACCTGACCATTCCGGTCATAGTGTGCACCAAAACTTAACAGACCTAAATTTCTCACGTGCTCTGCAAGGCACCACATAATCATGTTTTGTATTTAAATTAGTGTTTACGAAAGAACACTGAACTATCCTCAAGCTAAGGGATGTCCATCCCGAACACTGAAGGGTCCTATTGTCTGTATGTTTTACGTGTTTATGTAATGAGGTCAGTAAACTAAGATACCTCGTAGGATGGTGCGAGCTCTCAGCGAGGACGCGGTTCGCGCATGCTACCTCCGACAGCCTGATTCCACGGGTCTTAGGTGCTGCACGTGCGTCGCATTGCAGGGGACTATCATACTTTGTTCTGAAAACTTAACTGCAATATATTAACATAATTTACTGGAACTTATATTTAGTTTACAGTCTTCCTCGCATTCGCAGCACCCCTCCGTCGGCTCAATTTACCGATCCTGGAGGTTTAATTACTATTGTAAGTTTTCGCGCCATTCTTGGCCTTTTTGTACAGGAACGGTCGCTGGTAGGCTTTGTGAGTCAGGTCCGCTTTAATTTGCATTATATACATGTAACTGTGTACACTATTCTGCAATACAATTTACTTGAGTTATCCGAAACTTGCGAGTTCTCATTTAGTGTTGTATTTTGGGCCCTGGCCATATCGAGGAAGTCATCAACGCCTCAAGGAGGCATCCTTCATTTATAAGGTAAAAGGTAATACTACGGCAGACTGGGGAACCTGAATACCCCTGCCATATTTTACGTTTTCCTGTAAATTTGTACCGTGTGTCAGGGGATACAGCCACGTGGTCGTTCGGCCCACGATCCTGAGAACTGTGACTTCGTGCTCACCCAGTGAACTGGCGCCCATTCTATTCGAAATAGGAATATTGTGTAATATTCTGACTTTTGTTATTGCACGATGAATGTTTANCTATTCGAAATAGGAATATTGTGTAATATTCTGACTTTTCTTATTGCACGATGAATGTTTAATTTGACTCCAAATGTTCAACTATTTTACTGAGATATAACATAGTGTTTTTTAATATGGGTTTGGTTAAAATGATTTGTAACACGCCAGCAAATTGTCTTTGTTTTTTGTCCAGAACATATTTGTTTTTAATTGTGTGTTGTACTCACTCGTCGCCGAGACAAACTCCAAACGTAGCAAATTTGTAATGAGAATAAATATAATTAATTTACTTAGCTACTTTTTTCATTTTGTTCTAGAGGAATTAGCTTTGTTAGCATACAGATTCAGTATGTTGCATTCATAACCTGCCCAATGTGACTTGGCTGTGATTGCAGTTGCACTACGTGATTCGAAGCGTGTGTTCACGGACGTTAAAACTTCCATTGAGAGTTAATTTGAGTAAATTTATGTCAATGTACACCACATCTTACTACTAAAAATTGAACAAAAAATGTGAAAGTTCCTTAGCAGGCATCATGAAATTGTAAAGAAAGGAGCAGCAAACTGAAAACATCAAGGCAATGTTTTTTAACAAATTTAATGTTCCATTTTTGTTTAAGTCTAATTTATTTTCAGCCCCACCCAAAAATTTCTAGGCTCAAAATCTTCATTCCTACCTAGCTGTTTTGTTTATGGTAAACACCAGCCTGTTATAGTATTATCATTCTAAAGTTATTGTCTATCAGTTGCGTGTGACGAAAATATTCCTTTGTTGTAAAACATAATGTGTTCTTACTGTGCTATTCTTGAAGACTTTTTGGTAATTTCATGTGTTGGTGACCATTTATCATAGCCAGCGGAGTTTGAAAATATTTTTGAATAAACTATGTGGACGAAATATATGTGTGTGTGTGTGTATTAATATTATAATATGTTTTCAATATTATCTAATATGCCTCTTTTGAACTTTTTGGAATTTCNTGTGTGTGTGTGTATTAATATTATAATATGTTTTCAATATTATCTAATATGCCTCTTTTGAACTTTTTGGAATTTCATATAAATTTAGAGTTTGCTAAGAATTGTATTCTTCATTCATTAAACAATATTTTAATATGTACACACATTCCTATCAAATTTTTTCCTTATAACTGCAGATATGAAAACACATTACTGTCAAAACACGAATATTATCTTTATTGTAAAATATAAATAATATGGCCACGTAATATTTATGCCATATCTATACTGCAAGTTAAAATTAATGTTTGTAAACAGATGTTATAAGTCAAATGCACACATTTTCATCATCTTTTACCATTTGTTTTATTTCTTGTCACTGATGACGTTAGCTAACTTCAGTCCAGTACTCGTGTAGGATAATATAGCTGCGCTTCTGTTTATTTTGTTTAATATAGAAGGGCAAAGGGGAGGAGAGGACTTTAATGCCTTTCATGAGATAGCATTGCTTAGCGGTTCTTCTTACGCGACAATTATCATTCTGAATTGCATATTGTTTCAATGGAGCAGTGGAAACAGTTTCCTTGTACAGAAACAACATTGAAATCATAACAACTTGAAAAAGTTCCCACTTCACCGAAAAACAAAACTGAGTAAATATTTCACTGTTCTTACAGATGTGACTAATAAACACAATCTGTAGGTAAACATGTTAGGCAAAATTAACTTGCACTCCCTGGATTTTCTGTTTAGTATAATGTTATTCTTGCATTACAAAACCAACAAAAAGATTGAAAATTAAAAAAAAAAAAAAAAAAAACATTTCAAACATTCTAATTACTAAAATAATTTTTTTGCTGCCACTGATAATAAATAATTCATTTGCACAAACATTCATATTTCCAGAAGCCAACCAACCAAAACTTGGGAATGTAAATATTTGTAAGTGCTTCACGACAGTTATCAGAAATGATGCCTCACCTAATTTTACAAAGCAATTGATACCTACCAATATTAATTTACACTGACTAAGACACATTGAAAAGGCATCTATAATCAATTACAGCACTATCTCTCAACACTGACCCCAATCATAGCATCCATCTTTCTATAAGTAATATGTTTTTGAGGAACCATAAAAAAAAATTAAACATTTGAAAGGAATTGAATGAAAAATAAATTTGTAGCACTTCTTTGGTTTCTGCATTTTGCATTTTCTTGAGTGCTGTACTGGACACNAATTGAATGAAAAATAAATTTGTAGCACTTCTTTGGTTTCTGCATTTTGCATTTTCTTGAGTGCTGTACTGGACACAGCAAACATCTTAAAATACATACCATCCCCCTAGGCCACCAGCGCTAACCAATACTTTTGACTCTGTGTCTGCATCCATTCACCAAACCTCAGGCGGCAGAATGTTTCTCTGCACAACGACCATCATGTGTCTGTCCTTCGTAATGGACAGAATAAATATTTCCTCGAATATAATATTTTGTATTGAAATACTTGTAACTTTCACTCGCAGCTTAAATATGAGAACTGGCAAGTTTCAATGTGGTATGNAATATTTTGTATTGAAATACTTGTAACTTTCACTCGCAGCTTAAATATGAGAACTGGCAAGTTTCAATGTGGTATGTCGATTCGAATATGTGATCAGAAAGTTCCTTTTCAATCAATGTTTTCCATTTGCGTTATTATATTAAGACAAGAAGATGCAGTCAAGTGGTTACGAGTGCAGATTCCAGGCAACTACATAAAAGGTGAAAAAATTCAAAACAATGTCACAGAAGTCAATAATAGCTATGAAACAGTGTTTAGGGTATCGAACAAGTAGATTTTAAAACATTATTATGTAATACAAACGGACAACAAATACATGGGAAGACTTTAGTACAGTAACTATTAAATTTGAAAAAAATACAATCATGTCTGCAAACATTTGAGAACAAGCGTGGAACAAATTATGTAACATTTCCATAAGAACTTGAGTACCTTTAGACAAAGAATGTGTGCCAGATGTGAATACTGGTAAATCACTCAGCTAGATCACNCCATAAGAACTTGAGTACCTTTAGACAAAGAATGTGTGCCAGATGTGAATACTGGTAAATCACTCAGCTAGATCACTGTGAAAAAAAATTTAAATACTCCCATTGCTACCCTTGCCTTCTCACTTTACGCATGTTATTAAGACTTTGATTTCTCTTGTTTTTTTATTACTGTTTGTAAATGATTTATGCTTANATCACTCAGCTAGATCACTGTGAAAAAAAATTTAAATACTCCCATTGCTACCCTTGCCTTCTCACTTTACGCATGTTATTAAGACTTTGATTTCTCTTGTTTTTTTATTACTGTTTGTAAATGATTTATGCTTAAGTTTTTTTTTGGACTGCAATTTAGTACAGTTGTGAACGATTGTTGACAACCCGCACCAGTTATATGGACTTGCGATTTCATTGAAATGAATGGAAAGAGAGCCAGCTTGACACACTATATGTAGACAGTTTTATGTAATGTGAGCACTTTTGAAAGCTCCAACACTGCAATGTTACATTCTTGTATAATTTTTTTGCAATAATCAGCTATATTCCTTCTATATTCCTACATTTATAGATGCAAGTCAACACAGGCTTGGGTTTTATAATGGTGTACAAGCGTAACATCACATTGTAGATTTTTTGTGGATCAACAAAATATTGCAATGTTACATGTCCAAATTGATAGTTCAGTTGATCATAAGAATTATCATGTATGGCAAAGGTGTCATTTTAGATTAAGTGTAAACTATAAACTTTCTTTGCAATCAGCTGCTTTTATCAGCATCACCACTGTGCCAGCTGCATTGGAACTCCAGTTACACTGCATTTCATATAAGTAGACTAAATTTTGACAATGTGACCAACCTACTCACCATGTGAACAAAAAAGTTCTTGTTTGCAACATCAGCTAATGAGTTGTTGTATGTTGGTGATATTGATAATGATTATGGAAGAAAATAATACTCTGAACTTAAAAGTTGTAATTTGAAACTTAAAACCTACACCATTAATGGTTTAAATTATGTTTTAAAAGTAACTTTTTTTTTTTTTTTTGTGAATTCTTATAGAAATTATGGCAAAGTATGCGGACAGTTACAATTAGCAAAGTTTCCTAGCTTGTGCATGTGATCTATTTCGTCACATTTATGCATAATTGGTTGTAGGGGTGCCTTTTCAGTGTATTTTCTCACATGAAATGTAATTTTATCTGCCATTTTCAGTACCGTCATGAAGCACCGCTGTTTATTTTCATTCCACAGTTTGTTTCAGGAAACCGGTGAAAAGTTGTATTAACTGAATGATTCCGCATATTATTTTGCATCAATTAGGACTGAGCCGATACCGGTACCGATATATCGAAACCGGGCGATATCGTAATTATTGGAATTGTGCGCAATTCATTTTTAAATCGCAGATATTATAACCAATATTTTGCCCTAAGAATCTAAGATGATGCTGTTTTCAACTTGCCATAGTTGGAGTGCTTTGCTCACTATTTGGTTTTATTAAAATAATCACTATTTTTAAATTGGTTTATACTAAAGTACCCAACTGACTGTGTTTATTTTCAAAGCAAAATTAGGCACGTTTTGCATGATTGTTTACGAAACATGTATACAACAAAACAACAGCAGCCACCATTTGCGTTTACTGAATTTTATCTATGGAGGCAAGCTAGCACCATAAACAAAACTTAACATTTAATCAGCCTAAAGCATATATAATATTAACAATAATTAATATTTACAATTACCTCCAAAATTGTTTCACAACAAACCGCAAACACTGCGACACATTAAAAAAACTTATGTAATCTTGTAATGTTGGTTATATGCTTCACATTACTGCCGCCTAGCGGTGCCATTCCGACAGTTGCCTATTTTTTGTTTGTTTTGTTGGTTTGTTTGCTGTTGCTGTAGTAACATGATACGTGTTAAGTTAGGGTTCAAACGTGGTGAAATTATTTACGTGCGTCAGCAATAAACAAATGATATGACTGGAAGAAAAAGTGATTTGTGGAATTTCTTTGTACCGTCAGCAACACGGAAGAATGCAAATCTGTTTACAATATTTGCAAATGTTTGGTTTAGAGAGGCGATACATCATTAAAGTCCTATAGTACCACAATTTTAAAAACGGCACATTGAATGTACGCACCATTTGAAGTGTTATGTTTTTTTTTAAGAGTTTCATTGCTTAATGACATGCTTTTGGAGGTTATTTTTGTAAATATGCTTAAGCTTAATATGTGGTTCCTAGATTTATATTTATCGTAATAGTTAGGCCTATCACTAAAACAATAAAAACGAAGACGATTAGAATTTTATTTAGTTAAATGTTTAAAAATTAAGTTTTTATTTTTTGAAACTTGCAAAAATGTTATTTTTCCTTGTCAAGGCAGTATCTGTATTGGTATCAGCAATATCGGTAAGTTTGTATCGGCAATATCGGAAAAGGCTAAAAACCATATCGGCTCACCTAAGTATCAATGGCAGACAAACGTGTCCAAGGATTGCCACAGAACAAGTGTTCAGGAGTTGCAAATAGGAATTACGAACCGTAAGTTAGTGTGTTTTGTAAATGTATTTTGAACAATTATTCAAATGTTTGAAAAGTACGGTGTCTTGAAAACTACTATTTAAACGCTGTTTTTTTAGTGTAAAAGTAACACATTTATTATATGGAAAATCCAATGAGTGGAAGGTTAACTTTGCCAAAAATATTTACTTATATACGGAATGTGTTTATTACTCGTATCAGTACAAACAACATATTTATCACGTTTTCTTCTTTCGGTGAGGCTAAAACAATATGAAATTCAAAATAATACCTTCTCTTAAGAACAGCTGCAAAACAATGCCATCTCATGAAAGAAGTTACTTATGTGTCTCCTAACCCCATCCACCTGGAATAAAATAAACAGAGCCCCAGCAGTATAACTGGGCGATAACAAAAATAAAAAGTTGAATCGTAACCTACACAGCCTTTGTTTACACTCATTGTTTTCTTCATAGACAGAACAGCTGTGGCGGAAGGATACATTGTGATTGTTCCATAATTTATGAACTGTCAAAATTTAATGAACTTACATGACATGGAGTATACCTTCCATCCCATCAAGTGCATTTAAAATGCAACATATTTTGAGATTTTTTACTGACAAATCTTCAGGAATCACCTACCAGAATTCAAAACCCACTGACACCTGACAGACAAACTTGCGTTATCTCATTCACCCCTGATCACCTCATTCTCCCATCTGTGTATTTTAACTGTGTTGTCATTCACCACCCAATCGGTGTATCAGCACTTGAAGTGTATCGTGAATGGTTTATTGATACACACATGAGGAGGCTGGACACAGATATCAACCCTCCTAGTATTATCATCTAGACAGTTCTCCCAGATTTTAGTACTTACAGTACACTGTAACTGCCACCTTATCCTGAATTCAGGAGTTTGCAGTTTTCACAAGAAATAAACTGTGATACTGTTGAGTATGACTCGCAAACAGAGAGCTGTTGAGTTTTGTGCACCCAGTTTTTTTTCCCAGTACTCTTACACCACAGCTGCGACCATATCCTAAGAAGAGTGTTAGGCCATACACACCATAGGCACCCCTTCTGCAATGGTGCCCAGGGATTGGCATGTGAGCAGACTGCTGCTGCCTGCCAACCCACATACAGCGCTGGTATACAGGTGGGAAAGCCAGCATCCACTGCTAACCACGCCGCCTTAGACACTTGTGTAGCTTGCTGCAACCCGACCATGCTATGTACACGGGCGAATCTACAATAATCAGCCCATAAGGCCACCAAGGTTCTCGGTCTAAACCCGCTCAAAAACTCCTGTAGACTAGTTGACACGCCAATCATCCCAGCCATCACACGTCGAATAAGACCTGCAGTCCTTGGTTTGGGGCTGACTCTTGCAGCTCTTATTGCAGAATGTCACACTGCCCAGATGTGCATCAAAGCTTTCTACATCCTATTAACTTCATCATCGCTCCTCTGCCCGGACATGCACTGGAGCCATCAACATTATGTGACTACACCACCTCTCTACCTTTGAGCTACTCCATGCACTCGGGTCCGAGTATCGTCAGTCTGAGGTCACCTTCCCCCACGCACCACTGCGTCTACCAAGAAAATCCTACCGCCTCTGATGGCAATCTAGGTTCGGCCCTTCAGACACCTAACAGGGTACAGCCTAGGTATGAGTGATCTATTGTTTCTGCATTAAACAGACATATTCCGAATTGACTGCATTACTTTCGCTCTCTCCGTTGGTTTTCTTCTCATTCTGTATCCTGCTACCTCACTTCGATCTAATGCTACCGCCAACACACTTCCAGGAGTAGGCACGTGCCACCCTCCCCCCTTTTCTCTCTCACCCTTCAGGTGTTTGTCAAAAGAGGTTCCGTTTTCACTGGTTGCTTGGATCATATGGCGATGTCATGCCTTGCTGAGTAATACGGGAGTGAGGCCCCACCCTACTTTTGACCCTTTCTGTGGAATGCGTGGTTCCTCTGTTATCAGAGAGCGGGACATCACCAGCTGCTCCAAATTCCCTTTGAAGGTTCGCAGGAAGTGAATAGTAGGCAATCCCTAGGGACATGGAATGCGAACCTTCGAAGGGGACTTGGAACAGCTAGCGACATCCCGCCCTCTCTGATAACAGAGGAACAGGGACATGTTCCATGTGGGCATCACACCATCAGAGAAGTACTAACCTCCGGGAGGCCGCCCCAGCTTTTCTATGGATGTGTCAGCTCATGCCTGCTCCTACAGAACATCCACTATTGTCACCTCTCTGCTGTCACCCGACTTTATACCTCGCCATTGAGCTGGTCGTGAGAAAGCAGCCAAACATGCGCTATTCTCTCTCTCATGTAAGTTGGCGAGATTCTGACAGTTAGAAGAAAGTAGTGATTACTTTTTGTTTATGCATCCTTTCGCCATCAGTTGGTGCATCAAGTGGAGGCTGTATTTTTTACCAACACGTCAACTAATCCACTTGCAGTTCTACTGTAATGCTAAACAAATTTTAAGATATTTTAGAATGATATCTGTCTAAAAAATTTAGAAAGTTATAAAAGTAAAAATTTAAAACCTTGCAAAAATTTTAATACTTGCTAACTCTTTTTTAATTTGTCCGAGACAATGAATTTGGGTTAAAATTTGTGAGATGGTAGCTGTAGCTATTATCACACTTTGGACGGTATAGCTAATATATTAGAATTGGAAATATGTGACGTGGAATAACGTTAGAATTGTTTAAAAACTATTCATGGGTGTCCCACTTTCTTAGGAAACAAGGAAATAGGTTTTCGGGAGAACAATATGGCATATAATTTACGTAGATGAACTTTTACCGGCCGAATAGAAATTACTAGTACTCAAAATCGCTGTACACGAAATAGATGTTACTTTAAAAATTATGCAGATCTCGCGGAAAATAAAACTATTGGTATCTGTTCGTAAATTTGCTAGCATGAAAGCTTTCTTCTCTGGCTGGTAATGCTTGGGAAAGAGCAGATAGGTGGTGCGTACGGCATGCCAGAGCTAGGATTGAGCCATTTGCATTGCTCAATAGATAGCATCTTATTACTGGCTTGGAACGACACGAATTTGAAATATATTTAGTCAAATTATTAGAAAAAATTATTTAACACTATTATGCAATATTTCTGTATGCTTTTGGAATTAATATAAAGCACGTATGGAAAGCATGATTGGAAAGGAAGGATACGAAGTTACGTTAATGCCCCTAGTATATTCGTGTTCTGCATCATTAGTAGAGTGTAAATATACCATTTTCCATAAAAGGTATTGAAGTTGCGTTTCATTTGGATACGGATTGTTTTATTGTGCATTTCATTTTTAACACCTATACATTACTATTTTATCAAGAGGTTCAGTTTGTAACACTAACAACCATTGTTTTGTGACCTCGTAAGATAAAATGTATTAATTAATCTAGGAACTCTTTCTTATCGTGTATTTTCTGCTTGTCTAATGTGCGTCGGCAGTGCACTCAGAACAGTCAACGTAATATTAACATTTGTTTGTTCGTGCATCAGCTGATACAGGATTTTGTATATGGCACTTTGTTTCGTATACATAAAGTTGCCACTCACTGACTGTCAGAATCTCCCCTTCTTATATAAGACGAACCATAACTCTGGTTGGGAGCCTGGTGGAAAGATAGCATGGCACCAACAGAGTTTACATTTGTAAGTGTAAGCTGCAGCATGCCAGAGGAGAACCAATGTCAGCTCTTCCAACGAGAGAGATGACTTTCTTCTACCTTCTGTGGCATGTACCATGTGCAGACTCGCCTCTACCCCCTATCCCACCCAAGAAGCCAGTTGCCAGCGAACTGCCCCCGGCGCCAGGAGCATCAACTGTAGAGAATCCCAACACACCTGTCAAGGTACCTACATGACCCACTTCGAGCAGTGCTTCATTAAACAACATCAATAACTACACATCACTCGCCAGATGAGGCGTTACTTGTTTGTCAAGGTTCAAAATAAAACAACCCCACACCAATACTACTACACTAGAGTGCAAAAATGACTCAAGCACTATACTATCCAACTTCAAAATTTACTCTGCTGGAATGTAAAAAAAAATTTACAACTGATGTTATATTTTCTTAAAGCATTAAGGATGGCAAAAAAAGAACACCATGAAATTTAAATATTACAGTTATGGAACCAAATTAAGAAATATTGTGCAGATAATAAATCTTATAGAGATATTTTCAAAGCACATTCATAAAAGTTTGAACTATTAAATATATATTCCAACTTCATGCTAAATAAATAAATTTTGATTTCTTAATAACAGACATTTGTTTTCCTCTGTTAAATATTTACTTCCCCGTTTATCAGTTATAAGTGAAACAAGGTTATCATATCAGTGCAATGCAATGAATTGTAATGCCCTTACTTTCTGCAGACAGCAAGACATTGGCNTGAAACAAGGTTATCATATCAGTGCAATGCAATGAATTGTAATGCCCTTACTTTCTGCAGACAGCAAGACATTGGCATTTTTAATGGACAACCCATCCACATCATTTTGAGCTATAAAATATGTACATTTTCTGCAACAATTTTAATAAGTAATTGTTCCTGGTATAAACATGATATATGTAGGCCAGGTTACTAAAATTATGGATGCCTCCCATCTAGTATATTCTGTTGGTGTCCAAAATTTAACAAACGGTGGCCACTCAATTTACGATTTGAAATTCCTCGACTTTCTAGGTTTTCCAGACCAAATACGCATCCCACAACCCCTGCACGACTGCTCAATTTGATTTTATCTCTGTGTACAGCAGAATTCATCATTTTAATACTATAATGTGTTAACAATAAAAATATTACCTTTGTGCAGCAGCCATAATAATTTAATTATACAGTCAGCAACTTAATTTTCACAAAATAAAAGGTATAATGAGAATTGGCATACAAAACCCCTGAGGCCAGCATATCATGGACACAGATGTTAGGTTTAACAACTGATATGGTATAGAAGAGCTGACTATATAGTTTTATCCAATAAATTGCAAACATAAAACATTTCTTATTTGTAAAACATTTCACATGCTACCACATTCCCTTGGGAACATTGCATAAATATTAATTTTACACTGATGTTTGCTAAGATGAAATTAAGCATACGTAATATAAAGTGTAAGACATTTGGTAAAACAGATTGGCACATGTGAATTTAATATAAACTCATCAACAAATCTAACACAACTGCTACCGAATAGTGAAAAAAGTAAAAATGAACATTTATAAAATTTTTTTAGATGTCATGAGCATCTACTAAATACACAAAACACATGTGCAGAGCTTAAAATTTCCAGCACGAATGGTTTAAAAAATAATTTTAGATTAAACTATTTAACTTACGACAAGCATATTGTTAATCTTCCTTTGAAAATACAAAGACGAAAGTCACAAAACAATGCACTCCAGAGATAGTAACATTTTATTAACATACATTAATGATAAAATACCATTAACTGAACAACTGAAAATAATCAAAAACTTTTTACACTGGTTTATTAACTGAAAAAATAGAGAAGAACCTTTCTAAAATGACCCCTCACAGACTAGGCTAATTAGGTCTTTATGAAAAGGTCACTGTAAATATTTTGGGAAAGTTTGGACATATTTTTACCCTCCCCCAACCATAATATATGTGAAAATTAGTAATTGATTGCATGAACTCTGTCTTAAATGTCTCTGGCACAAAGATTACACTTTATTTTAATTAAATATAAATTGATTTTATCAAGCAAACATTTCCCGACAAAAAAGGTACCAGAGAGGTATATCTCAGCCTCCCCTTATCACACAGAATGTTAAAAACATTTATCGTGCAAGGATTTACCAAGCATTACAAGACCGGGTTTATAAACTATGCAAGAAACGCAAGCACGCAAGAAATGCAATAAGTCGAACGTACATATTTAAAAGTTAGTTTATAAACTACGCAGGATGCAAGAACGCAATACACGAGTTGGTCAACTTTCAACTTCTTGCATTTTTTCTTGCTTTTGTACCTTCTAAATTAGCCGTGATCAATTGCAGAATCGTTTTAAACTCTTGNAACTTCTTGCATTTTTTCTTGCTTTTGTACCTTCTAAATTAGCCGTGATCAATTGCAGAATCGTTTTAAACTCTTACAGAAGGCTGTGATTTTCAATTATTATTATTATATTATTTGCTTGTACGATGAATTTATGCCTATATTTATACATTGAATCATAAATAAAGAGCGTAATTACATATTAAAATATTTTGGTATCGCNAACTTCTTGCATTTTTTCTTGCTTTTGTACCTTCTAAATTAGCCGTGATCAATTGCAGAATCGTTTTAAACTCTTGCAGAAGGCTGTGATTTTCAATTATTATTATTATATTATTTGCTTGTACAANTAGTTTATAAACTACGCAGGATGCAAGAACGCAATACACGAGTTGGTCAACTTTCAACTTCTTGCATTTTTTCTTGCTTTTGTACCTTCTAAATTAGCCGTGATCAATTGCAGAATCGTTTTAAACTCTTGCAGAAGGCTGTGATTTTCAATTATTATTATTATATTATTTGCTTGTACGATGAATTTATGCCTATATTTATACATTGAATCATAAATAAAGAGCGTAATTACATATTAAAATATTTTGGTATCGCCATCATGCTGAGAAAATTTTGTAGTGTTCTCTGAAATTCGTTATTCAGGCATTTAAAACTATATACCAGTAACTTCACAAAACTCAAAATTAAAATTAAAATATGTTAAAAAAAAAAACCTGTTCATGTTATGGAAATAAATTTTTTTGTACTTGTTGGATAGTTCTATTTTACAATATTGCAGATGTCTTGAGTCTTGCAATGTTTATAAACGATTGTAATTTTCTTGCGTTGCGTCATTGCAATGTTTATAAACCCAACNGTAATTTTCTTGCGTTGCGTCGTTGCAATGTTTATAAACCCAACCAAGTCCATGCTCAATTGTCTCTGGAATGAATTCAACTTGATTTTTTAAACAAATATTAATTGAATTCAATATCCGACGACGTCCAAAAGAAATTATACCACAGAAGGGTGTAGCTGTGACCACCCTTATGGCCTTACAATTACAGAAACTGTAACAAGCAATAATGCATACTTTTTTGTGAGGAAAAATTCAATTTTTGATGGCTTCTTGCAGAGAAAACCAAAAAATATTTCAACGTAACGTTAATTTTTATTAATAAACACATGTCTTCTGAATAAAATCATACCAGAGAAAGATATCAGTGACCTCCTGACCACCCCCCTCCCCCTTTTCCCAAAATAGGGCATTGTCAATGTCTAACGAGCACCAAAGTCTAAATATTAGCCAAATCATGCTAAAATGGAAAATGCAGCTGTTTTTACTGTAGAAGTGCTGAAAACATGAGCATCTGCCAGCATGCGTGAGCTACACACACCTAATGAGTATGGAAACTACAGCAGAACGAGATGCTNAGCATCTGCCAGCATGCGTGAGCTACACACACCTAATGAGTATGGAAACTATAGCAGAACGAGATGCTTTGAAGTACCGTTTGCAGTTCCGATAACTGCTCTGAACTAATGTAGAGTAAAAATAATTAAGAGTACCGTAAATGAAATTGCACTTGAAGTTTCAGACAGAGTATTTTATCGCATTACTGTCTTTGTTGGCATTCTTTGCTTTAAGCAGCTCACATCTGATGATCCTGGTAAGAGCAGGTGATGGGGAGAAGAACATGGGCTCCCGTCATGCGTGAAGGTCTGCGGAGAGGCAGAAATGACTTACAGTGGTTGCACATTGCATGTGATAAAAGCAGCTTATCTCCAGAGCTGTACTTGAGTCAATTTGTAGGCTTCGACGTGGCTGATGGCATGTCCAAAAAAAAACAGTAATCAAAATCAAAAGAGAAATTCAAGATGTAACTGATAATAACACAAGCAAAGTGAGAGCACAATGGCCGGACAAACTCACGATGGTAGTCACGTAACATATGGAAACATCAGACTGCCTGAGGGATGGAGGGCAGGCAGAGTCAATCTAGTGCTGGCAGCCTAGGTGGGTGGTATCTATTTTTAGATACTCCCTATGTCTAGTACAGTGCTCACCAAGAGAAAGGCAATGTGCAGCAACCGTGCAATAAATATGTTATTTGTTTTTCCGCAGATTTACCTACAATTTTCTACTTTCCCCACCCAAAATTTTTACGATTCCTCAAAAACGAATTATTATAGAAAGATGGTTGTTATAAATGGGGTTGATATTGATAGGCCCAACGGATTTTCAGAAATTTAAAATACGAACTTCACACTTCAATGGCTTTCATAAAAATTTTTCCTAACTTTTTAAAATAAATCTGAAAAAATTCCCAGATTTTAGCCAAATTTTTCCCTACCCAATATAATTCCCAGACTTTTCCAGGTTTTTGCTGTTTTCCAGAAGAGTGGCAACCCTGAAATAAAAGCCACGCTGCTTTATTTCATTCCTACCACTTACTACTGTGTATTCTTTTGCCAAAAATTGTCTGTACCACACCTCAAAAAACTTTGCTTTTCTACAGTAGATATTAGCACAGTATACTGCACACCTTATTTGACCACAATTATCTAGATGGAAATTTAAAATAAGCATTAAATTTACCCATGTTGCATTGATATTCGCTGAAAATTAAAATAAATAAATTGTTTTTCTTTGGCAAGTTGCATGGACATATGTACCGACAGAGAAGGAAAATGGAAAAAGGATTAGGATAATGCTAACAAAGTGGACACAATGCTAACAAAGTTTAATGAATAACAGACGAGGGTAATGCCAGTAAAATAAAGACAACCCGAAAAAAGTTTATGAAGAACTAAGTGGTTAGTATGTGGAAGTGCCTATTTTAACGGAATTAAAATGAAAAGGCATGAACAAAATGTTAGTCATGTGGAGGTTGTTCACATAGCTGATCTGGCCACATAGTGCACACAGTACTAATTCNGCTGCTTTATTTCATTCCTACCACTTACTACTGTGTATTCTTTTGCCAAAAATTGTCTGTACCACACCTCAAAAAGCTTTGCTTTTCTACAGTAGATATTAGCACAGTATACTGCACACCTTATTTGACCACAATTATCTAGATGGAAATTTAAAATAAGCATTAAATTTACCCATGTTGCATTGATATTCGCTGAAAATTAAAATAAATAAATAGTTTTTCTTTGGCAAGTTGCATGGACAGAGAAGGAAAATGGAAAAAGGATTAGGATAATGCTAACAAAGTTTAATGAATAACAGACGAGGGTAATGCCAGTAAAATAAAGACAACCCGAAAAAAGTTTATGAAGAACTAAGTGGTTAGTATGTGGAAGTGCCTATTTTAACGGAATTAAAATGAAAAGCATGAACAAAATGTTAGTCATGTGGAGGTTGTTCACATAGCTGATCTGGCCACATAGTGCACACAGTACTAATTCACACACTTCAACCTTTCATTATCTAAATGATAGAATTACTGTAATATAATTCCAATAATTTCAGTTTTATGGAGGCAGAAAAAAAATGCTTTTTCCACACTGGTGTACCAGTAGTAGGAAACCAATAGTTTCACTCTTCACTTCCTAATGAATTATTACATGTACAATTTCTTCCTAGTCAAATTATTAAAAGTAGAATTTCTCATGTTAACATAAAAGCACTACAGTCAAAATTCTTTCACGTGAATAACAGAAGTTCCACCTTTTTATTTTGTAAACCCAAACATCTAACAGTTGAGGACAATAACTGGAATACCGAAAATTCTCAACAGCATAATTTAATATTAAGGTTTCACACACACAACGCATATTCAAAATGTAAATCAGGAGCACACAATTGTGAAAAAAAAAACAACAAACTTCAAATTATATGAATTATAATCATACATGAGCACAATAATTTCACATTCTAATAAAATTAAATATATAATTAAAAATCATATACAAATTGAGTTTACTATGCTCATGTCAGTCATAGATTTGTAGTAAAAATATACATTCAAAACCATGAACGTTTATTTCTTTTAACACCTACCTCAATACCCTACGGAAAGATATTAAAATTAGGCACGTGCGAGACTCGAACATTTGAGATCGAAACAAGAAAAAATTACAATCTCAAATCAAATTTTTTTTAACTTTCGAAAAATTTTGAGAATGTAAGTTTTAATTATAACTTTTTTGATAGCCTAATAGTTTTCTGTTTCCTTCCACAAAAGAATTGCAGCAAATTTTCATTATTCACAGCACAGCACATTACAAAAATATCAATGAACTGTATTTACAAAGTTCCTACTTTGTCTCGTCACAATATGACATTAATAGCGGCGTCAATAGATATAACTGTATAGGCTGTGAAGGTTGCTTTGCCTTTTAATTCACTGGTATTTAACTTTTGTAGAATGGATAAAGAATTAAGGATACAACAAAAATATATTAAAACGTATGTTTAAATATTACCAAAGCAGATATTTAACAAAAAAAGTAACAATCATAGTAGTCTTGTATATCCCGTAATGGCACAAAAGTAAAACCATATCAACATAGGTTCCTTACAAGTTACAGTCATTTAATCCATAAATATTATTTTCACTTTTGTTGTACAATTTAAAATAACCATGCATAAAAATAAATCAAAAAGTAGAAAGTACATTTACTTTATTATTAATTAAAGCCGATAAATAATGGAAACCTTACATATAGATAGATAAATTAATATTTTATTAGTTTCTGCACGCTATAAATTAACATTTTGCACCACAACATGCCCTGCGCCATCAGCGCTGCGTGGTATGTAATATAGGAACTGTTTGAGCTGCTTGGGTCCGGATTGCGTAAACACGCAGCATTCAGTAAGAGTGCCTTCTGCTTCCGAATAGTGGAACTACTTAAAATCTTGGCGCTGATATCTGTGACGATACGAGGAACTACATTCATAGAATCGGTGACAGCTGTTATCGATGGTCCGGAGTCGACACATTGACACGGTCACCCCAGTACGGGTTGGTTTTACTGCAAAACAAGTTTGTGGTGCATATATTGTTATATAAACTTTAAATGTGGTTTTTTCGACCAAAATATCATGAAATATAGTAAAACCAACATGTCTGAAAGTGATTATGACGAAAATACCGGCACTAACGCGAGTGGAACCAGAAAAAGTGTTTGGAAATTTTTTAACAGGAAAAATAGCATTAAAGAAAAGAAAAGAAGAAAAAAAGCACGTGCGCAGAGTGCCAGTGGTCTTGTGTGCAACATTTGAAAATACATTCTACAAATGAGACAGAATACAAGGAGGTAAATTTGATCAATAAAGATAGAGAGAGTAAAGCTTAAGTACATGAAAAAAAAAAAAAAAAAAAAAAACAGGTCAACAATTAACTCTTGGAGAAAGTTTTGCCAAGAAGTTTAAGTTAGATGCTGGCANTTTTCATTATTCACAGCACAGCACATTACAAAAATATCAATGAACTGTATTTACAAAGTTCCTACTTTGTCTCGTCACAATATGACATTAATAGCGGCGTCAATAGATATAACTGTATAGGCTGTGAAGGTTGCTTTGCCTTTTAATTCACTGGTATTTAACTTTTGTAGAATGGATAAAGAATTACCGTATACAACAAAAATATATTAAAACGTATGTTTAAATATCACTAAAGCAGATATTTAACAAAAAAAGTAACAATCATAATAGTCTTGTATATCCCGTAATGGCACAAAAGTAAAACCATATCAACATAGGTTCCTTACAAGTTACAGTCATTTAANTAGTCTTGTATATCCCGTAATGGCACAAAAGTAAAACCATATCAACATAGGTTCCTTACAAGTTACAGTCATTTAATCCATAAATATTATTTTCACTTTTGTTGTACAATTTAAAATAACCATGCATAAAAATAAATCAAAAAGTAGAAAGTACATTTACTTTATTATTAATTAAAGCCGATAAATAATGGAAACCTTACATATAGATAGATAAATTAATATTTTATTAGTTTCTGCACGCTATAAATTAACATTTTGCACCACAACATGCCCTGCGCCATCAGCGCTGCGTGGTATGTAATATAGGAACTGTTTGAGCTGCTTGGGTCCGGATTGCGTAAACACGCAGCATTCAGTAAGAGTGCCTTCTGCTTCCGAATAGTGGAACTACTTAAAATCTTGGCGCTGATATCTGTGACGATACGAGGAACTACATTCATAGAATCGGTGACAGCTGTTATCGATGGTCCGGAGTCGACACATTGACACGGTCACCCCAGTACGGGTTGGTTTTACTGCAAAACAAGTTTGTGGTGCATATATTGTTATATAAACTTTAAATGTGGTTTTTTCGACCAAAATATCNGTTTTACTGCAAAACAAGTTTGTGGTGCATATATTGTTATATAAACTTTAAATGTGGTTTTTTCGACCAAAATATTATGAAATATAGTAAAACCAACATGTCTGAAAGTGATTCTGACGAAAATACCGGCACTAACGCGAGTGGAACCAGAAAAAGTGTTTGGAAATTTTTTAACAGGAAAAATAGCATTGAAGAAAAGAAAAGATGAAAAAAAGCACGTGCGCAGAGTGCCAGTGGTCTTGTGTGCAACATTTGAAAATACATTCTACAAATGAGACAATACAAGGAGGTAAATTTGATCAATAAAGATAGAGAGAATAAAGCTTAAGTACATGAAAAAAAAAAAAAAAACAGGTCAACAATTAACTCTTGGAGAAAGTTTTGCCAAGAAGTTTAAGTTAGATGCTGGCANAAAAAAAAAAAAAAAACAGGTCAACAATTAACTCTTGGAGAAAGTTTTGCCAAGAAGTTTAAGTTAGATGCTGGCACTATAAGAGTTAAGGCAATTACATATAAAACTGCATGCATGATGGCAATTGACNGAAGTTTAAGTTAGATGCTGGCACTATAAGAGTTAAGGCAATTACATATAAAACTGCATGCATGATGGCAATTGATTATCAGCCATACAGTATTGTAGCAGATGCAGGATTTAGGAGTTTGGTTGAGGTATTGGAACCTAAATACAACATTCCCAGATGCATCACATTCTCTCATGCAATAATACCAGCACTTTACCAAAAGGAAAAACAAAAACTTTTACAAGAGATTAGTAGAGACAGGCATAACATCATTGTCACCACAGACATGTGGACTTCAAGAAGGCATCAGAGCTACATTTCCTTGACCTGTCATTATGTTACAAACGACTTTGTTATGAAGAACCATGGGCTCGGGAATTAACATTTTTCAGGTGCCCATACTGACCTGTTGTGCACGATAAGCTTGTCGAATCAGTGTTGGAGTGGAAGCTGCCTGTGGACACTGTTCCCGTCTACATAGTTATAGACAATGTCAGGAACTTAAACTCAGCATTGCAAAGAGCCACTTGGCATCAAATTCAGTGTTTCGCCCACACGCTTCAGCTTGCGGTAACTGATGCCAAAAAAGAGCACAACATTGATGACCTGCTTACTAAGGGACGTGCAATCGTCAGTCATTACCGCCACAACACCATAGCTTGTGAGGGGCTCCATAAATATCAGTGGCAGCTAGAAAAGCCTTAACATGAACGGTTACCTATGGCAGCAACTTGGTGGAACAGTGACTAAATAATGCTCTCCCGACTTGTGGAGTAACAAGCACAGGTTTCTGCAGTTCTTGGTAAATATATCAACGACCGTCGACTGCTTTACCACAAAGATGGAAGCAGGCTGCTGAAATAGTGAAGGTGATTAAACCTATCGAAGAGACAAGAGAATTGTGCCACGAAAATGTATCTACCTGGTCCATTAAAATACCTCTCCTACATGGAACTGAATTTGTGATCAACTCCCACATCAAGGAAATGCAGGACAAAAGTGGAGTTTTATTTGCAAAGTCCCTACTGAAAGCTGTGAAGTGTAGTATTCCTTTGTATTGCAGTGTTAAAGGAGATGTCTGTACTATGATTGTAGACCCTAGATTCAAAGAAGTATTACTGGTTAAACACGAAATTTCTTTAGCAATGGGAGTTACGTCACTGATGACTGCAGACAAACAACATGAAAGTAAATCTGAATCCGAACCACAATCATGCTGTTCACTTTGGTCTAGTTTTGAGGGGCAAAAACAAAAGGTAAAAAAAAAAACAAAATCACCAAGTGAAGAACTCAAGACACACCCGAGTGAGCCAGTTATTTCCCGAAAAATGACCCATTCATTTGGTGGCAAAAAAACAAGAGAAACTTTGCTCTATTGGCTCCTATTACCCAGTATTATTTAGGAATTCCAGCAANCCGAGTGAGCCAGTTATTTCCCGAAAAATGACCCATTCATTTGGTGGCAAAAGAACAAGAGAAACTTTGCTCTATTGGCTCCTATTACCCAGTATTATTTAGGAATTCCAGCAACCCAAGTGTTGAGTGAGAAATTGTTTAGCAGTGCTGGCAACACAGTTTCAATTAGATGAGAAAACCTTTTTGCAGAACATGGAACATGTAGAAGAACTTTTATTTCTGCATGGAAAACTATCCAAGTAACATACCTTTTACCATACTATTATTGCTGAACCAATCTTTCTGACTATAAAATATGGTACCATTTATTGTGATGTGTAAAAAACTGAAAATGCACAGCATTATATGCCAAAGCATTTTAAATTATGCTTTCATAGTATATTACTTAGTATTTACCATAACTGCCATAAACACACAGATAACTAAGACATTTTTATCATAGTGACAGACTTGTTTTTCACTACCTGTATATACCAAAATGTGTGTTTAGTAATTTTAAAAACCTTAAACTTGACTATTGCTGGACTCCAGTATTGATAACTCCATTTGGTGAATATGAAAATTGCATGGATCGTTATAATAATTGTTTCTTGAGATTTGCGTGTAATTTATGTGTATAAGAATTTTCTATCTCATCTCAAATTTTTTTAGGCATCTCACCTTGATCTCTTTCAAACCACAAAAGTGCTTCTCGCACATGCCTAAAAAATACTTAAACTGCAGCACTCAACAATTTGTTGTCAAACAAGACTTACTGCATCAACTTTTCATATACATCTTACATGTACATAGTTACCACAACTTTCTCAAGAACTACTTCAATTTTGTACAATCTAAGACATCCACATAAGCATAGTTGAGGAAATGCATGACTTTGCTACTTTCACAAAATGAGTAAAATGTTTCAGAAGCAACTTGACATCAACATTTGAAGGCTCTTGAGTAATAGGTTAAATTATACCAAAACATACCCTGAACTACTTAATTTCTGATTTCATTTTCATCAATATGAGCATATACACCATCACTACATTTTATCATTACATGGCAAAAAATTCAATGCAGGTACTTACATCACATAAAGGAAAAAATTTAAAAACAAATTTACAAATACTAGAATAACTATGGCTTTTCAGCACAACTCGGTAGTAAAATATGTCCCATAACACAATAAAAAAAAGGTAGGGATAACTTGTTCAATGACACCATTTCAATGGCATCAAAATAAATACTACTTACAAATGTTCCTATACATTAAAACTACAGCACAATAAAACGTTAGAACACTTAGCAAAATTATAAATAGATACTTTATAAAATTTGTTTCCAAATTGATACAGTATTCACCGTCATTTCTAAAGTCAAAAGCAGAACAAAGTCGTAAAAGTTAAATAACTAACATGTAAAAATTTTTTTGCACATGTGTGCGTACATTAATAGAACAATCTATAATAAATTCATAAATATTTATTAGTTTTAATGGTAAAACCAAAAGCTATAATATACTCAGGAAGTATTCTACAGTTCAACATTTGCCACACAAACTTATTTCCACCCATCAGAACAAATTACGACCACTTACTAAGATTTCAAATGAAATAGTTTCTGTACACACAGTTTTCTTCATTCAAGACTATAGAACATATACATACATACCAACATTACTTGTATGCTACTACTATAAAAATATTAATTTATTTTTCTTCAAATTGTAGTACATGTGGCACCGTTCGCCCGCGAGGCACCTTTTGTCTTTCCTGTTTGTCCTCACACACCAAAGTCACTGCAGCCTTGGCCAATGAACATAGTGCAATGGCAAAACATGACCATTCATCTTGAGCAAAATACAAAAGTCCACTTACATGACCAATAAAAACATTCTTGTTTGTAGTAGTACTGTAGTGTTGCTATAAATCTGACAGTAAAAAAACTGTGAGCATGATATTAGCCAATTATGAGAACATACTCTATATGATTTGCAAAAATCCTAATGGAGACAAAAGCAAACACTTACATTAAAATTACAATAAATTTTTGAAATTATATCCACACTCATATAAAATATACACACGTACATTTTGTACATATGTTTTTTTTAAATTCTATATTACATATTATTGTGATTTTGACAGAATTTCTCAAATGTTTACGGCTGCTCCCTACAAACTCTAACTTGACATATTTCAACCTTATTACCTTGCCAAAGTAACTGAAAGTCTCCACAGTTCACCTTACTTAAGCACTGGTTTTCAAGGTTCACAACAGACTGATACTAAAAGCAGTATGTGCCTTTTATGCACACCTTCTACAGCACAATAACAGCAGTACAGCAAAGGTAGTATCAATCTACCATCACTTACACAATAATTTTTAAAATATAAGAATGACTTGTACAATAAAACTCTGTAAAGAAGTTTCTGAAGGGACTGCAAAATTTATGCTTTATAACCAGGGAAACTTTTTAAAGAGTTAGATTAACTTGGTATTTATAGACCAGGTTTAAAATTATGTAACTTATTAAGCTGAAAACATTTAAACAAGGAATTTCTTAAAAGGGTTTTACTGTATATAGGCAAAACAATGGCAGCTCGCAGTGGACATATCTACTGAACTCTCCCTTAATAANTAAAAGGGTTTTACTGTATATAGGCAAAACAATGGCAGCTCGCAGTGGACATATCTACTGAACTCTCCCTTAATATTGGCAATACTAGGTTATCCATTTTTTCTGGTTGCATCGACTACTCCTCTAAACCATGATAAATTTTCAAGCAACAGAGAGTCACTGCTGCACTGACATACTAGCTACTTCACCTCTACACAATAGGAGAGGAATGCCATAACGTAGTGATGCAGACTGTTTCTAACCAAACGCATCCCTACAAAACTGCATGTATTTTGTATTCCTTGGCAAGCTCACTGACCCTTAGCTAACNGTTTCTAACCAAACGCATCCCTACAAAACTGCATGTATTTTGTATTCCTTGGCAAGCTCACTGACCCTTAGCTAACTTGCATTTAAACCAAAGTAGTGTATGACTCAAACCAAAGGTGTCCGAGATAAGCACAAAATTAAAACATGCAACATACTGACTAGACAATGTGCATCTTGGAAACCCAGTAAACACTACTGTAATTTCTTTGTCACATGGTTTGATTAACTTTTTCTCACACTTGTGAAAAATCTTTTACACATACTTTTATTACACTGCAAAATAATTCTTATGTAGAAGAAAGTACCTCTGCAATGCATTTCGTTAGGACAAAATTACATTACAAAATTATTTAACGAAAGTAAAAAAAAAAAAAAAAAAAAAAACTACACTTTGTAATTGAAGAAAGCAATTTTCAAAGCTTTATATTTATTGACTTGGCATGTCTACACAATTTATATTTACTGCTGCTGTATTTACACATTTTCATTGAGTTGTATGCAAAATATTCAATTGGTTCTTGCTTTTGAAGCTATGGAACTGGTTACTGTACAGTACACACTGGGTTTTAAGGCCTTTCATGGTTCCCAGGAGAACGGTGGTTATTTTGAAGGGATCATTACTGAAGGATCAACTATGACTGCAAAACCAACCCCATTACTTTTAAGTAAACAAATAAAATGCAACAAATAACAAATTATTATAGCAGGAGAATATAGACAGGAAAACAAAAAACTATAACAACCTAGTGGTACTAGGTAAGAGTAACAAAAGTGTAGTTAAGGATGACACCAGAATACATGATAAGCAATCTACTGCCAAAAATAGAATACATTCACTATCATACGTATATGTACATTGTCTACAAATAATTTTTGTCATGCACAAAAAACAGCAAAGCTTGTAAAGCACTTCAACTNCAAAAGTGTAGTTAAGGATGACACCAGAATACATGATAAGCAATCTACTGCCAAAAATAGAATACATTCACTATCATACGTATATGTACATTGTCTACAAATAATTTTTGTCATGCACAAAAAACAGCAAAGCTTGTAAAGCACTTCAACTTCAGCTTCAGCATAACTCAAGCAGCTGCACAAGACACCCCACACACACCATGCCTGTAATCTTTTTCCCTATCATGCAAGACACTACGCCAGCAACACCTGTGGTTGCAATCATTGAAGAATATTAATAGCGGTGCACAACAGTTTGCAACATTAAACACTCTTCGAAGGCCATAGCCAAAAACTAACCACAATTATAGTTGCTTGGACTCATAAATGGGATAAAATAGCTGACATGGCTGCACCTGTGTACATATAAACATTCAACAGGCAGTGCCCAGAATGCCAATTTTGGTAAGTGAAAATGTCAACTAAAAAGTTAAGATGGGAAAAAATAACACCATTGCAAATTAAGCTATGGTAAAATATTACACAAGAGAAAAGGAAGAGGCACGTGACAAGGCAAAAATAAGAAAGTCAAAAGGGAAGGAGATAAAGGAAGAAGGGAACAATGAGTGAAGCATGGGAAATGATAACAGGAGAATGATGTGGGAAGGATCAGTGGATAGGATAGACAGAGCATGACTAACAAGGACAGTGCTTAGGTAACAAACAGAAAAGAAGAGACTGGCTGAAGTGAACACTTAAGAAATAAGGAAACAAAGGAGGGAAGTAGATCTGGGTAGTCAGTGTAGGAAGGGAAAAGGAGAATAAACAGCAGGAATATGGTACGAAGAAACAGGAGGAAATAGGGTGGGGATTAGGGGAAAAATGGGAATAAAAACAAGTGGCGAGAATGGTAGAGGGGGGAAGAAAAAAAGGCAGAAAAGAAAAAAAAAGGAGGAAAAAGTTACAAGGAGAGGAAAGGGGGAGGAAAAAAGCAGTGAAAATGGGAAAGGGCAAGGAAAAAAAGTGGTGAGAACATAGAGGGTAAGAGAAGTGGTGAGAAGAGGAATGGGAATGAAAAAAGTGGAGAGGAGAGGGGAACAAAAAAAACAGCCAAGAAGACAGGAGGGGGGAATGAAAAAGCTGCAAAAAGAGCAGGTGGGAACAAAAAAGAGAAGAGAAAAGAAGGGAGGGGAAAGAAAAGGAGGAAAAAAGGCAGGAGGAATGAAAAAAGTGAGAACAAGAGGAGATTGGTATAATAAATTGGGAGAAAAAAGGGAAATGAAAAGGTGAGAGAAGAGGAGATGAGAACAAAAGTGACGAGATGGGGTGGGCAAAGTAACAAAACGTACAGAATAGTAAGAGGGAGAGATGGGGGAGAAAAGTAGGGAAAGAGAAGTGAAGAAAGGGGAATGGTGGAAATAGTGGCACAGGAAGGGGAAAGGTGGGAATAATGAAAGAGAAAGGGGAGAGGTGGGAATAATGAAAGAGAAAGGGGATCAGTGGGAATAGTGGAAAAGAAAGAGGAATGGTGGGAATAGTGAATGAGAAAGGGGAACAGTGGGAATAGTGGCAGAGAATGGGGAGCAGGGAAGAATGTGATAAGAAAGGGAAGCATGGGAAAAATGGCGAGAAAGTGCAGTAAGGGACAAGTGTTGAGAAAGGGGAGCAGGGGATAAGTGGTGTGAAAGGGGAACAGAGATAAGTGATCAGAAAGGGGAGATGGGGATAGGTGGTGAGAAAGAGGAGAAGGGGACAGGTGGTGAGAAAGGGGAGAAGGGGATAGGTGGTGAGAAAGGGGAACAGGGAATAGGTGGTGAGAAAGGAGAGCAGGGGATAGGTGGTGAGAAAGGGGAGCAGGGAAAGGTGGTGAGAAAGGGGAGCAGAGGACAAAAGGTGTGAAAAGGGAGGGGTGAAGGAAATGAGAAAGGGGAGCAGCAAGAAAATGGCGAGAAAGGAGAGCAACAGAAGGAAATAAAAAGTAGATAGGCGAGAAATGGGAGTAGGGAAAGAGAAAAATTATTGTGCTGAAGAGAGGGGCAGGGAAGAAAAAAGTGGTGAACAGGACAGGGGGAGAAAAATATGATAAGGTAACTGAGGGGAAAAGAGTGTGAGAAAGAGAAGGGGCAAGGAAAGCAGGGCTGAGAAGGGGAATGCAGGAAAAAAGTGCCGAGAAGGGGAGTACAGGAAAAACGTGGTGAGAAGGGGCATGGGGATAAAAAGTGGGGCGATGGGGCATGAAGTTAAAAAGTGGTTGAGAAGGGGCGTGGGGATAAAAAATTGACGAGAAGAGGCGTGGGAAAAAAAGTGATGAGGTGTGGGGGAAACGTTGAAAGAAAGGGAGATCTGGTGAGGAAAACATTGTGAAAAAAGGAGGGGAAAAAGTGGTTGAGAAGGGAAGTAGGGAAAAATGTTGTAAGAAGGGCAGTGGGGTAAAAATGATGAGAAGGGGCAAGGAGAAAAGTGAAAAGGGGTGTGGGGAAAAAGTTGAGAGAAGGGTAAAAAAAAGGGCGGGGGAGGGAATTGTTTAAAGGGGTGAAGGAAATGTGAAGAGAGAGAGCAGCGGAGAGGTTTGGGCGGCTCCTAACATCAAGATCTTGAAAGCTGATTAGGGTGAAACGAGGTGAATATGGAGATCCCCAACAAAACCAGCTGACCAAAAGCATTGTCTGGCACATTTCCATGTTCGAAAATCTGGGGGGGGCGATCCCACTGGGAATTGAGCTTGGTTCCCCTTGGTGGGAGGCGAGCACCCTAGCTACTGGACCAGCACAGCCCTGAGAGGGAAAACTGAAGAGGGGAGGGGGTAAAGTGATGAAAATAAGATTGGTGGGGGAAGTGATGAGGATAAAATTAATAAGGGGGAAATGGTAAGGATAGTGGAGGAAAGTGGGAAGAAGGGGAAGAGTGCTAAAGAAACAAAAAGGAGTGAGGTAAAAAATGATGTAATGGGGTAGAGGATTGAGAAAGTGATGGAAAAAGGAGAGGGGCTACAAACAAAGTGAAGTAAAAGTAGAGGGGGTACAAAGTGATAAACAAGGAGGAGAGGGTGTACAATGTGATGAAAAAGGAGCTGAGGGGATACAATGTTATGAAAAGTAGTAGATGGGATACAATATGATGAAAAGTAGTACAGGGGGATACACTGTGATGAAAAGCAAAGGAGGGGTAGAGTGGTGAAAGGAGAGGAAGAAATGTGGTGAAAATGAGAGTGGAAAGAAGTGTTGAAAAGGAGTGATGGAAGGAAAAAATGGTGATGAGGAAGGAGAAATTAAGAGATGAAAACAAATGGTAAAAATATGAAGTGGATTGTGGGTAATAAATTGTAATGAAAAGGAGAATTATGGAAAAAAAAAGTGGTGAAAAGAAGAAGGAAAAAGTGATGACAAGGAAAGTGGAAAAATGTGACAAGCTGGTGCAAAAATTGGAGAAAGATGGAGACGATAAACGGTGGTAAAAAATGCTTTATTACACGTTTGGCAGAGACCAAGTTTACATTTTGTTTTATACAGTACACATTTTGCTATACGGAATATCCAAGGAAGGTTTTACGGTATAGTCTAATGTCCAGTTTATTGTTTTATGCAGAGTTATTTACGTATTCAGATAACCAACTTTATTGGTACTCAGTACTCATTTTTAAGGAAGAATCAGCAGGATCAAGGAATCAAAGAATCAAATGCACAACTTTAACATATACTTTTTATATTTTGGCAGTCTTGTTTAATAGAATAATCCTACTAATATTATAAATGTGAAAGTCTGTGTGTATGTTTGTTACCACTCAGCTCCATAACGGCTGAACAGATTTTGATGAAACTTGGTATGTAGGAAGTTTAGGTCCTGGAATAGGACATATGGTAATTTTTATCCCGGTAAATTGTACGGTTCCTGTGGAAAAACAACAAACCGTAACTCTGCAACAGCTGGGAACGTGACCAAAATATTTTTTTCCTCTTGTGTCAGAGTTTATCAGACTGCCCAAGGACCTCTGAAATGGCTTAACAACTGCCATCAATCAATAACAACCGGGACCAAATTTTTAACGTGCCCTCCTAAGCCCGGAAGCGCTCAGATGTTATGCCACTAAACGGTCACCCATCCAAATGTGTGCCGCTGGGAACGTTGCTTAACTTTGGTGATCGATTAAGGTCCCTCAGCCAAGTGCAAACAGTAGTACCTAGGTACACTTATTTCTAAAGCTACAGTTTGATGAAACTCTCGTTTCGATTTTCATACACTGACGCTGGAAAGCGGAAATGTGGTAACTACGCGATAGTTGCATACACACACTCCAAAAACCAATACCCTACTTCTTAGCTATCAGGTAAAAAATATTTCCTTCCTTTTGGGTTGATGTAATCAGTTAAAAACCTAGGCCAACATAGAATAATTTTATAATTCTGTTTTCACATAAATTAATTGTCTTTTCCCAATTTATTTATTAGTGTATCACTGTAAAACTCAATTGTACCCAGGCGAAGCCAGGCCGGTTGGCTAGTAGAATATAATTTTAGCCACATCTACACAGCATCTTCCTTTCCCAGTTCTACAATAACTTTTGCGTTAGAAATTTAGATTTTTTTATCAGCACACAATTCATAAGAATGGTTTTTTTAAAAGATAAAATTGTGTTTTCTGGCTATATTTTATTTTGTGTTTTAACTGGATTTTGGCATTACATGTTGCATTAACATTAATTTCTGTGTTGGCAGTGTATTAAATTGAATTTTGACATTATTTCCCTTTTATTTCTAGTCGCCAAAAATTTTTACTTCTACCTAACACTTCCTTATACACTGCAGGTTAAAATAAAAGGTTGGCATTGATAAGTGAAGGGAATGGCCACAAGATTGGAAAACAGCTGGAATCGTGTTCATTGTTAGGTTATCAGCTCACAACAAACTTTTGTCTTTTTTTAGGAAGAACATGAAGAAAGAGAAAAACTATAAGCAAGTGTAAATCACAACTGCACCACATGGTAGGTAATAATGATGTACACAGGCACACATTTGGCATATGTAATGAACAGTGACACATCTATAGCTTGAAACACATGACTAAACAAACTCTATTAGGGAACATTTAACACAACCTTCCAACCAAGCATATATCAAATTGTTGAACTGGACAAAAAGAAAATACCCTTTTCTACTGAAAGCGAATTCAAAATATGAGACAGGTTTCTTACTAGGGATGAGTTGAGAACACATTTTCACCAATTCCGATTCCAAGTCCAATTCCTCAATTTTCATACTCAATTCTGTGTAATTTTGATTATTTCAATGAAGAATATTTATATCAAAAGGAACTACTCGAGCAGATTCAGAGTTATACTTTCGATACAAACCTCTTAAGCTACTTTCATTAATTTTTTTTTTTTCCCAAATACTTATTGACATATTTACAATATTGCTAAACACATATTATAAAAAAAAGTTTTATTATTTTAATTATTTTTATTAGTTTTATAATTTCTATGATTTGTAAGATAAATTGCCTACCAGATATCTTTGCAAAATGAATTAACACACCAACAAATCTTACTAGCATACATTATACATTCAGTAGCAAAACAATTTACCCGACATAGAACCAATTTCCATGGCTGCAAGACAAGGTTATTGAAAAATTCCAAATATATACATTTATATAAATATTGCAAGCATACAGCAGTAAAAATGCACACTTAATAAATAAACAAATACTGATCATACACTTTCCACACACACACTGAAGTTTTAAGCGTCTATTGCCGTTGTTTGTTGTGCTAACATGCAGAAACAAACCTGATGGTATTATTATTTAGGTTATGAATCAATTTATACTCTACCTGTGCAACAAGTACAATAGTTTATCTGCATACAGATTGACGCACAACGTTTCCTAGCATATATATTTCTTCGACTTCACATCACCACGTGCACGCCACGTGCCCAGGAGGAGATCAAACTCTGACTGGTCGCCTCCAAGGCCAGACCATCATTGCCCCTCGGGAAATGTCAGATACAAAGGGGTCGTGCAATAATAAAAGGAAGTTACGTCACCGCTCACCCCTACAGTAAAACCTCCAAGAAGATGCCGCTGGCTTACAAGGGTTTGCCTCTAAGCGAGCGGCAAATACTGCCCGTATAACTGCCCAACTACCCTGCTGCTACACCGCCCAAGAGATGGCAGCAGAGTCGCTGCCTGACCTGAACCTGGAGGGTGGCGGCCGTAGATAACCCAAGCACCCAAGACATGAAGAAACCCCCCAGCCCGGGGTATATATGGGTAGATGCCCGACAGAAACTCCAAATGTTTTTGTAGCTCATTTTAGCACCAGTTGTGCTAAAACTCTCTACTACGGCCACAGTACTCCTGAGGACTCTCGTACACCACACATGGTGCCGCGAGTTTATTAGAGTTTAGTTGTTTTCACAGCTACTTAATTGTTGCTCTCGTCCGCTCTTCAAGCCTGGACTCTTCCAACCAACAGGCCCCTTCACCTAACATGCACTTTTGCAAAGTCCGTTGAACAACTACTGTGTGATAAGAGAGGAGATAGTATGGGCCACCGTGTTCAATTCCAGTGAGAATAAAACACGTACTCCAGCTAACTTCTGTTCTCTTACTCTGAAGTGAACGTATGCCCTTTCCACAACCTGGTAAGTGTCATCCTAGAAGGGAGCAGCGGGGAACCACGTATTTGGCAACTGTTTACCAACCTAGAGTAGTACTGCAAGCATCCCCTAACCAGGACTGCACGTACCTTACACACACCACAGATTCGATGACCACTCATACTGTGAACCTGGTATCTTGGTGCTAGGGACATACGTATTGTACAGCCACAACCACTAGAAAGAGACATGACGAAGCATCTGGGATAAACCAAGTCAGCTACCCCACTCCCTCCAGAGCGTATAAACTTGCTAGAGGAGGTGCCGAGCCTGAAAAGGACCAACCCAGGCACTTATGGTTTACACACTAGCGAGGGGATTGTTGTCTGCCGCCCTCTAAAGGCGTGAAAATTAGAATCTTACTACTCACGACGTTCCGCCATCGACGAGGAAACAGAAGGAATGCCAGGAGGCTGCCCATCCTGCAATGGAACTACTGCGCCGCAGCGTTCCACTACCTCTCGGGATAGACCCGGCAGCCGATCTGCCCATCGAGATGTTGCCGGCTGTGACGTGAGAACCAGCCAGCCCCGTTCCTGCCAGCACACTTGCACCTCATCCACGGGACCAGACAGAGAATATTCTCCCCGCCCACCATCCCCAGCAGAAGCCAACCCAGCTGAAGCAGAGCCCTAGACTGCCCCTGGGAACAGGCTCCAGTGGTAAGCTGACAATAACTCTTGCCCCAGCCACACGGAGGCATCACCTCGCATCACAGATTTTGTGCCCTGCAGGCAGCCTACCCACCCTACCGTCTTCAAGGGACCAGTGTGAGGTCGTCGTCAATACAGACACCTCTTCAGTAGAGTCCGCCCTGAGATTGCATGACTGACTTGAGCAGAAATAAAAAATTCTTGACGTGACGTCCCACTTCCCTGGCCATCACTCGTCAAGATGATGATGTAAACATGTAATAGCAATTCTATCACGACATAATGTACCTTTACAATCACATTTTAACTATCCTTTTCATAAGTATGCGGTTATCAAAACAAAAATTTGGTTCACGCTTAGCAATGTATTTCTCAAACTCTTCCTCAACAAAAAGAATGGTGTCAATGCCTGTATCAATTTTGAGTTTTCTGATAAATAGAGTTACAGCATCCCATTTACTATATCTGATACAATACCGGAAAGGTTAATATTTGTATTTATCTTGGCAACTTTGAATTAATGTTTGGCCTAACAAAATAATATAACTGCATTACTACGTAAAAAAAGCAGCAGTTAAATTAAAATACACTATAATTTAGGATTTTGTGAAGTTGCTGTATATATAAATATATTTCTGCTGTATTTACCAGATGAGTGAATGTCCAACTTTGAAATATTTGTATGAAGAATCAGTGGTATCAAGGAATAGAAGAATCAAATCAACCCATCCCTAGTTCTTACATAAGGCTCATAACTCAGTGAAAACCTCTTTAATACAAACTTCAAGAGACCTGAAATTTTGTGGTCTGTAATAATGACATTTATACAAACAGGTGTTTGCGATAATTACAAAAATCTCAAAAAATTTGAATGTTGGCTCTGCGATTCAGCATACTGGAAAATAAGACATTCTAATAACCACCATGACTTATTTTTACTGATAGACTTGACATTACATTATAATACGAGTTAACTAATTTTTTTTATCAAACATACAAATTAACATTAAATTGCCTCTCTGACTCCATGAGGAAAGATGACAAATTTGCATTAAAGAGGTTTTTATTTAACGAGGTTTCACAGTACACAGCAGCAGCACATTATGCCTACACGCTATAATTGGCACTTACAAGGTTTAATAAATGTTGTCTCAAAATATGCATTAATTTTATCACAACAGTCATCTTGACTCACCTGTAATAATATACGTATTACCAAGTGTCATCCTTGGAACAGTCCATGGTACAGACTGATACAGCAGTATCACCAAATACCAAGGTCACAGAAGGCAGTGTTAATTTGCCAATTCTGTTCATTTTGCCTCATAGCGACGATCACACTAATACAGCAAGTTTTGTGAACAAAAGTCTGACACAAAAATCACATATACAAAATTACCAAACATATTTTTTGAAATTAAAAATATAGGGTGATGTTATGTAACTGCAACAATCATAAAAGGAACCGAGATAAGATTCTGGGTAGTATTTTAAAATTTGGCTGTTTTTATTACTGTACATTAACACACACATTATCATAGAATTTCTGCAGTAACCCTTCTCCACGATTGAACCATAGTTATAAAATCACAAATATACAAAAAATAAAAGGTATAAAATACCAAGTTGCTTATTAAACAAGTACATAGGTATAAAAAGGAAACTGAAATAATTTTTTTTAAATACAGAAATGTCTAGAAAACAACAATAAAAATGGAACCTACATGGATAAAATTCAAATCAACCATAAAAAAAAACAATATGAAGGTTTCCATTAACCACAGCTTTTTTTATACCTTGCCAACAAACAGTAAAATCTCATTACAAGGTACTTCCAGGGTGTCCAGTGAGACTGAAAATCTAATTTCTTATACATTTCCCTCATAATTTGCACACAACAATGAAATACTGCAAGGCAGAATCAGATAGCTTATATGTGAAAGTTTCTTTGTACTAAAAGCTGTTATGATAAAACAACAGAACAATGCAGTGTAACACATGCAGTGTTGACAGACTATGAAATCTAATTTTGGTTTCATAACCAAGCAATCAGCAATGAATACCATATTAGACTATCTTCTAGTTAATATGTTACTACCGACATGGAAATAAGGATTTTAAAACATTACCAGCGAAAAATGGCATTTAAAATGCAACACAGGAAACACTAACAATACAATAGATATTATAAACATTAAAATTTTATTAATATATTCTTGCAATTCAATTGATTGAAGTTTACTTTCATTGCAAAAGCAAATAACTAGTGTAATCTGTATAGTGTAAATTCAATTTCCAAATTTTCCTTTGTATTATAATACCTAATGTGCAAAATAGTCAGGGTCAACAAGTTACTGTGTTAAAGTGTTTATATATATATAATTTTTACTTAAACCCATTCCAGAAACAATATACTTTGTGGATGTGACCCTCTGCCACCCTTACCTTTCACAGCAGGGTTTCATGTGCACATGCTTCTATTAATACCAACTTTCTCTCAATATGGTCTTGATGCCACTGTGTCATGCAGTTACATTCCGAATTTTAAAGGAGGCGCTGAATCTTTAGTGTTAAGTTTCTTTGGTGCTGTTTCCGAGCTTTTACGCACATTAAAAAAAACACCATTTGTAAAAAAAATTTGTACATCCTACTGACATTTTGTGCAATATTTCAAATCCCATATATTTACCATATTTCCCAATTGCTGGACACCCTGTACTTCACTTTAAATACTTTTTACTTTAAAGTACATTCACCAGTAAGTTTAAATTGAAAGCCACTGTGTGTACTTGTATAGAGATTCTACTGTAATTCTTTCTTCTCATGACAAGCTCCAGATTAATGGCCTGAAAACATATACAGTAACTGCAGTACAAGTTCCTGTCTAGCTTCCCAGGACTCCCCAGCGCAACATGCGATGATGAAGAACCTATAACTACGGGAAATACTTTTGCACAGTCCACTAAAGACTAAATGAATAGCACAATACAGTGCTTTGTGCATTGAGGAACCACTATAAGATTTTCTTTGAGAAGCTGGCCTTCATCCTCTCCTTGGCTGGATTCACCTTGATCTTCAGCTGCTGAATGAGATCGTAAATTTTCACAGAAGGTCCCACCTTCATGCCCACCAAGTCAATAATTTCATCTTTGGTTAGAGCAAGAAGAGCATTTCCATCTATTTTCTGAAACAGTTAGCAGAGCATTAAGTTTCAAAGTCCAAAATCTTTAAATACCTACAGTTGTTCCAACACTATAATTTTCAGTACCAATACATTTTTTCAATACTAATATTACAAGTAACACCCAAGTATGAAAATCGGGGTGATTCAGTTCCAAATGTCTGTTCTCGATTCCAATGGTTCTTAGCCATGAGAACCAGAACCAAGAACAGAATTTAACTTTGTGATTCCTTCACTTTATTTATAACTAGAGATGGGACTTACTACTTGTGATAACTTCATACCACTGATATTCAACCAGTATCGAAATATCAAAACTCTATGTTTTCAGACAAGTATTATGGTCTGCTCCCAGTTTTAAGAATTTAGTAGGCACAGAGCAATACATGTTCTGTAATATCACCTAGTACTAAGACATTTTTTTATTTATAGCTGTTATCAGAAAAAGTTGTTGGTTAAACTGAATTCAAGGTGATTTTTCCATGTTCCTTCCACCTGACCTTATCTTACAGTCATAATTGTAACCTGTTCAAAAACTTTCTCATTATGAGAATTTCCCCAACATGAATTGCCAAATAACTTATCTAATGACATATTTTTGCAAACAAACTGAGTTTTTAATTAAGCAGAAAATTATAACTCAAGTTACTGTGTAAAACACTCAATAAGAAATACGTACAATTTGTTCACAGTAAGAGAATCACATGTAAATAACAGTTCACATTCGCAAAGCACACATTTTTAGGTGTTGGTACGTAAGCTTCCAATTTTATCTTCCAAATGAAATAAAACTTAATCAGTAAGAAATTCTGTGTAAAATATTTAAATCATCATAGATATAAGCATCAATAGCATCAACAATAAAAGTAAGATCACTGTTTTTTCCCTCGCAATGTTACGTAATGAATAACCAGGATTCACTTGTTAAATATAAAATGTGAAACTAGTGTATTTCTGAAGTACATATATGTAATTAAGTTATCTAAGTTGTGAACAGATACTGTATATCAAATTTACAAATCATTGATTGACTAATTCAGCATAACATCATAAATAATTCTGTTATCACTGTTCCACATATCAAATGCAATACGAACGTGCAGTTTTGTGGCAAAAGTGGTAGATGTACACGTACAAGTTTTTACAACAGGAAATTTGCAAATAGTATAACCAAAATCAAGAACTTACATTTTGTATTGTACAGTAGAATATTATTTAAAAAAACCCTCACACATTCCGCAAATAAGGTGGTTACGACTGGTCAGTTGCCATAGATACAGTTGAACAGCGAAGTAACGAACATGTAGGTAACGAAAACAGCAATATCAAATAAAAGTTTCAGGAACTGTCAAAAATTCCCATAAATTTAGAAAAAGAATAAGATATCCTTGCTAACAAGGAATAAATTGCAAAGAAAACCTAATAAATTTACATTCACTGGCCCATGGCAATAATATATAGGCATTTCTCAGTAAGTGCCCTTAAACCATATAGAAAAAAATGTGGTGAAAATCATTTTAAAACGACGAAGGAGGCGATTTGAGATGAGTGAGCGAGCATCTAGCAAGTTAGTTTTTGTGTGACACATGACGTCACAAAGGACTCCTTTGTTCTTCACTCCCTACAGCCGCGGCTCTCTCTTTGCTAATGCCTAGCTACCATCCAACCTACGCGCATAGCAACAGTGGTAGCCAACAACAGTGCGGGTTACATACCTTCACTTTCCCTCTCATAAACACCATTTATCTTGTGACCACGCAATGTCTTTATGTGCTGTGTTTAACTTCAGGATACATTTTTCAGTAGTGCTGTTATAACTTTGATTTTTTGTTTTTCTTCTTGGATTCTGCATTGTCTGATGACCTGCTTATGCTATTTATTATTAGAATACAATTTTTTGAAATGATTTTGGTTTTGTGCTTTTTATTGATGATTCCTTTACGCTTTATTGGCTTTGACATTGGATACAACACATTACATTGTTGCGTTACTGCTCAACCAGCTCGTCCACCTCTCCCCTCTTTTCAGGGTGGTTGTCTTCCAAATTAACAGCTGGGTGGGTTGTACATTGTTTGTTGCATTGACCCAGGCAGGAATGGGCCTTCCAGGAATCCGCCAGGTCCCACTAGGGCTGCTTGATTTGCCCCAGTCGGTACCGCGGAGTTAGGGGGCTGCGGTTGGGGTCATAGTCGATGGGCTGGGGATGATACTGAGGTTGTTTGTGATGTGGGCGAGCTTGGTTCTCTTCTTCCATCACTGGAAGCAAGGTGGGTATATGGGATACTCCGCAGTCCAGACGAGCTGTTCACGGGCAGCTGCGTCATGCAGGGATCCCCGTCGGAGAGTAACACTGGGTGTTTCCGGTGTGCGGCTGCTCTCAATGGGGTCTTCCACCTTAGGTGAAGGAGGTGCACATCCTACTTTAGTGAGGTCTCAGTAGGCCCGGGTCAGGGCTGACGGACATGTGGTGAGGCAAACTGTCTCTGGTGTGGGATTTACAATTGTCCTGACTGATCACAGCACCTTTCTTCATTCCGAATAAGGCCGCCACGTACGTCGCCACCCTTCTCTCTTCCCATGGGGCATAGGCAGAGGTAGGTGCTGGGAGTGGGATAAGGAGGGTAGAGGAGGCTTTCCCACATCAGAGTACGACTGGGCGTGGTGAGCTAGTCATACACACACACACACCGGCCATCTTCCTCAGAGGGATGATCAGGAAATGGTTGTACTCCAATTTGCCAACTGAAACCCTCTCGTCTTCAACACCCTAATCCCGAAGGCTGGGGGCACAGGGGCGTTTTGGGGCTGCGATACAATTGGGCCACACCCGCCAATTGATTTTGTCGGGACCGAAGACAGTCATCACAAAACCCTCATATCCGCACACCCTAGCCCAAAGGCTGGGCACAGAGCAGGGGCATTTCAAATACCAAGCGGGTGGGCAGGGTGCGAGTAGTTCTAAAGGATGTCAGCCGTGTTACTCCAGAGAGCAAAGGCCAACTGGCTCCAAGACTCTGTTGGAAGAAAGGGTGAGAAGTGGCAAGAGAACAAAGCGGTTTTGCACAGATGGTCCCCTTCAATGCTTGGAAAGATCCCTCCCAGTCAAGACCTCAAGTTAGCCTCCACATTATCTGCAGCAGGCCGCTGAGCCTCTCTCCTAGACCTTCTCAAGTCTGGTTCCAAACCAGTGTAATTATACTACTTTAACCTTGTCCACAACCTGTCCTAATTGACTGAATTCAACAAACACAACTTACATACACAAAACTGTCTGTAAAATAATGAACATCCTGTATACAACTAGGATGCTTCATGATTGATTCCTGTTGATAAACCAACTAAATTGCCTGACTGCTAGAGAGCAACAGTCTGCAAGACTGTTGGAAATCAACTGCCTCGCATGCTGCTTATCATCATTGGGGTGTTAGCCGCTCAGTGCAGGGGAAGTACAAACCCATGAAGGTCTTAGTCTTCCCAGGCGGTAATCATTGGTACGGTTCGGGTTAGGAGTAGTTAGTCCACCCCAACGAGGCTGACCTTAATATGGCATTTAAATGCAAGCTGACCCAAAATTTTCAAACCCATAAAAATTATAATAATATTACACAGAATGCAAGTCAAATTCTGAATGTCCTGCACGCACTCAATCAGTTGAAAGCGCGCAGGTAATTTATCTATCGGGCAGTGTGTTCATCACGGCCGGCAGAGAAGGAGAAGATGCAGGATGATTACCTCTCCACCCAGCTACATGTTGCCGACACTGACACCTTGCACACAAGACAAATGTCTGTCTTTTAAAGTAATTAGTTTTATTTTACTGCAAAAAGACTTGTAATTTTGAGACAGAAATGAATAAATAAGGTGATCAAAATATTTCTTCACAGTCTTTAATAATTAATCATTCAAAACCACATCCTCTGATTTTCTGTCGTGAGTTATACTTGCACCCGGGCTCGGTGCTTGCCTATTATTAGACGACCAAAGGTATCGAATAGACTGTTACATATTAACAGTTTATTCAAAAGACGCGGGTCTATTAAAATAAATTAACATAAATCCTCCAATCTCCCCGCAAGAAGTTACTGAAAATGAACTTTAGGCTTGGTAATACAAATTGCTCGACGTTCAAAAAAGGGGAGGTCAAATATATGCTTCTGGACATACAATTCTATTTGCGAAGATGATACCCATTAAGTTAAATTTACATTACGTTTTAAATTCATGTTAATTCCACGCCAGGTACAATGAAACACCAACCTTATAGGGAAAAACCCCCTTTAATCACAAAAGAAAACATGTGTGCAAATAATAATTCCTCGTTAAATTTTACTGCAAAATATTTTCAGGTGAAACCATTTGCTTTGAAATACAAGTGATGAGAGGTGCAACTATTTTGAGCAGGGGGGTGAAAGTTAGATGGGCGATACAGTTCCCAAGTTCATTTGGAATGTACTGAGATAGCGCTCCAGATGCTGCCTTGACTGCCGGAGTTTATAAATTTACTAGAAAAAAAAATCTATAAACATGTAATTTAATTTGAAGTGCTATTTTTAAGAAAAAACTTTATCGAGGTTTTTTTATATATATTTTTCAAATATTTCTAATAATATATTGACGCATTCTGCGTCCCTATATTTTATTAGTCAGAACACACGCTATGGCGAAGCTCGCAGGCGGACGACCGCAATAAGGATTAAGGGTTTTGCGGACGTGATGAGGAGAATGGCGCCAGGACGGCCCGGCGGAACGACCACGTGCGGAGGAAGGCGGATGCAGCTGCATCCCGCAGCTGCCAAGGGACGCTGAGCCCACACCAGCGGCTGAGTCTGTCCCGGGCTAGTTTCCGCCATAAACATTGAGAGCTTTTAGCGGGCGTGCTGGGGAGAATAACGACACAATATCCGGAGGCATAAGTGCGCCGAACCAAAGAGGCCACCCAAGAGTTCCCGCACGTGCAGAACGGAACAATAAACTTCCAGGCCAGAATCAAGGGGCGACGCCAGGCCGACTGCGGACCACAGGAGCAGCGGCCACGTGTTTTACGACTCAGGGGGGACGCGGCAAGCACCCCGGCCACGTGCAGGGACGGTGCAAGTTGAATATGGCAATGGAGCCTACAAAACGACGGGAGAGCGGGAGGAACGGATCAGTCAGTCGAGGATAGAGCAGTCAGGCAGTCAGTCGGAGGACCTGAAGTGAGGCGTCCGGATCGAGAATGCATTACGATGTCAACCTCAGTCGGAGGCCATCAAACGGGACGTGCAACGGGAAGAGTCCGAGGAAACGTGGCAGTCGGCGGACGGGAATCGAGGAGGGCGGAGCGAATCCGGGAGAAGACAACGGCAGCCGGCCATCGTCAGTCAGAGAGTGCTGAATGGACCCGAGAGGAGGAGCTTCGAGACCAGGCGTCGAGACGCCCACCCAGTGCCGGAGCAGTCCCAAGTTGCCAGCCGAGAGAAGACAGCGCCTCAAGCCAGATAAGTAGAGTCATCCAGCAAGTGTGAAGAATCTTGCCCCCCCCTCTCTCCACGACGCGAATCGCCGCGCCAAACAATACGGAGCCGACGTATAAAAGGGAAGGGGAGTGTTGTCTCGTGTGTACATGTATGAGTGGCCCTGTTAAGCGTTAATAAAACTGATTTATTGGTAACCTAAAAACGAGGTGAATTTATTAGTAAATTGGACCTAGAGACAATAGTGTCGACGTATTCGTACACCCTAACACGGAGGGCCAGCATCAATCGCTAGCGCCTCGCGCCGAGAGCAGATTCAATACCTACTTATAAACCACAGCATTGGGCAGGTATCAGTATGTTAAAAGCAAAAACCTAACTTCTGTGTTGCCATCGGCATTCATTCCCTGTACCACTTTTAGTGTTTTGGAGAAGCTGCATTAATATCTGTAACTATCGTTTTCAGTGTATTTCACTGTATTTTGTTTATAAATCTTTCACTGGTGAGCTGCACAGTAATGTTTCAGATTTCGTCTATACTATATTATAATCTGCAAAGTAAGTTTCATTGTAACTTAGCTGCAGTCTACAAGACAGCAATGAATTTTGGGTTGGTAATTTAGTTGGCGTGCTTATGGATACCATGTATTATCTGTGCAGTTTATCTTTGCCAGTTTTAAATAAACAAACAACATACAGAAAGGCATTTGAATAATTCCGTTATATAATACCCTTCACAATCCTTTACAGGTAAAAGAATTTTAAAACAAACAATCAAATGAGATAAGATGAATCAATTTTTTCAAAAGGTCAATTACGATTACTGGCATTATAATCAATTATTCTAGAAAGCTTCCTGTAGAATGTACAGAGATAGCAGCACATTAGCGTTGGTTCTTTGGAACCAAATGTTAGCCTTGAAAGGGGGAGGAGGAAAAGTGCGCGGCTCAGAGACAGAAAAAGGGGTGAGAGAGGATGCTAAGTTGCCATGCTGGTTGTGGGGTAACCACTTCCCCTCTCGTCAGGTGTTTAAGGGGAGGTAGCAAATCAGACTCGCACCATCGCACCATGCCACAGAGACTTTGAGAAGACAGACAACGTACTGCAGAGCACTGATACGCAGCGGCGCGTGACGTACTTCACATCCAGTTACTAGACATTAGCATAAACAACCAGCTTACAAACGATAGTTGCAGGAAATCTTAGATGACAGGACCCGAAATATACATTGGTCGACGCAACATCCTATAAACAATTCAAGTGGTCAGCTTTATGATTATTTATATAGGAGTTTTGCCGGGACCAATGAAATATAAATTAACTGTGGATACGGTTTATCGGTACATGCGTTTTCGGTACGAGAATTGACTGCAATAACAATAACCTCTATATTACCTCTACATCAATAAACTCGTGACATAACCAAAAATAACAGTGCACTTCTCTTAAATCACACACTAAATCTTAATTTGAAAATTATAATAATTTATCGTCACCACAACCAAATAATCTCGAACAAAAAACAAATATTATATGTGGAAAAACAGCAACGTTACATAACCCGCCATCGGTTGGGAACAAAATTCGATAAATTTGGTACACACCGAAACAAACCTAAACATTGATTTGCTATAATTACTGCAACATATTTTTTACATTTCATTACAAGAAACTTTACAATAATTATCTATATAATATAGGTTACAAATTACAACAGTATATTAAAAAGAAAATAAAACATTAGTTTACAACATTTTTCATATAACTCAAAAGTTACGTTTGTTTTTTCTATCTATTATACTTTCCAAAAGTCTCTTTTCTAAGCAAAATAAATATTTATGTTTCAATACAAGAAAACAACAGAAGTCATTTTTAAATAACTCATATATATATATATACACACACACACACATATATACACAAACACACCCCCCCCCCCCTATGAACCACATCGTATCCCTATTTTATGCAACATATAAACATGTTCTCATAACAAATGTTCTTATGTAGTTATTAAAAATTTTCCTTTGGTTATTTAGTGTGAGAAATTAATACAATTAAATTTACATTAATACACTTAAAATATAATTATCTTTTACTTTCTGTCTTAAAACAGTTCTTTTCTTCATGCCTATTAAAATCCTGGATGTTTATCCCAACTTATCCAAAAAAAATTATCATTACAATTATAACAAAACTTTTCCCTGGAGTATTATAGTTACATATTTACATTTCTTTACTTAACACTAGATACATAGAAAAAATTATTCCTATAGGTTGTTTATTATTCTGATTTCCAGGGTCTGAGTAAGATCACTAAGGGTGTGAGGGACAGTTAGTATCATACATACCTAGCCGCATCTGCTCTTGTTCAATTTAGACCCACGTCCCCTTCACCTGGTTAACGTAGTTTACTAACCCTCAGTTCGTGTTAGTTAGGAGATAGTACAGACCACCGTGTTTATTCCTCACAGAATAAATACCTTTTCTCAAACCTCTGAGTACTGATTCTAGGGTGACTCTGTTTATACCTCTCATAGATGTCTGCCCGCAAGGGAAAGCAGGANCAAACCTCTGAGTACTGATTCTAGGGTGACTCTGTTTATACCTCTCATAGATGTCTGCCCGCAAGGGAAAGCAGGAGACTGCGTCTTTTACAACCCATTGCCGAACCCTGAGTAGGACTGCAGGCACCCTTAACCGGATGCATGTACGTCACAAACACACCCATTAGACGGCCACCCATACTGTGCATCTGGTGTGCAGTGTCGTAGAGCCACAACCACTAGTGACACAATCCACAAGGCGGCTAGTCAACCAGCCCAGCCGACTCGCTCCATCCACAACGCTGATAGACTGGTTCTGGAGGTCTGCCCGCCTTTGGACCTACACCCATCGTCGTCGGACATCCAGGGTAAACCCACCGCTCTAACCACCGAGCTTAACGGTTGCTGGTTGCAGTAATCAGATACAACTCTGGTTGGCTCAGCCTTGACTTGGTTATACACCTAACAAGGGAACATCGTCATCTGCTCTTCTTTAATGAGGCTACCTTTAGTACCTACCTGTGTGCCTTACACCCANCCTAACAAGGGAACATCGTCATCTGCTCTTCTTTAATGAGGCTACCTTTAGTACCTACCTGTGTGCCTTACACCCAAAAGAGTGGTGCGAAGTGGCATGCTAGGAAGGCAACTACTGCCTCCGAATTAAACGGGAGCTGTAACCCAGCCTCAAATGCACTTTGCAGGATAACAATCCGCCAGAAACGAGCTTAAGCTGCCCACCAGTTGGAGAGGCCACACCTTCCAGCTCCCTCCCCCTCATTACAACTCCCAATCAAGACCAAGGGCCGACAGCACCCGGTCGTCACTGACTTCCCTCAAGGATGCCACATGCTGTTACGGATCATGAGTCCCTGGTTCCAGAGAAGCCGGACCAGCAGGCCTCAGCTGGCACCCTCCAGCACCGCCAGCCACAGCGGCATCTCTGACCAAGGACTGGGCACTAGCTCTGGCCGACAGCAGCCGCACCAGCAACAGAGCAAGGAGCTAGCCCGGGCCACATACAGTACAGGTAAACCTGTGGCAGTGTGCCAAACAGTCTGCCGGACAACTGAGCCCACAACTGACTTTGTGCCATGCCATCAAGCCAAGAGCCCTATCTTATATACCGGTCGGAGCCCGGTCAACAGTCAATAAGGTCAGTCAGTTAAATTGCCCGTGTCTTTGACCGACACAGCATTCCTTGCCAGACCTTGACGTTGTCAGCTACCAGACGTCACACGTCAGTTTTATGGTGATGAATTCAGCATCACATTGTCAACATGTACATAAAGTGGATGCACACACAGTGGATTGCATATATAAAATACCAGCTATTGGCATTATTTACAATCAATATACACTTTCAGAAAGGTAGATAACTTTATTCCACAAGCACTTAAATGAATACCAGTTAAATGAATTCACATGTTCACTATTTACAATGCTTATGTATAAATATACTACAATGATTACTATTTGTAAAACAGGCACAGTCATGCTTACTTTCAAAAATTGTCAAAACTGAATTGCTAGGTTGGAACATTTAGAGAAAACATTTTTCTTGTCTGAAGTGTATTTATCTTAATACTTTTTTGTTCAATAATATAACTTGTCTATCATTATAATCACATTTTCACAGAATATATACAGAAACCTGCTTTTTGCAATGAGCGAAATCTTTGAACAAATACACATTGCTCCCCAAAACTGCAACAGAAATGTGTGATTTTTATTACATGCCATCTTGAAGCAAGTCACTGTAACCTGTTTCAAAAAATCAAACATGACAGTAGCTTTTTTGACTCCATATGCAAGTTTCAATCCTATTGAATGAGTGTACACACACAAAAAATACAGTATATAAAGGTTAGTGACACTACCCACCAGGGTTTGCCAAAGTTGCCACCCGGGATTTTTTGGGTGGGCCCACTTGAAAAAACCCATTTAATGCATAAGTGGGTTTTTTTTTCCTTCAAAAATTTTTAATTTTTGCTACTGTATAAAATATTCAGACATGTTGATTAAATTTGATTTTATTCACCGAAAATAGTCTGAATTACTACAAACAGGAAATAAGTGAGTCATCTGTACTGAGCACATCTGTACATTGCTGAAGGGGATTCCCCCAGCTTAAAAACAAGACTGACTGACAGAAGTAGTATATACTAAGGAGTTCCCCTTTCCAGTTACACAAATGAAGCTGATTGGTTAGGCAGTAGATATGCAGGGAATTCCCTCTCTAGTCTCTAGTCTAGGGTGACATGATTTTTCAACACACAAAACAGGACACTTGCCAAAAAAAAGTCATAATAAAATGTGGGTCAACTTCAAGGCATTACAAGTCTGTACATACACGGTAATGAGATGAAAAAGTTGAAACGAGCACACCCATTTCAACCAATTAAAAAATTAATGTAAATAATAAATATTACATTTGTAAGTTAAGAAACAGTAGTAGAACATTTAAAGATTTATACTTCTTTGACTACATATTTTTCATCTAAACCAAAACTTAATGATAGTTGACAAACTATTTTTTTTAAATAACAGCTGCAGAAAATTTTAAGATTTATACTTCTTTGGCAATTACATATTTTTCATTTGAACCAATAATTAATGACAGTCGACGAACAATTTTTTTTTAAGAAACAGCAGTAGAACATTTTAACTAGGGATGGGTCAGTTCAGTTCTTCGGTTCCAATTTAATTTATTCCGGTTCTTGAGGTTTGACGACTCCAACCCCAACCGGTTTTAGGTTAACAACAACTACTCTGTTCTCGTTTCTAAAAAGCAATAAATTTACTGCAAAACTCTGTCCTTAGAAAAATAACTAACTCCTGTATAGCGCTCCCTGTTCCCCAAAAATAAAGGAAAAAAATTCTGGGGTGCATGCCATATATGAAAAAAAAATTAAGGAGTGGTAGTCAGTAAACTGTTTGGTGATCACGCCTCTCCCTTCTCTGTCTTTATCACTCAGCCTGCCCCTGTAAACCACACTGCTAGCCAATCTATACATTTCTCCATGCCTTTGTGTAAGGCAGAGAATAGCCAAGTCAAGAGAGCTGGAGAAGGGAAGAGGTGATGGTTTTTAGAGGTGTGGCATTCCAACACAGCTAAAAAAACCAGCAGGTCACTGCATAAAAGAAGCAAAAAAAAAAAGAAGCAAAAAGAATAAAGAAGCAGGCATGTAAAAGAAGCAAAAAGAAAAAGGAAGCAGGTCCCCCCACTGGAGTTGTTGACATTCTTTTAATGACCATAGGTAAAGCCAGGCCACAATGTTTAGGCATTTAGTACTGTGAGTTATTTAGTTAAAGTATTTTCCAAACATATCGCAATCACTACCTAAGTTACATATTTACTAACCTTAAATTAATTTAATACAAGTTTATCTGTATACATTAAATCTTATCTTCACACTTTGTTATTGTTCAAGTCTTCCATAGGTTAAATAAAACATTTAATGAATTTTACCTGCATTGGTTGAATGAAGTTGCAAGCAAAATGCAAGTATTCAAAATGGAACCAAATACTGGAACCAATATTTAAATTGTAGAATCGGAACCGGAACCGATATTTTTTGTTATTCGACCCATCCCTAATTTTAACATTTATACTTCTTTGACAATTACATATTTTCATTTTAACCAATTATTAATGACAGTATACAAACTTTTACTTTTGCAAAATCAGTTTACATAACTCTAGTTCTAGCATAACAAACACATGTGGAAAATCTTAACATATCTCTTTCTTTGAAATATATTTGTCATTTGAATGAATGGCATGCAGAACACAGTTATTTTGTAAAATCAGCTCATAAAAATCATTGCAAGTGTAAATTAAATGACAATTTTTAATAATTAAGTGTTTCAGTGTTTCTGGTTTCAGCTGAGATTTTTCAGCAGTCCAAAGATTATTCATAATAGAAAACACTCATTCAGTTGATGCATTTGTGGCAGGTATTGAGAAACCAAACTGCACAATGTTGCAGATGCTCTTGTATGAAATAATGTTTTCTTCAAAATGCTTGAATATTTCAACCCATCTTAGTTCTGGTCTGATAATGGTAAGTGCCGTACTCCAGTGCTTAATTTTGCTTCCTGTCACGTATGCTTCAAGGTTTGAGACTCCATCAAAAAGTTCAGATTCATTTACTTCCTGTCCTGAATACTTCACAAATTTTAATCTTATCTGTACATTTTTCCATTCAATTACCGAATTTAATCTTATCCAATCAGGAACAGTCACATCAACAAACTGTGCAGTCCAGGTTTAAGTAACTCAAAGAGGTCAAACAAATGAAGCAATGGATTTCTTAAAAGCAGCCATATCTGTGAGCACCTTTTCCTCTAACTTTCTTATTTTTGACCAAACAACAAGAGGTAAAAATATACTATTATATCTATCTGAGAGTTTCTGCTTCAATTCTGCTATCAATTTTGATGCTTCTAACAAAGAAGCATGTTGACCTACAAGCTCTCTAATACTACATTATTAAAAGTTGCAGCCTGGCTGGGAACAAAGTAAAGCCACACTGCAGACAGTGAATCATTGAAAAAGTTCTTAACACTACAAGAGCATAACTCTAGTGATTNAGACAGTGAATCATTGAAAAAGTTCTTAACACTACAAGAGCATAACTCTAGTGATTCAAAGCATGACTTCAGTGCAGGAAACAGTTTAGCACAGGCTCAATTGCTGGCAACAATTAAGAGTCCTCTTGTTTTACTTAAGCTGAGAAGTTTTGCAAAAAATCGACTTGAATAAAATTACAAAAACCTCCCAGTGAAACTTCACAAACTGTATACGTATATGTAAAACTAAGAATATATTTTGAGCAGCACACTTTCAATGAAACTGGCAAACAATCCATGGCAGTCTGTATAGTATTGTTCACAATGTGAGCAGCACAACCAACACCTACAATTGGCTTGCTGAGAGATTCATGAACAATTTTGTGAATGTTATTTGTACCACACATGGACACACCACCAAAATTACAGATTGTAATGTCTGCACCCAAACTNCAATTTTGTGAATGTTATTTGTACCACACATGGACACACCACCAAAATTACAGATTGTAATGTCTGCACCCAAACTGACAATTTTGCCTTCAAGATCAAACACATTCAGTATTTCGAGTATGTAGGGAGACAATAGCAGCTGTTTCTCCACACTGTTCTTCAAACTCTACTACTTTTACATACAATCCGCTTTGAGGAAGAAAGTAACGTACTAAAAGAAGGAAAAGTTTGGTAGACTTGTGATTCAAAGAATCAGTGAAGACCGAAACAAATTGTACTTTGCTCAGTTCATTCCTTAGCTCTGACATGGCAAATGGGCTGAANAAGAATCAGTGAAGACCGAAACAAATTGTACTTTGCTCAGTTCATTCCTTAGCTCTGACATGGCAAATGGGCTGAAAACATTTGTCACAATAGCTTCGGCTTTTGTACACGCACAAGAATATTGAGAGTTGAAACATTTTTTAACGACCCTCGATGTACAGTCAGTGGACCTGAATGACCGGTTATGTTACACAGTATTAAATGTAAAGTGCCCTTCAGCAGTAGCTAATTTATCTTCTTTTGAACCAAATGTCTTACCTCGGAAATAGGTTGTGATTGAAGTCCTTCCCGCTGCATTTTCGGCAGCTTTATGATTTGCAATTTGTATGTGTCATGTCAATTCTGTTTTTCAACCATTGGCTATTGAAAACAGTGCAGAACATTTCACACAACGCACATCACTATCGCTTTTGTCCTTTTTAATAAAAATTAACAACCCATGCAGCTCGCTGTTAAATAAACATTTTCTTTTAATTTTCGACATCTTTCTCCGAAAATGTAACAAACTTTATGAGTGAAAACATTCATTAACAAACTAGATGTCACGGCCACAGAGACAAACTTGCAAGACAATAATGTTACAATAATAATATCAAATGAATCACAGAGCACGCAAGTGGTGAGTCTCCACTTTAAAGTCTCCATACTCTATGGCTTGAGGCACTCTTCAGATATATTTTATTTTTGGAATAAGTGATACTTCAAATACCGATTCTTATAAATTTTAATGTTACAATACGGTTATTAGTAAGTTATGCCTTTGTTAAAAACACTACAAACACACAAAGTAAAATTGTTTTTGTGTAAAAAGCAGGACTTTTTGCAAGACACTGGGCAAAAAAAGAACATTTCATAATTCTTTCTCAGTCTCTCGCATTGTGAAGGACGACACTTAAAAAAAAACTGTCCTGCGAAAAGCAGGATGTCTGATCACCCTACTCTAGTCATGAGGTTATATACACANGACACTTAAAAAAAAACTGTCCTGCGAAAAGCAGGATGTCTGATCACCCTACTCTAGTCATGAGGTTATATACACAGTAATGTGGCAGCTACCTACAAACTGTTTTCTACTGAAATGTCAAAAGAGTTGATACAGGTATTGAAAGTCTTAGTGTTGCTGTATAATTGATAATTCCCTTTATTACTAGGAATTACCATAGCCTGAATGGGAAGTGTACTGGTGTTACCCTGTAAATGAAAATTGTTACAGTCCATTAAGTAAATTAAAACTCTTACTGTGTTTGCAATCAATATATCAAGTGTTGTGTGCGTGTGAATAGAAACATTTTGAAAAACATAGTAAAAGGCATTTTTAAATATCTGAAACTCTACGAACAAATCAAATTAAAAAAGGCAAAAGTGGATGGGAGCGGNGTTGCTGTATAATTGATAATTCCCTTTATTACTAGGAATTACCATAGCCTGAATGGGAAGTGTACTGGTGTTACCTTGTAAATGAAAATTGTTACAGTCCATTAAGTAAATTAAAACTCTTACTGTGTTTGCAATCAATATATCAAGTGTTGTGTGCGTGTGAATAGAAACATTTTGAAAAACGTAGTAAAAGGCATTTTTAAATATCTGAAACTCTACGAACAAATCAAATTAAAAAAGGCAAAAGTGGATGGGAGCGGACGTAGGTTGACAAATGAGTGTAGAAAAGTAACAAAATATGATGGTGATTTAAAATGTACATGTAAACATTGTGAATTGACTAAGTTGCAAGATAAAAAGGATAAGAACTCATCTACAGAAATGTTCAGCTAGAAAGGTACGGGACAGTGACAGTGAAAAAAATCTTAACATCAACTGCTAGCAGCAGTACAGCTTTTCTTTACCGAATCGAGTAGATCCTCTTCCACAAACGTTTGNGCAGTACAGCTTTTCTTTACCGAATCGAGTAGATCCTCTTCCACAAACGTTTGTGCATCAGCCTGTCCAAGTCCAGTACCTAGTACTTCCACATCCACTAACAGAAAGCAACATTTAATCCGTGATCATGTACTTAACACAACTGAAGAGCAAAAAAAAAAAAACCTCGACAAGGCAGTGTCAATGTTTTGCTATGCTGCGAATGTACCTTTTAATGTTGTTGAACTTGNTCATCTACAGAAATGTTCAGCTAGAAAGGTACGGGACAGTGACAGTGAAAAAAATCTTAACATCAACTGCTAGCATCAGTACAGCTTTTCTTTACCGAATCGAGTAGATCCTCTTCCACAAACGTTTGTGCATCAGCCTGTCCAAGTCCAGTACCTAGTACTTCCACATCCATAACAGAAAGCAACATTTAATCCGTGATCATGTACTTAACACAACTGAAGAGCANGTGATCATGTACTTAACACAACTGAAGAGCAAAAAAAAAAACCTCGACAAGGCAGTGTCAATGTTTTGCTATGCTGCGAATGTACCTTTTAATGTTGTTGAACTTGATAACTTAAAGGAGATGATCCAAATATGAAGACCTGGATACTAAGCACCATCAGTAAAAGATATTAGTGGAAAGCTTTTGGATGATGCTCCTGCTCAACAAATAGAGCTTCCTCTGGTAGGAAAAGTACAAAATTGCAGTTTAACAGTAATATTGGTTGGACGGTCAAGCATTAAGGATGACAAAAATCAAGCCGTCACAATCCATACAGGGACAGAAAGTTACCTTTTAGTCTACGATGCAGGTTTACAGAAAAAAAACGTCTGAGCATTGCACAGCAATTACTGATAATAAGAATAAAATGCCAAAATATGGGAAATTTTGAAAGAAAAACATCCAGATCTATTCACCTATGGCTGTTCAGCACATTTTTAATTCAGTTGAAAAAGATATATCTGCTAAAAACGTTATCGGTCGTATTGTGGAAGTGCAAAAGTATTTAAGAAATGATCATCAAGCACATGGGTGGCTTGTGACGGTGTGCCTGAAACACAGTACAAATTTCACTTACTAAGCTGCTAAGTTACGCATCCTACAGCGGGTATCGGCATCGTTGATGAGTCACGAAATGTGCAAGAAGCTAATACGTGATAATTTAGTTGAGGTTATAAGTGTCACAAAGCCATACCGCTGTATTTTCTCTTGCTGATGGAGGTTTAGTTAAATCACAGGCATTAGCTATCATGAAGGTTAAAACTGAATTTGTCATGGAAAATGCAGTTTCAGTTATTTAAGGAGTTGTCATTTTCTGTTATTATGGGTACTGATTTTCTTGGAAAAACTCAAGTGTTACGTGGACGTAAAGAATAGTGCCTATGTTTTGCTTTAACTCCAGAATCTCTGGTACCCATGGAAAACAAGCCGTCATATTGTCAACAAATTCAAATGGTTCAGTTAGAGGAACAGTTACAGGTGGAAATTAGTAAATTAAAGTCTGAATTTGCTGATGATGTAACGACTAAATTGGGTAATTATACGAAAAGTCCTATTATTTTTAAGTTGAAAAACCATGAACCGGTATTTTCAGTCCCATATTGTGTGCCACCACCCAAAGTTCCTATTTTTAAGCAAATAATAGCTGAATTAAAAGAGGAAGGTATTATAGAAGATACGTATAATACGTAAGCAAGCCCCTCATTTCTCATGCCTAAGAAGCAACCAGAGAAATACAGTTTAATTAATAATTATAAGTTAGTGAATGATAGGATTTATATTAATCCATACCCGGTACCGGTGTTAAGAGACAGTTTTCCAGTATTTATGTAGGTCTAAGTTTTTCACCAATTTGGACCTTAACTTGGTGTTTTGCAGGTGAACTTCATCCGAACTCACGAGAATCTTTAGCGTTTTGTACCTCATGGGACCTATATCAATGGACTCGTTTACTGAAGGGAGTAAACTGCAGGCCGCAAGGAATGTCAAGAGTTTTATTTCAAGTGTCAGGTAAATACGTACATGATTTTGTGATCACGTATATAGACAATGTGTGTGTATATATAAACACTATAGAGGAACAACCTTTAACACATTTGTTGTGAGAACACAAATGCAACTTGATAGGTATCTAAATAATATTAAATCTGTATCTATTCATATTGTACATTAAATTTACTACTTACAAATGAAGTTAACAAATATCTTTTGAGAAAGGAAACAAAAACATTTCTTCTTTTTAAATAAAACAAAAAATAATCTTCTTCAAATTAACATGTTAATTTTAACTTTGGTCCAAGTTATATTATTTTTAACACAACCATATAACATTTATTCTTGAATTCAAAATAATAATAGATAAACTATAAAAAATATAATAGTAATTAAGTTACAATTTAATTACCAAATATACTCAAGTAAGTTATGTAAGTTTCATAAAACACTTAGTAATTAAATTGTAGTAGAGGAATATTAAACTTCAAAAATAAAAGTTTTGATGCCTTTTCTCCTTGCAGCCTATTTCGGTGGGGTGTGTAAAGAAGACCTGCCCCACTAAAAACTCTTTCGCTAGGTACACAGGTGGGTGGTGTTACTAACCANCTATTTCGGTGGGGTGTGTAAAGAAGACCTGCCCCACTAAAAACTCTTTCGCTAGGTACACTGGTGGGTGGTGTTATTAAATATTGCCAAGCTATAGGAGAAAGAATACCATACTTCTTATTATTCACCTTCCACCATGTAAGTGAGTCTACATCATTTTCCACAAGTTTATTTATTAAATATTTGTTAATGGTTTTTTTAATCAAAACTTCTATAGGGTTTGGACTTTCATTTTCTCCTTCTTCACTTTCACTGGAATCCAACAGCAATTTCATGGTGTCTCTTAAAGATTTCCCTGATAGACAGGCACTGGATCCAGACGTTTCAATCCCATGATTAGTCATTCTGGCACGCTTAGGATTTGAACAAGATAGACTTGATTCATCGTTTCCAATGGATTCTAAAATAGTTTTCACAACTTGATCTTTGGTTGAAGAATTTTTGAAAAATTTCGCTTAGTATCTCAGGTCAATGAAAGTAGCCGTAGCAAACAATACGTCATTTTCCAAATGAGAAAATCTGCAACTCAATTCTTGTTTTAGAACAAGAATCGTGTTTCCGATGCATTCTTCAGTCATATCAAATTCATCAATTACCTTTTCCAAGGTGGCCAATAATTGAATTACTGAAGATATGGAAATATTCGCTGCACTTAGTTCTTTTGTAATTTCTTCAAAAGGCCTGAGCAAAGGAATTAGTTTTTCCACAATTATCCACTCTTGGGAAGTTAGTTGTAAAATTTTGTTATTTGTGGAAGCGTAAAGACACAAAGAATCATTGTTTTTCAAAATGCGCTCCAACATATAAAAGTTGTTATTCCATCTTTTACCACACTCTTGTATAATCTTAAGCTTTGGTTGATTGAGCCTTTCTTGTAGAGCTGCAAGTTCATCTTGAGCAATATTTGAGTGGTGAAAATGAGTTGCCATCTTTTTACATTTTGTAATCACTGTAATAACGGAATCTTGTGCCTTAAGCCCCTCATTGACAACTAGTTGAATTTGGTGTGATGAACAATCAATGTCTTTAATGAATAACAAGGAAATACCTTTTTTCATGTTAGTACCACCATCCCTAACAATGCATTGCACTTTTTCTTTGAGTATTTCCCATAATGACCATGGTTTCAAGTTTAATGGCTATATTTTCACCAGTATGTCAGCCATCGTTAAATACCTCTGCTTTTAACACAATCATATTTCTTTAAAATTCTTTTCTTACGCCGTGACATATAAAACTCAGCAACGATACTCCTGAACAAGAATCAGACCAGATATAAGTTGTAAACGTCATTTTTTCAAACGATTTGATTAATTCCAAATCTTTATCTTTTACCTTGCCGTAGAAATTCTCGCATATAAACAAAGTCAAATGTTGTAGAGTTTTTAAATTATACGACGGACATAGGTGGTTCATCAATCTGACAAATCCAACGCATTCCACAAAACTTAAGGGTAAGTCCTCCAAAGCAATCATTTCGCTTATTAAATTGTCAATTTCCACAGAATTGGCGTTGTTGTTATTATACCACTTTTTAGTTTTTACGACGCAATCAGTTAAAGACATTTGTTTTAGGTCGGTTTTAGTACATTTTCGCGAAGAGGACGCCAAAGCATTTGTTGTAGAAGCATTCCGCTTTTCATTTTCCCGTTTTTTTAATACATTATACTCATTTTTATGCATACCTTCCAGGTGATTTCTCATAGCACTAGTTGATCTTCCATTGCGCGAGTATTGTTTGTTACATATTTTGCAATTCACATTTTCAGCATCACATATTGTAAAATAAGTCCAAACTTAGCTAACATACGACTTACCCATGATGAAATATCACTAACCACTTTATAACCATTTAATAATGGTTTCTATAGAAATTCAACAAATAAATGTAAGTAACCTCAAAACAAATCTTTCTGAAAAAAACTATTAGCAGCTAACTTCATTTAATGAGCGAGCAATCACGGTTTGTTTACTTTGTGCAGTATCTGCTACTTTCGGTTTAAACATGGCCGGCCCTAAACACGCAGTCAAAATGTGAGTTCGTGGGCGCATGCTTTCGGCGCCATATTGAAAAAGCCAATTTTCGCATTCGCGAATATTGGAGATGAATATTCACATTTGCGAAAGTGGGAAATCCAACATTCGTAACAACACAACTATGGTGTAAAGTTTTAGGGCCCTAAATTTTTGAATAGTCCCGTTCTTTCCTAACGGTAGTTGGACATTGATGTGTGTGTTCTGGTTATGTTCCTAAGAGTTCTGGTTTGGTGTGTTGAGGGATTATTTAATTATGAAGAACATAAGATCTACGTTTGAAGCGAGTCCTAGTCGTGGACAGGATGGCATGATGGACTGGCCACCCTGAATCACAGTCTGCTGACTTAGGCTGGGGCAGCTGCGTGTGCTTTGAGGAGGGGAGGATGTGACTGTGTGCCTGAAACACCGCACAAATTTCACCTACTACACTGTGGAGTTACGCGTACTACAGCGGGTATCTGTTGGGTTATTCAAAATACCTGTCTGTGCCACCCCGTTCAACGCTCGCAGTGAAGGGCGGCAGGCAGAGGCCTGGCTTCCTCGCAGCGGTCAGCTGGTAGACTGGACGATGATGACAAGAGGGATCTCCCTCCTCCTCCCTCGATGACCCCTTCTCGGCACTTGGTCAGCGTTGCCTGGCGACTGTGTGACGCTTCCACTATATCATCAAGTTGTGAATTCGCCAGCGAGAGAATCAGTGCTACCTTTACGGAGTTTCCTCAANNNGGGGGGGGGGGGCTGGCTGGACTACATATACCATGGCCTCAGGACTGCTCGAGAGAGAAAATGGGGTGGGCTCATAGAGTGAACATTATATAGAATATGTATTTTAATGGGCATTTATTATATTTGGGCAGTTAATTGTAATTTGATTTAAGTTCAAGATTATTGAAATTAAAAATTCAATCCTAATTATTTTAATCAGTTTAAAATTGTTTTAATAATCTTTTGTAATGGTAATTTAAGGGCATTTACGAAGGGAAAAAAATATTAGCCCACAATTATTAGAATAAAAATGAAATTAGCATCCATTATTCATTCCTCACAATTGGAGACAGTTTTCTTGTCATTTGTTCCCATGGGATTGTTTCTTTTACTTGAGTTTCCAACGTATTTAATATCTGCCCAAGTTTTTAAAGTGTTCATTACATTGATATGGATGTTATGGAGGGAGGAAGATGCATTGGTCACTGTCATGAGGTAGACAGGTTTCCTCCGGTTGCTCCTGCCTCGTGACAGTCTTCTGGAGAAAGATTGTGTGATGCCACAGTTGCCAAATGAAACACGATGGAACTCTCACCCTGTCTGTGTAAAATCATTTGTGACAAATTATCATAGGTACAGGAAAATTGCCCTTGAATGTGCCCAAGACTTTTATCCAAATGTTGCAAAGATAAAACAACCTGGAAGTTTACCACAAAGCAGTGAATCTTGAGAAACAGTTACATGTAGTTGCAAATGCACTGGACAAGCTTCAGAAAGAAACATGTATTACAGAGGCAGTTTAAATATGGCTCGACCTACTATCTTCTCTGGAGCCTTACAATCACCACTTCAAGAAAAGATTTCAACAGGCAATCCAACCACCACATATCCTCGCAAACTTTATGGATCCAAAATTCAGAGGCCAAAATTTAAGTGAAGAACAACAACTCTCTGCAGAAATGTGGTTAGCTGAACACCATCCTGAATTCCTGCCTAGCATAATGACCTTCAAGACAAATGCTCCTGACTATTATAATCTATTCATAGTAAAGTGAGCACTTTTGAGAGTCCTCTCATTTGGAATAATAGTGACTAAATATATTTTATTATAGCTGTAGACCTCAACTTCTGAGTACAGTAGAATATACAAACTGTGTTCGTTACTTACATGGCAAGATTTATTTAAAAAGGTGGTTCAAGGATAAGAAATGGCTAAGGAAAAAGTGAGTAGGGCCTCAACGTGCTCACTTTACAGTGAACAGTTTATATCCTGCTCTATGATGCATGCAAATGTTGTATAAGAGGATTCCTTGCAAAAATTGTGGCAGATCATGGCAAAAAAGAATAAAAGAAACTAAGTTTCCCTTTGCGTTTTGCCACTTTTTCTTATGCTTGCATTTAGCACCAGTTTCTTCTGCTTCAATTGAAAGATACTTCGCTATATTTGGACTGGTTTGGAGCAAGTTATGCAATTGTTTATGAATTGTTAAAGCAACAAAACTAGTTAAAGTGTATCATCATTTACGAGCAAATCTTCCACAGTCAGAAGCAAGGAGGTTGTACACAGTAAACATCTGGAGAATTCATAGTTGGGGTGGGGATGAAGCCAGTTCGGGGTGGAAGAAGGTTGAAAGAGGAACACAGTAGAGCGCAATAGACAACAGGAAGAGAGTTTACGCCAAGCAATAATAGTAATTTCGTGCAGTGCATATGGCTGCAGTAATTGCTGGGACAAAAATCTACACTGTAAAAAATTATACAAGTTATCTTCCAAAACTGTAATGAAATTTTTAAATCTATACACTGTATGGAAATACTGTCACACACCAGGCTGCAAATATAGGAATGTTTAGCATCGCTGCTACACAAGTTAGGAACTTCTGTACGTATTTGCATTTTTTACCAACAATCAAATTCATAAGAATATTTTACAGGTTGTTTAATGTACAGAATTCGTCAAGTCCTGTATACAGAACATATAAAGCTCCACTTCGACAGAGCAACTAACCCTTCTGGAACTCATTTTTGCAAGAGGCAAAGGTATATATTCTAGGCTTACGGGATGTCTCCAATAGAGATTATAAAAACGTCTCATAAAACAGGATTCCTTGGTTTCCTGGCGTGCATAGGCAGTGTAACAGATATGTTCGAACAACTCATTGTGAACCAAAACTGTTTAACTACATTTTAACATACAAGTTAAGTCAAGACCATTTGGAAATATTTTTTAGCTGCATTGGAAGGAAGTGTAGCAATAACAATAACCTTACTGCAAGGCAATTCAAGCAGCTTCTTTTACGAACTCAAACAAGCAACTCTAAAACAGGAAATGTACTTCCACTGTCCAATATTTCTGTTCTACATATTTCTTCGGCATCTGTAAATAACAACTCAAAAATAATCCAGGACAGTAACGATCTTGCAAGTGTTTGTTTGAACGCCGACTTCGCTGCTCTGGTCACAAAATCGCTGCAAGCTTTGACTGTGATACGGTGTGAAAGTTTTGTATGCAAATGACTGTTTGATAGAAACCATAACCAAAAGAGGACTAATCACTCCATTTAAAGATATGGTTGAAGTATGTTGTCTAACAGAAGCGTACTTCAGGTCATTTCAGAAAACAATNTAATCACTCCATTTAAAGATATGGTTGAAGTATGTTGTCTAACAGAAGCGTACTTCAGGTCATTTCAGAAAACAATTTTAAACGGTAAATAACATATTCTGCTGCCTTGACAAGCATGTCAGGAACTATGGTATTTCAGATAGCCATCTAGTACAGTTAATTAAAAAAATTTACAGTGTTACTTGAATTTGAAGAAAGAAAGAAATTGGCAAATCACAGGTGTTACATTACGCTCAATTTAAAGCCATCTTGTGATTCACAAGCACCAGTAAGTTATGTTTAATATATGATCCACTTCTTGTTTTACATGGAAGCATAGTTCAATAACTTACGATTGTTCGATTCGTAGTGTTTATTGTTATATTTAGTTTATACATTTTTTACATGGTTGTACAAATAATTTTTTTTAATTTCTATAAAACATATTATTATTTATCAAATTATAAACTTTTCATTGTTGTATATTATGTGAAATAGATATACATGACTATCAATTAACCGAGTAATTTTTCCCGCGTAGCCATATAGCATTTTTTTTTCTTCCTGAATTTCTCAAGGAACGGGCTTTATTCAGTTATGAATTATTTAATATTTCAATTACTTTCTTCTGTGTAGAAACCAAATTATATTATAAAGTGCATGTTTATATTTATATGTGTAACCTTAATATTAAACTGTTTTGCAGTTTTTTGATGGTAATTAGTCTATGGCACAAATAAAATGTTCACCATATAACATTTAACCACTTAAAACGTTGTAACTGTAAAAAATACATGATTACGAATTTAAGTTACAACAAGTTTAATTACTAACTGGTTCTGCCTGATCAGCCATCTAGTAAATTAATGTCCCTGAAAATAATTGAACCCACCTTAACTCTCTGCGGTAGTGTACGGGAGGCTGATAATTTATAAACAGTAAGGCTTTGCAAGCCTTTACATATATCTATATATACACTTAAGAGCCAAAAAAACTGGTATAGGCATGTGTATACAAACAACAGAGGTAGGGAACCACAGTAACACGATGCAGTCTGCAGCTAGATCGGTTACTACTGCTACAATGGCAAGTTATCAAGATTTAAGTGAGTTTAAACGTGGTGTTATAGTCGGCGCACGAGAGGTAGCGATAACATTTGGATGTTCGCGTACGACCATTTCACGAGTATACCGTGAATATCGGGAATCCGGTGAAACATCACAACGTGAAAGAACGGGACAAATGACGACTGACAATAATCATTAAATGTGACAGGCGTGCAACCCTTTCTCAAAGTGGCGCAGATTGGATTGATTTGTGGACTGCCCTGCAGGATTCATGGTGTGAATTGCCTCCTGCATACCTTCAGACATTAGTTGAGTCCATGCNAGGTTTTCCTGCTTATAGTGTCACTTTCTTGTGGACCCCTGAAGAACCTTATAAGAGGGTTCCACTGTATATATAGTGACCGACCTGTCTAATTTTAACAGGAACCCGCCTAAACTTAAAAAATATTATTTTGTGAATGGGTAACGTCTTATTTCCTAGAAAACACTAAACAAACTGTCTTGTCAGGTATGGTATTGTAGGCAGATTCGTGGTCCAGTTTTAATGTTAGTTTTTAGTCTGTGTGCATATCTGCAGTGCTGAGAAATAATTTTAATTGTAACAACACCCCTATATTTCGGATTGTTGTTTCCTAGCAAACTGTAAATAAAATGTCTCCGCAAATGCATCTCTGGCAGATTTGCGGTCCTGTTTTTATTCCAATTTTGACTGTAATGTGTGTTCATATATGCCATTTTGAAGCTCTCTTAGACTGTACATATAAATTTACTCTGCCCTACCAGATGGAGGAAAACAATCCTAATTTCCCTTTCCCTTCTTACTATATCATGCTTCCAATTTTTCCTATCTATTAAAGACATTTAGCGGCACTTTTGTACACAGGATCAATTGTAGATATAAAAAAAGCATTAAGCAATCTATCAAAGATGATTGTACACGAGTGCTTCACAATCTCATTGCCGGAATGGCTCATGTGTCATTCTGAATCGTCTGGTTTTTATCTCAGCCAAACATACTGATCCACCACAAACATTAACAGTATGTCAATGCATATATCATAGTTATTGTTTTTGTTCCTGCTCAAATTTAGTGGTTTGGCAATGACCCATCATTAGCACACCATTAAACTTTCCAATTCCACACCTTGACAAAGTGNCTCAAATTTAGTGGTTTGGCAATGACCCATCATTAGCACACCATTAAACTTTCCAATTCCACACCTTGACAAAGTGACAATGGTAAGTGGAAATCAACAATTTAACCTTACAATCAAAATCATAAAGCCAAGCAAGGCAAGACAAATTATGTCAGTCATGCATCCATAACATGTACATACCTTCTTCACGGTCGCAACACATATCGAAGAAGGATTCAGGGGGTCCATTGTCTCCAGCATCATGCCTTCCTTGAAGTCCACACTAGAAGATGTGTGGAGGTTGGGTGGCACTCTGAACATCTCTTTCGGAGCTGCCTCAGTGGGGAACTTGCCTGCTGCACAACGCTCCAGGTACTCTGGTGGTGCGCTAATTTCATGGCCCACACGCAGAGCCCAGCCTACTGGATGTATCAGACAAGAGTCCTCATGGCACCAAAAGCCTGCAATTTCACATATCCAGTGCTATTGTGAGAAGTATTTTTCTTGGTAAGTTTTAACATAAGATCTCGCAACACTTTCAAAATGTAAATTAGACATAGTTGTATGACTTTAATCTGAGACGAGACAACAGTAAACAAAGNTCTCGCAACACTTTCAAAATGTAAATTAGACATAGTTGTATGACTTTAATCTGAGACGAGACAACAGTAAACAAAGAAACTTGGCCAATGCCATGAATCCACTTCACAAAACTCCTTTTACACACAGTAAACCACAACAAAAAAAAAAAAGTACACCAATGATAAGGAATATTGAATACATTTTTTTTTTTAACAATCACCACTTGATTTGAGAAGAAAAGCTAAAACTGTAAGTAAATATTTTCATTTTCGCTACTGGAATTTCTGAAGTGGAGTCTGGTGAAATCTTCAGTCTTTGTTTTCAGTCAAAATCTGTTGGGGGTGCTGTTATAGGCTGTTAATGGTAAAATTAGCATTTTTGAAAGCCCTTCTTAAGTTCTATTTGTGTATACAGTGTCTTCAACTACATGTAATATTAATATTGCCATCGGCCTGATTACAATATTCATATGTTGGTCAAATTAAACTGTAAACTTATTAGAAACGTAAATATTTTACGAATTCGCTAATTTGTNACAATATTCATATGTTGGTCAAATTAAACTGTAAACTTATTAGAAACGTAAATATTTTACGAATTCGCTAATTTGTACAATAATATGTATTTAAAAAATATAGAAAACATAGTGCCAGTTAAAATATATGCAGATTGCACCAGGGACATTTTTTGAAAGTTGATTTCAAAAGTGCTCAATTAATTGTGAACAGCCTACAGTGGAGTGAACAAAGGAAAACAGGACTTGGCAAGTTTCTCATGTTATACAGGTGTATCTGTCTGGAAACCTGAGTTGCTCCAATATCTGACTTCAAGTCATTATCTTCCGCCTCCCCTAACCTTGCTACTCCAACAGCCTTGGGAGAAGAGGCAACTATATTCAACAATATTCAACAATGTTAAAGCATCGGAGAGCAATTCCATCATACATTAATTTACTCCTTATGCAACATTCTGTTGAAATAGGCTAATTGGGTAGGAAAGTGTTAGTTTAAAAATAAACCTCAGGCATGTTTGGTGCAAAGATGTCCCACAGTTTGATACGTTGGCCAACATGCAAGTTATCTGCACTGATCGTCACCAAGGTGGCAGTTTCATTATCCTCTCCTCGCGGAGTCCATGTATTAGTAGTACTGAACAATTGATGCATGATAAGTAAGACACTGATAATGTCCATCAACATCTCAAGCATTTGAGTCGTCATTGGTGTTGCCCCNATTGATGCATGATAAGTAAGACACTGATAATGTCCATCAACATCTCAAGCATTTGAGTCGTCATTGGTGTTGCCCCCTGCATACCACTGCTGCCACCTGTGCAAATTTGTCAGATATGTACTTGGTTGTTTTAATTTGTTCTGCCTTCCNCCCCTGCATACCACTGCTGCCACCTGTGCAAATTTGTCAGATATGTACTTGGTTGTTTTAATTTGTTCTGCCTTCCTAGTTTCTAGTGAAATCATTTTTCTTCCCTCTTCACATCCTACCAAACCCTTCCCACTTGGCCTGTCAACACCAAATGCCACACATTTGCAAAACCACATCATTTTGATGCCATTTCCATCTATCCCCTCTGCTCTCTCCTCCCCTCTNCAAATGCCACACATTTGCAAAACCACATCATTTTGATGCCATTTCCATCTATCCCCTCTGCTCTCTCCTCCCCTCTTATTGTTGATCACAAAAAAATCTGTGTCTCTTGTGTGTGCACATGCATGTGTGAGAGAAAGAGAAAGACACACACACACACCATCTCTTCCTATTTATTTCTCTCTTTATCTCTCTCTAGTTCAATTTATCTATACCTCTTGATATCTATATATCTATCTATATCTATCTCTATCTCTCTCTCTAGCATGCTCTAGCTCATTTGCTAACACACACAGGAGCAAACCGTTTAGCATCAGCATGGTTATTATGTGCTTTCAAACAAAGACGAAATTCTTTGCCTGAAAACAGCAGATGTTGGGACATTCTTACTCGTGTTGTGGCCCGTACATCTCTATTTTCCACTACAGCTTGTGTGGCATTCCGATGTGATTTTTCCTAAAGAAAGTTACGGTTTGACACCCATGGATTTGAATTGTAAACATGGCATAAATAAAATTTACTGTTTTAACACAAAAAATATGCTTGGAGGCAATAAAACATAAAATTTAACATTGTGTACAAGCATAACCATAACACTATCATCATCTTGAATGTTTTATACCACAGATTAACCACTCACAAACACTAAAAACCATAGTTTCTTATTGCAATTTTTCTATTGCCAATTCTGTGGATATAACAATGTTAAAAAGCAATTTTGACTACTTTAATAGTAAAATATTGGGACAGTTCCTATGAAGGGAAAAATGCTTGCAAATGAATGTATTTACTCCTGTAGCACCCACATATTTCTTCCAAGGCACAAATTTGGAAAGTATGGGTGTGGGTCTAACACGGAGACTAAGGTTTTTGAGAAAAACACAGGACTGAAAATACATGTACATAGTTGGGTACTTTATAACATAGACTGCTCTAACCTTGCTACAGACAAATGCATGGCTATGGCAAGAATGATGTCAGCCACTTGACATTCATAGAAACAAAGCACATATTTGTGACAGGGGGTGGAGGAGCATGATCCATAAGGACGCAGCCAGCCCGGCAGGTGACCAGTTCACATTTACAATTTTTGTTAAAGTTGTTCTTGTTTTTCATATGCTGAAGTAGATATGCCATGAGGTAAGTGGCATTTTCTGTTTAAGATTTTATTCTGTTACCTCTTCAAAGCACAAAATGCGCAAACAAGTGGTTCCCTTACCTATCTAGATGCACAACTTCTGGCCAATCTCATATATCACTTGCATGCGGTCTGGAGCACAAATGCTTTGTGTGTTGACGTTGTGGCACAAATTGCTGGCTGGAACGTGTTACAAGATAAGTTAAAGTTAAAATATCTTTAAAGCGCCATTCATTAGAATAGGCATGTATCTAAAAGACGTATTTGTGCTAGTTTACAGTATGGTTAAACTATGCTATATATATAATGTAAATTACAATATTTAATTAATCAAAGATTGAGGGGTGTAAAGTTTGTTTACATCATGTTTTAGAGTCTCCATTGGGACATTCCATGTCAAATCATTAAGCCAAAAACAAAATTTTTACCCACCCATCTCAGAATTTGATGAAACTTGCTTTATCTAGGCATACTTTTATGGACCCATATAATTTTTTTTAATATTATATAACAGTTTCCCAGTTACAGGCTTTTTCCTTTCTCCTAAAAACAATTCAAAAGTTATACTGCTGAAAATTTGGAAAACTACTAAATTTCATGCCTATTTTATTAAGGCTATTATTAGGCCCACCATTTGCAGAGAGGATTTCCAATGCTGACGTCTGTGTGGGTTATTTGCAGAACAAAATGGTTCTGCTGTTATCCACAGGAAAGCACTACAGTCGCACTGCTGTGAGTATACCATATTCCCCTATCCCTCTCAAACAACCCTCCTCTTTCTTTGACTGGTGTGTCACTGAGCATTTGTTCCCAGACAAATCCTAGTAGACACTATGAGGTCTGCCTTGCTCCATGCTTCTCCACTGTTGCAAAACTGCTGACTGAGCTAAGGGGGTTTGTGTTCCATGTACTGCACGGTTTAGATGCGTGTTTGTGTTGTATTCAAAAATGCTGAAGTGGCGCAAAGGTGTCACAATAGAACAAAAACATTCAAAATGCTCAATAGTTTTCAAGTTACTGCAATACACTGCCTAATAAAAATAAGTAGACGTCTTACAGGACACTATAAAGCTTTTAACATCGCAACACACTGAGACTGAAGAGTGCTCCATGTGAAGCAGAATAAGGTGCTTGTTAAAACCTGCATTATTTCCTACCTTCTCCTTCGCCCCTTGTTTAGACCAGCATACAGCCACTGATCAAAGAAATCATGTTTCAACAAATTGCAGCTTTCACATTAATGTTACCAGGCAGGTTTCAACATGAAATTTTCACCTCTGTTTCTAATGGATAATTTATAATTCATAAAGCTTGAAGCTGTGACATAACTACAATGAAATATAACATTTTGTATATTCCTCTTGTGTGTTTATAATTTTCTCATTTCTATTTCTGGAATTTTAAAATTTAAATTGAAAACCAGGAAAAACTGTGCATATAACAGTTTCGTAAAATCAAATTGTGTTCCTAAATATACCAGCAAAACAAAAAACAGTACAGTAGAACCCACTTATAAGGTTACCATTTAAAGGGTTTTCCCGCCTATAATGCAGGTTTTTTCTAGCCCAGAATGTTTCTCCATAAGAACAATAACAAACATTACTTGAAATAATGTTTTCATTTTCCTGGGAATAATGCAAATTTTTAAGGTAGCACACTGGGAAAAGAAAACCTCAATGGAAAAGATGTTCAACTTACACTGCTTTTCAAACAAAGTTTGTAGTTTTTATCCCAAGCTCCACCCTGCTGAGATAATCTACCAGCTTGACATTGAGAAGGGTCAGTCAGTTGGCCTGCAAAGGGAAGGAGTGAATGTTTTTACAGCAGCCCCACTTCCTTGCCTCTTCTCTTTCTCCCCTCCTCCTACTCCTACACTCTTTTGTTAGGCTAACAAGTGGATTTTCTGTCTCGAAAAATTAATATTTCTGTGCCTTTCTAATTTTAACATGTGTAACGATGTCATAAATTATTATTGAATTTGCGGGGGAGGGGGAAGTTGGGCTGTATGTACCACACCACAGCTGATAGTCTTTTTGGAAGAACTTCACCGCACTTTCCTTGTAAGCAGTGAAAGTGGCTCAACTCTCTTGATCTGAGACCCTAATGCCACCACCATCTAGCAAGTTTACTATCTAGCCTGACATTGACAAGAGTTCTTGGAGAAGGAAAGGACAGAGGCCAAATGTTGATAGGCATCCATTGACATCGCTGTGCGGTGGTGGTGCCAAAAGGGACTGGATATATGGAGTATGAGTTTTTATATAAAGTTTGTAGGTATCCAAATGTATAATGATTACTTTCTTACAGATGTTGATATTTCAGTTTTTCAGCAGTACAAGATTAGGACATGTTTTATTCCATTGCTCAGTGTCTAGTAGGCATACATTTTTTTTGCAGTAACAGTACAAACGAGTTGTATAAACTTGAAAACTGTAGCCTACTATATATATTTTTAAATCCTTCAGTTTTGATTGTTTTTCAAAATTCCTTCGCATGATGCAAGCTTCGCTTCGCATTTAAAAAACGACCTTCGCACATACCCAGTTAATATTTATGTAGCGAAAATTAATTCATCATTGAAACAGTTTTAGTGAAAAATTTTAATTAGTGCCTCTAAGAAAAGACACATTTTCATTAGCTGAAAAGTTAATCTTAATCAAGCAAGTGGACACTAATCCTGGTAGAACACGCACAGCAATTCCTAAGAATTTGGAAATCCCAGTGACTACTCTGAACCGAATCATTGATGCAACCAGGAGACAAACTTCCATGAAAGATTTTATGTTACGTATTTTGCTTGTAGACAATTTTGTGTGCTTTGGTAACAGGAGACAAACTGCCACGAGCAATTGTGCTTGTTTTGCATGTACAGTAATCTTTTGCTCGTATACTAATTTTATGATTTTGCAACCAGGAGATAAAATTTCTTAAAAGATTATGTATTTAAAAGAAATATTTGTTTTGTTCATTATGTAAAGTTGTGTGTTTATTACGGTGCATAATTTTATGTCTTTTGGTGTCCAGATTCTTGAATTTTTGTGTTTCCCTCTTATAGTGTTTTCCTGCTTATAGTGTCACTTTCTTGTGGACCCCTGAAGAACCTTATAAGAGGGTTCCACTGTACACTAATTTTCTTATACAATTATTGCTTTAAATATTAATATTACTGCATTATAATTTAGCCTCAACAGGAGTTAGAACAAAACTTAGAACTCAATACTGATATTAAGTTTTCAGTCACAACCTTACTATCAGAGAACACAAAAAAATCATCAACATACAGGGCTACTATTATTTCAACTGTTTCATTTATCTTAGTGAATACACATGGTTCCAAGGGACTTTTATTATAATCTAACTCATTCAAACACTGATCAACCATCTCATACCACGACCTAGATGATTGCTTCAGACCATAGATGGATTTATTCAATTTAACAATGTAACTATTACCATTTCCAAAAATACTTGGTTGAAGCATATAAATGTCCTCTTTGAGAAAACCATTTAATAACATGTAAATAAAACAGTTTCTGTAATTTACAAACTTATTAAAAATTATATTATGGCATGAAGCCACTTCTACATCTCCTTGATTATTTAAGACCTTGAAACTCTAAAAGTGCTCTAGTTTTATTTCATCATTTCATATCAAATTTTGTCATTTTTGCAATGATATATGATTTTGTGTAATTGTCTTGAGAGACAAACAAATTGTGGAGCTTTTCATGGTGGTGGTAGAAAGCCTTAAATTTGAAGTCAATTTTAACCACAAAAATGACCCTGAGACCTAAATGTAGCCATATTAACAAAATTGGCACAAAATTACGAGACATTACAAAATTTTCATACATGTAACTTTCAAACTGTTTGTAGAGAAAACAAGCAGAGAAAGTCTGTAGCTGTAGATAAGTGTCGGAAAATGCACCTTTTGCTGCAATTAGGCCCTACTTAAACAGCCTGCAACTCAAAAATTGTTTGATAAAATTAAAAAATATGTTTATAAGTCTTTTAAATGATGCCCAGATATAGTACAGCAAGATTCATTAAATTCTGAGATGAGTGAGTTAAATGCCCTGGATGATTTGACATGAAATGACCCCATCTTGATTTTCAACCAATGGCTAAATAGATGCACAGTCGTTCCCTTGCCTGTGCACTCAAGAATATATTTAATAAAGGAATAACAATGCACAAGTTTTCTAAAAGCTGCATTTGTGCAAACAATGCAACACTGCCTCAAAATTTTGTCTATTTGTATTACGCTCGGACTGTGCCTCTTGAGTGACAGTTTCCTGCCATGTTATCACACTGCATGTTGCTGGGTGGAAAAATGGCAACGTCCATCCACCCTATTTCTGAGATGCCACCCCCCACCCCTCCATTCAAAAAGTAGAAAATTATTTTGAATAAATACTGTATAGCTCATTCCATATTTAGTTACATAACATATGAGTAGGCTGTATACAGCACGGAAAACTTTAATAAAACCCTGGGGAAAATGTTAACGTTCTCCTTCTCTTTCACACACCACACTACAGTTAGCCTAGTCTCTCTCCAGCCAATAGCATAGCAAGTAAGCTGCCTTAACTACTACCTTTACGTACAGTCATGTAAATTGTAAAATGGAGTTAACAGTTGTGGCCACTTGTGGTTAGTTTGTTTTGCATCCAGTTTAGTGTCACACGTATTTACCCGCAAGTTATAAGTATTACCTCCATTATATGTCAGAATGCCACTTGCAATATGTATATTTGCTATCTTTGTTAGATTGGCAGCTGTTTATCATAAATGTGTATTTGTGTGTACCTGGATGTTTTATTTACCTTGTGTAGTATTGCAATGTCTGAAAAACGCAAAAGCAATAGACCTGTGCACAGTAAAGCTAGAGAAATTGTTAGAAGTATAATTCAGTTTTGCAATTAAAAAAAAGATAGGTGGTAGTGTGACAATTCCTATTGGTGTGCAACAAAATGTGCTTCAGTTGTAACCAGGAAATCAGAAGCTATTATTTAAAAATTTGTAAGTATAGCATCTACAAGTGGAACAAAATGGTCAAATCCTGGTAAGAGGAAAACTGCAGACAGAAGAATTAAGTTTGATTCATTTGATGCTGGAGTGGTGCGAAGAACAGTGATGTGATGGAAAAAAACAATACCCATACTAAAAAACTTGAGAGCAATGTTACCAAAAGAAATTAATTTCATAGGTAGTAGGGAGACCTTGTGAAAATGAATTAAAGCAATGGGGTTACATTTTTAAAATGTAAAAATAAGTGGTTACTCTCAATGGAAAGAAAAAAGATTGTAGCGTGGCGAGCGAAATACCTGCGAGGTGTAAGCCATATTACACTATACCAGATTCCGTAAAAACTTGTGCAAAGTAGGTCATATTGGCCCTTATACAGGTCAGTATGGCACCCACCATGGTTCCCGTCTTGTAAGGACAGATTTCATACCAGGTTTGGTAAAAGGACACGTCCTATTTCTCGTGGCAGGTTCCATGCCGGCTTTCGTACTTGGCCAATCACATCACAGTTTCAGAGTGTAGGTTGCTCCCTGTGGCTACTACAGTACTTTAAACGAGAACCAAAAATGACCCCTCCATCTTGATTATACATTATGAGGTTGAAACACTTTGAAATAGATTTAAAATTCAACAAAGAATGTTGGGAATGACAACTTTTAATTATTGTTTAAAACCATCCTAAATACTTAAAAAATTGCCTACACTAAGAAAAAAATTAATTTGAATGGTTTTATATATGTGTGTGTATTCCAAATTAATGACCAAAGTCTCTGCGTAAACTGGTACATACCGTATGGACCATAGTACAGCGGTAAGTCACTGTGGACATGCTAGAGGATGAGTTTTGGGCAAGAGTTCAAAACTCCATCAGACACTATCCCNTAACTTGGTACAAACAGAAAAAAATTAATTTTGATAACTGTTAATAATTTTTGTCAAAATTAAAAATAACACACTCATACTTTCGTGACATTAAATTTTCAAGAAAATGAATAAAACTACACCAGTAAGCAATGAGTTGATGTAAAGACTAACCGTAATATAGCATCTAAGATGTGCTAGCTAGTTTTTTTTAGGTCTAATCAAGTACGGCAGCAGGTATCGTGTAATATCAGCTTAAGAAAAAATGACAGACAAGGATAAGGTAAATATTGTTAATATTTTATTTTACATTCGTTCTTTGGTATAAAGTGTATACGTCATGCAATTGTAATAGGACTTACGATCTTTATACCATCCATTGAAGAACACTTCCAAAAGCTATTTACAGGACACTAAAAATCATGGAGAAAGTTGTCAAAATAGCCTTTAATGGAATTTTTGCGTACAGGGGTCGGGGGTGGATCAAAATGAGTTGTAATTCCGAAACTGACCCCTTCAAATTAACTATCCTACTCCTGGGAAATGTAAATGGTCACACTTTCTAGAGTTGACTATACTTTCCAAGGTCACGCAAAATGGAAAATAGACTACAGAATGAGGAAAAATAATTCACGCTACACAAGCAGAAAACTCCAACAGCATCCTACTCACCAGCATGAACAGGCAAGTCCCAATACTTGAGATTCAATCGTTTACCAATTATCTTGTGAATGGTTGCCACCTTCACCTGATTAATTTGATCCTTGTCCATCACTTCCACCATCATGCCCTGGCTGTAACATAAATTTACAGCCACTTAAATTTATAAGCCCTCGGCACAGCAATGAAGGAGAACTCACACTTGCAGGAAACAGATTTGGGTTTACATCACACCTGCTGCTGCATAGAGATATATTTTCCAATATCTGGTGACTAGAAATAAACTGATACACAACAAACAAAAGCTAAAACACCAAATAAATGATATTTAGCCTAAATACACTATTTTATTTGTTCAAAAAAATAATACAGTAACTTACACTCAAAACTTATAAACCAAAATAACAAACTTTTTGACCTAATGGGTTTTTCTAACATATTAAAAGAAGGCAAAGGAAAGAACGAAATTTTTTTTTGTTAGAATAAAGGGATGACAGAATAAGAGTGATGTGAAATACTGCGTACATCTGCCTAAAGTAAAACATTGAAACAATACTAGCAAAACTTGAAAAGCAAGTACATGTAAAAATTATTTCGCTTCTGTGATAAAATGATGTTCTATAAAATCATATTCCAAAATTTTTTTAAGGAAATCACCAAATGACACCGCCTGGAACATCAATATATGTGCCAAAAAAAAAATTAAAATATTTTTTTTTATTGTTACTAATACTGGTACATTTTTTTTTTACTTTTCAACAAATGCTTATAGACTGTTCACAGTAAAATGAGTACTTACAAGGACCTAATTACTTTTTTCCTGTTAGCCAATTTTTATCCTCTAACCACCTTTTTAACTAAATATTGCCATCTCTGTATTAAACGCAGTGTATATATTCCACAGCACTTGAAATTTAAAATCTAAGGCTAAAATAAAATATATGTATTGACTATTATTCTAAATGAGAGGGCTTTCAAAAGTGCTCACTTTACAGTAAATAACATATACATACATGCTCTATAATGTAGTTGTAATACTGCAGAGCATTAATACTTTTTCATAAATTATTACATATTACAAAAACAATGCACCTGATTTTTTTGTTAAACGTATTAATGCACACATAACAAAAATTTTATGATAATAAAATACGATATCCGTAAAATTTTACAATGAAATCTGAACTAAAATGACACAATAACATCATTCATGGCTCTACCCTTGTAATGCCACGGTTGCACTATAACCACCGACCTTCCCACATGAAGAGGACACTTTAGCAATTACTTTTTATCACTAAGTACAATCCATTCTCAGTATCTTTACACTTTCAAAAACAAACCTTTGAAAAATAACTCCATACACAAAGTGTGTTAATACATGTGTGTGTATGTACACACACACACACACACCAGGTGAATAACCTAAAAATTGCACCATAAATATTTCTGAAATGGTGATGGTTTCACAAAATTGAAGTTTAGACAAGGGCTCAATTTCAGCCCAGACACAGATTTTAATAAGTATTAGAATGGGTATTTCTTGAACAAAGATTTAAAAATTTCCAAATGGAACAATGCCTGTTCACATCAAGAAAATAAAACTAGAGGAAATTAGAATGTCACTGGTGTTTGTTGCAAAATGTGTCAGAAGCAAGTTGCCAAATGAAATGCTGCACACCAGTTCAGTGCAATGGTGGATTTAAGCATTTGTCTTAGGGGGGAGCGGGTGTCAGAACAGCGTCCTAAACTTAAGAGATCACAATTCATACATTGTTTCTATCCAGTCATTGCATTTTCTGGGTAACTTATGCGTAAGATTACGTAAATACTTATTTCACATCAAAGAGATAAGGTTCAGATATTCATTATGTTGTGATGTACGAGTACGAGTTCTGTCAAAACTCGATTAGGGAACGCATTCATTTCTCAAGCTCAAGTATTTGAATTTTGAAAAATAAAAATTAATAAATTAAATAAATACAGTACATATGGCTAATTTTTCCCCCCACAGAATATAACAATAAACAATACCTCAATTTTGTTTACGGCACAAAAACAATTTTACTTGGAATATGACAGTGACATGTCTGGTCTGTACAACTGTTATTACAAGGCAACGGCCGCAGAACCGTAGATTTATTTGATCAAATGTGTCACATTGGCAATGATATATATTTCATCACATAACAATAAATTGTAAATAAAAAGTTTTTGTGCAGTGTGTATTAAACCTTTCTGAAAATGTAATTCTTAATTTCTTTCTGCGCTGTATTTCATGACATACTGAACATCACCACTGAATTCTTCTCCATATAGGCCTACACACATGTGTAGTTAATCAATTGTTTTCATTAACTTTTGTTACGTTTCTTCGGGCGATCTGCTGAAACGACTAAAAAGGAGACTTCAGCTTCCTTATTGCCAACTTGCAAATATAAAGTGTTTTAAGGAAACGGGAGTGTATTTACAATTACAACCTAATAATATAAATATTTAAGGCGTGTAAAATTATTCATGTTATTAACAGTAATTTTAGCGAAGCATTTTTTTTTTTTAATTATGTCAAATGATTAAATGTTGACGCATGTCACGTACTAGAATAGGCATAGCGCCGTTACCACACCCTGCCACCTTATTAGTACATATCCAGGGCAGAGAGCTGACCACGAAACTTTCAACCTGGGGATTCACCCCCGGGGATGAACCGAAATGCGAAGGACACAGGAAAAGTCCCGTTTATGACTTGGGGGAAAACCTTCAGCCATGCAAGNTTGGTACAAACAGAAAAAAATTAATTTTAATAACTGTTAATAATTTTTGTCAAAATTAAAAATAACACACTCATACTTTCGTGACATTTAATTTTCAAGAAAATGAATAAAACTACACCAGTAAGCAATGAGTTGATGTAAAGACTAACCGTAATATAGCAATCTAAGATGTGCTAGCTAGTTTTTTTTAGGTCTAATCAAGTACGGCAGCAGGTATCGTGTAATATCAGCTTAAGANATCTAAGATGTGCTAGCTAGTTTTTTTTAGGTCTAATCAAGTACGGCAGCAGGTATCGTGTAATATCAGCTTAAGAAAAAATGACAGACAAGGATAAGGTAAATATTGTTAATATTTTATTTTACATTCGTTCTTTGGTATAAAGTGTATACGTCATGCAATTGTAATAGGACTTACGATCTTTATACCATCCATTGAAGAACACTTCCAAAAGCTATTTACAGGACACTAAAAATCATGGAGAAAGTTGTCAAAATAGCCTTTAATGGAATTTTTGCGTACAGGGGTCGGGGGTGGATCAAAATGAGTTGTAATTCCGNAAAGTTGTCAAAATAGCCTTTAATGGAATTTTTGCGTACAGGGGTCGGGGGTGGATCAAAATGAGTTGTAATTCCAAAACTGACCCCTTCAAATTAACTATCCTACTCCTGGGAAATGTAAATGGTCACACTTTCTAGAGTTGACTATACTTTCCAAGGTCACGCAAAATGGAAAATAGACTACAGAATGAGGGAAAATAATTCACGCTACACAAGCAGAAAACTCCAACAGCATCCTACTCACCAGCATGAACAGGCAAGTCCCAATACTTGAGATTCAATCGTTTACCAATTATCTTGTGAATGGTTGCCACCTTCACCTGATTAATTTGATCCTTGTCCATCACTTCCACCATCATGCCCTGGCTGTAACATAAATTTACAGCCACTTAAATTTATAAGCCCTCGGCACAGCAATGAAGGAGAACTCACACTTGCAGGAAACAGATTTGGGTTTACATCACACCTGCTGCTGCATAGAGATATATTTTCCAATATCTGGTGACTAGAAATAAACTGATACACAACAAACAAAAGCTAAAACACCAAATAAATGATATTTAGCCTAAATACACTATTTTATTTGTTCAAAAAAATGATACAGTAACTTACACTCAAAACTTATAAACCAAAATAACAAACTTTTTGACATAATGGGTTTTTCTAACATATTAAAAGAAGGCAAAGGAAAGAAAGAAATTTTTTTTTGTTAGAATAAAGGGATGACAGTATAAGAGTGATGTGAAATACTGCGTACATCTGCCTAAAGTAAAACATTGAAACAATACTAGCAAAACTTGAAAAGCAAGTACATGTAAAAATTATTTCGCTTCTGTGATGAAATGATGTTCTATAAAATCATATTCCAAAATTTTTTTAAGGAAGTCACCAAATGACACCGCCTGGAACATCAATATATGTGCCAAAAAAAAAAATATTAAAATATTTTTTTTTATTGTTACTAATACTGGTACATTTTTTTTTTTTACTTTACAACAAATGCTTATAGACTGTTCACAGTAAAATGAGTACTTACAAGGACCTAATTACTTTTTTCCTGTTAGCCAATTTTTATCCTCTAACCACCTTTTTAACTAAATATTGCCATCTCTGTATTAAACACAGTGTATATATTCCACAGCACTTGAAATTTAAAATCTAAGGCTAAAATAAAATATATGTATTGACTATTATTCTAAATGAGAGGGCTTTCAAAAGTGCTCACTTTACAGTAAATAACCTATACATACATGCTCTATAATGTAGTTGTAATACTGCAGAGCATTAATACTTTTTCATAAATTATTACATATTACANTATACATACATGCTCTATAATGTAGTTGTAATACTGCAGAGCATTAATACTTTTTCATAAATTATTACATATTACAAAAACAATGCACCTGATTTTTTTGTTAAACGTATTAATGCACACATAACAAAAATTTTATGATAATAAAATACGATATCCGTAAAATTTTACAATGAAATCTGAACTAAAATGACACAATAACATCATTCATGGCTCTACCCTTGTAATGCCACGGTTGCACTATAACCACCGACCTTCCCACATGAAGAGGACACTTTAGCAATTACTTTTTATCACTAAGTACAATCCATTCTCAGTATCTTTACACTTTCNTCCCACATGAAGAGGACACTTTAGCAATTACTTTTTATCACTAAGTACAATCCATTCTCAGTATCTTTACACTTTAAAAAACAAACCTTTGAAAAATAACTCCATACACAAAGTGTGTTAATACATGTGTGTGTATGTACACACACACACATGCATGTGCATGTGCACACGCCCATGCACATACACACACACCAGGTGAATAACCTAAAAATTGCACCATAAATATTTCTGAAATGGTGATGGTTTCACAAAATTGAANACACACACACCAGGTGAATAACCTAAAAATTGCACCATAAATATTTCTGAAATGGTGATGGTTTCACAAAATTGAAGTTTAGACAAGGGCTCAATTTCAGCCCAGACACAGATTTTAATAAGTATTAGAATGGGTATTTCTTGAACAAAGATTTAAAAATTTCCAAATGGAACAATGCCTGTTCACATCAAGAAAATAAAACTAGAGGAAATTAGAATGTCACTGGTGTTTGTTGCAAAATGTGTCAGAAGCAAGTTGCCAAATGAAATANAATAAAACTAGAGGAAATTAGAATGTCACTGGTGTTTGTTGCAAAATGTGTCAGAAGCAAGTTGCCAAATGAAATACTGCACACCAGTTCAGTGCAATGGTGGATTTAAGCATTTGTCTTAGGGGGGAGCAGGTGTCAGAACAGCGTCCTAAACTTAAGAGATCACAATTCATACATTGTTTCTATCCAGTCATTGCATTTTCTGGGTAACTTATGCGTAAGATTACGTAAATACTTATTTCACATCAAAGAGATAAGTTTCAGATATTCATTATGTTGTGATGTACGAGTACGAGTTCTGTCAAAACTCGATTAGGGAACGCATTCATTTCTCAAGCTCAAGTATTTGAATTTTGAAAAATAAAAATTAATAAATTAAATAAATACAGTACATATGGCTAATTTTTTCCCCCACAGAATATAACAATAAACAATACCTCAATTTTGTTTACGGCACAAAAACAATTTTACTTGGAATATGACAGTGACATGTCTGGTCTGTACAACTGTTGTTACAAGGCAACGGCCGCAGAACCGTAGATTTATTTTATCAAATGTGTCACATTGGCAATGATATATATTTCATCACATAACAATAAATTGTAAATAAAAAGTTTTTGTGCAGTCTCTGAAAATGTAATTCTTAATTTCTTTCTGCGCTGTATTTCATGACATACTGAACATCACCACTGAATTCTTCTCCATATAGGCCTACACACATGTGTAGTTAATCAATTGTTTTCATTAACTTTTGTTACGTTTCTTCGGGCGATCTGCTGAAACGACTAAAAAGGAGACTTCAGCTTCCTTATTGCCAACTTGCAAATATAAAGTGTTTTAAGGAAACGGGAGTGTATTTACAATTACAACCTAATAATATAAATATTTCAAGCGTGTAAAATTATTCATGTTATTAACAGTAATTTTAGCGAAGCCTTTTTTTTTTAATTATGTCAAATGATTAAATGTTGACGCATGTCGCGTACTAGAATAGGCATAGCGCCGTTACCACACCCTGCCACCTTATTAGTACATATCCAGGGCAGAGAGCTGACCACGAAACTTTCAACCTGGGGATTCACCCTCGGGGATGAACCGAAATGCGAAGGACACAGGAAAAGTCCCGTTTATGACTTGGGGGAAAACCTTCAGCCATGCAAGAGAAATAGGCAGATAGGCGCTCACGACGACGGAAGCTGGGGGTGCCCCCGACCAGAATTGTGCAGACCACAGCTCAGAAATTAGTACTGTAGGGATCCCCGTGACACCCCCTCACCCTTCCTCTGCCCTGGTTGGAGCGCACAATCCACTGACAAGACCAAATCGGGCACAAACAACGCCAGAGTTACACAGGGGAACTTCCCAATTCTCTCGCCAGAAATTGCTGACAAACGTAGCTTCAATATAGCAACGAACGAGTTAAATCACGAGCGCAGCTGAGACGGAAGTCGACGCAGGTTAGGAGACGCGCTAAGGTCTCCGACAGGAACAGCCAGCCAAGGTCTTAGAGACACCACGGTTTTCCGGGACTTCCGAGAAGGGACGCCGAGGTGACCCAGCAAACAGTTCTGCTTATTTTAAAGTACTTGTAGTGTAAAAGTTTTAATATTCCCCACTATACAGCAATTTAATTAACAGAACTGGACAGTACTGTAAAACCATCACATAAATCAGAAATATGAATTTCATGTTAAATGATTCATGTAAAAACTGTGACAAATAAAAACACTTAATTTTGAATGCAAAATTTATTCTTCCTGATATACTGAAATGCTTAAAAAAAACTGTATACCTTATCTTAATTCGAATTATGCTTAAAATTTGTATACATACACCTCGGAATAGTATGAGACTGAGATAATATATAAAAAAAAAAAAAAGAGGCACAACTCTTGATTTGCAGTTATACAGAAATACAGCAAAATAATATGAATCATGAGTGGCTCAATGATCTATATACCTGCACTATTAATTAGCTGCAGTTATCAAAACTAAGTAAAAAAAATTTTGTTCTATAAACTCAAACTGTGAAAGAAATAGAAACATAATTTCATCAGCGGGAAAGACATCTATGAGAACAATGGGGGAAAGTACAAATAACACTAACGCAAAAAATTATGGGTAATAACAATAATGCAAATAAATGATGGGTATATTGAACAAATATAAAGGCCCTACAAGAAATGGCTCTAATTTTTGTTTTACAAGAAATATTCATAGACAAAAAAATTCAAAGTCTGTAAGATGCAGTCAGCAAGAGAAATGTGGCGGTGTTTAACTGCCTTCACTTTACAAATATCCTTGTGCAATCCAGGGAAGAAAACAAGTATTTTGTATCAAATCCTTTGTTATGAAGGCTATAATAAATTTTAGTTTCAAAAAGGTTTAATGTTTACAATATAAAATAATATTTATATATATTACATTATATATTATATATAATATTATATTTATAACATGATATATGTAGATTTTGTATCATTTGCATAGTCTTTTATCTAAATAATTCAGTGTGTATAGACAAAATTATTTCAGCAATTACGGGTATGGAAAAATTACGCTTGTAAACAAACGCTGATATACCCAGCTGGTTAAAACAGAATTTNTATATATAATATTATATTTATAACATGATATATGTAGATTTTGTATCATTTGCATAGTCTTTTATCTAAATAATTCAGTGTACAGACAAAATAATTTCAGCAATTACGGGTATGGAAAAATTACGCTTGTAAACAAACGCTGATATACCCAGCTGGTTAAAACAGAATTTCTTTTTAAAATATTTATGAAATGTCTTTTACCACTTCGTAATTTACACTAAGGAAATATCAACACCTATCTCAAATAATTATACCAATAATAGAATATTAAAAAAAATAGGAATATAACTAATAAATAAATTATATTTCACCAGAGTGAGCTTTTTATTGTACCCAGAACACAGTTACATTGATAAATTCCCTTAATTATGGCCAAAAATTAATTATTTAAATGATCTTTACTCAGAACAATCATACTTGTTAATTGAAGTAGGTCACTGGAATCTATTGTATTACACTACAAGTGAGGCTTTCTGATGTGCAACTCCTTGTGCAAAATGATTACCTACCTAATCTTGATGTTAATCCTAATGTTGATCGGAATATTCAATGTACGCATGTTAAAGCAAGCTCTCTGAGAAACTTGTCATGACGCAGTGATAATAATTATCGGGATACTAGGTTCATTTTTCTTTCATTTTGCAAGGTTTTGTAATATTTAATCAAGATTCGAAGTTAAAGCCGTGGTAGTTATATTTATCAGGCATACGTTTGCCTTTTCTAGAATCTTAGTTTTTGTTTGAGTCAGCATTAGTAGATAGAAGCTTTCCAACTGCAGTAGACAGTTTTGGTTCTACAAGTTTAATTATAATTTTACTACGACGCAGTTCAGCATAGGGTGTGGAGAGGTATTCCGGCCCACGCTATACCCTTATTTGGTCACGTTTTTGGCACCCAAGGCCGAGGAGTGGGAGTAGGCACGGAGCGACTTATACCCTGTGTGCCTACCGCCTGCTAGCTGAACAGCAGAACTGCAGAACAGCGCAAAACAAGACAGTTGACAACCAGCTCTCAAAGAGGACGCATCGAGCAGGGCAAATAACCCCCACACCGGCAAATTTTATCCTGCTCAATTATTTCTCTGCCTGTGTGGGACGTCGCTAGGGTGCCAGGAGGAAACTGACGTCCCTCCTGTCTTTGCAAATTCCTTTTGCGATGCAAGCTTTAAATGACGTGAATAATAAATAAACTACTGCGGTGCTGCTCTTTGTTTATTTGGTGAAACTGACTGTTCAGGACTCTGCATATCTGAAGCTTGTGTGTGAGACGTTTCTTTGGAATATTAAATACAATTATAGCAAATAAACCGAGACTTGACTTTATTAAATTTTTATTTGGCACCTTTTTTTAAGTTTCATGTCTCTACCGATTGAGCAAACCGAGCTGTAATTTCCAGTCGCCAATTCCGCGACTGCCACATTACAAACTTCTCTTCATGTTTTAATTTTCCGCAGCATGGAGTAAATACGCTCTGAACTGGCAACACATGCAAGACAGTATAAACAACCACCTTCGAATATTAGGACAAAGCACACCGTCACACTCAATTGCTCTGCTATAAAACTGTGAGTGAGCGAGTGAGTGAGTGAAGAGATTTGGGTGGCTCTTTACAGCAAGGTCTTGAGAGCCGATGAGGGTGAAGCGAGATAAGTCTGGAGCAGCACCAGAATGAAAGGGTGGGGGAAACAGGAGACCCCCAAGAGAACCTGCCAGCAAGTGGCATCAGCATCAACAGCAGCAGCAGCAAAAGAAGCAGTAGTGAGAAAAGAGGCAGCGAGAAGCAGGTGAGAATACAGCACATTCGGAAAACTTGTAAACACCAGTGTCAACGACCATCTGGCAAGGAACAACATTTACAGCACAAAGCAGTTTAATAAAACTGTAACTATATAAATGAAACATATAAAATATTAAAATTAAAAAATTAAACTATGCAATTTAATAAGGTGCAAAAATAATAAAAGTAGCAGGATACAAACAGAACATTCATAACGAATGTTGCTAACAGCAACCATCGTGCAATGCTGAATCACATGTGTCGTGACCATAGTAATAGTTCTTACATGAGCCAATCTGTCATTCCAATAACTATGCAATGGACAAAAATTTGCTTACATAGTTCAAATAACAAAGCAAATATTTTTTATTAAAATTATTTTGACAATTTTTTTTATTAATTTTTTTTTTTACATTATTTAAAAATATGTCTAGGTTAAGAGTAATACAAATGTGCAGTTAAGAAAACCAAACTTCAACTTATTATATGTGTAATTTTTTACTCAAACCCATGTATTCTAGGAATCTAATAACTCTTACATTTGTCTGTCTCATTCCTAGTCATTTTCTTCTCATCTGACAGATAGTAAATACCATTGCAACATTGCATAATTAAAAAGAAAAACACGTTTGTTTTAAGAAGATTCATTAGGATTCATCAGAACAGCTACACATAGACAATAAACCATTTCTTTAAATACTGTCACTAAATTCCAGAAGACCTAAATACAGTCGACTCTCAATGTATCAAAAACGTGTGTACCAATAAACCGTATCCACAGTTAATTTTCAGTGGCCCGGCAAAATTTCTACATAAATAATGTTACAATTATACACTTTTATTGTTTATCGGATATTGCATCGATCAAAATATGTTTCAGCGCAGTCACTTAAGATCTCCCCATACATAATTTTTAAGCTGGTTGTTTATGCAAACATTTAATAACTGGATGTGAGATACGTAAAATGTGCCACCATTTATCATCACTACGGCACGGTGCCCTCGCCTTCAGCTTGCGTGGCGGCGATATGGCGTGACTGGCATGCTCTCTCCCCTTACACACCTGTCAAGAGAAGAAGCAGTTATCTAGCAACCAGTGTGATAACCTTGCATCATCTCTCTCTCTCAGCCACGCACACACCTTTCTTCCTCCCCTTACACGTTGTACAGAGTGGAAGGTGTTATATAGCAAAAAAAAAGCTGTGTCCTCTCTTTCTCTCGCTCCCTCTGCTGCGCGCTTGTTTGCTTTCCTTACATGCCTGGCGAGAGAGCAATCGGTAGAGCACATGAAGCATAAAAAAAACTAATTATGTGATCCCAGTATAACGACGAACGGTTATCATTGTCAGACGCAGCAGACCACAGAGCTGGAAACTACTCTACCGGGTCTGACCTCTAACATGGTCACCGCAGCTGGGCATATGCGGCAGTAATACAATCACAGAAACATTATCAAGATTATCCGTCGCTCAAAATAGTTGCACCTATCAACACTGGTATTTCAAAGGAAATGGTTTCACTCAAAAATGGTACGCAACACATTTTAACGAGGAATTATTTTCAAATACGTTTATTTTTTGTTATTAAGAGTCATTTTTTCCGTAAAGTTGATGTTTCATCTTATCTGGCATAAAAGAAACATGTTTTTAAAACAAAATAAAAATTTAACTCAATGGACAGCATCTGTGGCGTTTTAAAATTATGTCACAACTATTTTATTGTTGCTTCACGACTAGTGTAGTATTTTAAAATATTTTTGAAACCTCATTTCAGGACTTAATTCAGTAAAAACAATTGTGAGTAATACTTAGTGGTCTTATTAACTTTGGTATTTAATTAATGCAATTATTAATTCTTTTATTATATGTTTGAGCATCTACAATTTATTTAATCATGTCTATTTGTCCAGTTATGATATATTATATTTATTTATCTATCAAAGCATATGTAATGTTTTATTTACGTATTTCATTTAAATAATCAGCATTCGTCTATATTTTTAAATTTACGTATTTTTCTCATACCTTTGATTTCAATTCATTTTTGATCTGCACTTTGAAAGTTATGTTTTTAATCCAGTGTCGCTTGCAGACCCCTGTTTCATGAGAGATTGTTTCTCTACCAACTGGATATTAAATGTGTTGCAAATTCTTTCAGTCACCGTCTGAAGCTACCCCTTCCACTCACTTTCCTGCAGCTACAGTTCTTGCAAATTTTCTTGGCGTAGCCCTGCTGCTCGGCACATGATTTCATATAAAAAAATGTTCCTTTGTTCGCATGCTATGTTTGCCCACCTCTGGGCACTTCAGCACATTTGGACAGCCTGCAACATCTATTATCGTAAATCTAAGATTTTTTTTCATATTTTGTTTAGCACTTTTGCATTCTTCACACAGTATCGTTAAATCGCTTTTCATCCCGCCATCCTACCAACATGTTTCGTTCATGCTGTGCTGTGGATACGACTGCATTTTGTGGCACCTAGTGCCTACTACAACGTCGTAGTAATTTTATTTGTGAGTTGTGTGTTTCTTTTTTTATCCTTTTTGTTCGGTGTTTCAACATGTAGTGCACAAGTTGGATATTTTATATTTTTCCCTTCTTGGCGAGTCACACTTCAGTTTTATAGTCATTCTCTTTGTGCTTGCACCAACTATTTTCGCTCCCTAAAATTTTGGTTATATTTTGTTTTAGCGAGGGTGCAAGTGGCAGACTAGTCTTTACTGCACATGCCAACCTAAGATTTACTGTACGTGCTGGCTAAATTCTTTTTTCATCATGGGAACCCTTCTGCACGTCGCCTCCCCTTTCTATGTTGGTGACGACGTAGTTAAGTTAAATTCCCCCAACCTGGTTGTACAACAGCGAACTATATAATCTTCTAGGCCGGGATGTAACTTCATTGTTCTAGTGCATACAGCTACAACGGAACTTCTCTAAAAATAACGTGCTTTTGAAAATTAATATGTTTTTTTAATCAAGCACACGTGAATTGGACAGTTTCATATTGTCTAGTTTGGTTTCAAACTATAATCGTTAAGTACTTATTTGTTGTTAAGTGTTAATATAATATCTGTGAACAGTTGGTTTGATCTTAATATACAATCTGGATTAAGTCTAAGGATAATACCTTTTTTTTAATTCAATACAAATTATCATCATTAGTTGTTAGGGATGCATCCCAGAGGCCTCATTTTAATATTTACAAGCCACATTAATTGGAATAATTTTTATTTTGGAAAAAACAATTGATTTTGTGCTTTGAAAGACACTTTTAATTATTCTAATGTTTTGTTTTAATGTTATATATATATATATATATTAATCACTGAATGATAATGTGATTTAAACAAATTTATGGTCAAGTTTTATGGCTTTCATGTTTGAGGACCGATCTCTAATGTTGAATTGTGTTCTCTCTTTTATGGTTATTTTCACTGTCATTCATTTATTTTGAAAGAAAGGAAAATAATTATTTGTTCTAATGAAGGTCGTTTGTTTCCCTCTTTGGTTTTTAGAAGAAAAAAAAATTGCAAAAAAAAATTTTAATAAAGCACAGCCACATGTCACGTCTTATTATTCATAGATTATCAATTTTTCTTCTGGGCCTATATGTTGTTNGTTACAATTATACACTTTTATTGTTTATCGGATATTGCATCGATCAAAATATGTTTCAGCGCAGTCACTTAAGATTTCCCCATACATAATTTTTAAGCTGGTTGTTTATGCAAACATTTAATAACTGGATGTGAGATACGTAAAATGTGCCACCATTTATCATCACTACGGCACGGTGCCCTCGCCTTCAGCTTGCGTGGCAGCGATATGGCGTGACTGGCATGCTCTCTCCCCTTACACACCTGTCAAGAGAAGAAGCAGTTATCTAGCAACCAGTGNTGTATTCTAGGAATCTAATAACTCTTACATTTGTCTGTCTCATTCCTAGTCATTTTCTTCTCATCTGACAGATAGTAAATACCATTGCAACATTGCATAATTAAAAAGAAAAACACGTTTGTTTTAAGAAGATTCATTAGGATTCATCAGAACAGCTACACATAGACAATAAACCATTTCTTTAAATACTGTCACTAAATTCCAGAAGACCTAAATACAGTCGACTCTCAATGTATCAAAAACGTGTGTACCAATAAACCGTATCCACAGTTAATTTTCAGTGGCCCGGCAAAATTTCTACATAAATAATGTTACAATTATACACTTTTATTGTTTATCGGATATTGCATCGATCAAAATATGTTTCAGCGCAGTCACTTAAGATCTCCCCATACATAATTTTTAAGCTGGTTGTTTATGCAAACATTTAATAACTGGATGTGAGATACGTAAAATGTGCCACCATTTATCATCACTACGGCACGGTGCCCTCGCCTTCAGCTTGCGTGGCAGCGATATGGCGTGACTGGCATGCTCTCTCCCCTTACACACCTGTCAAGAGAAGAAGCAGTTATCTAGCAACCAGTGTGATAACCTTGCATCATCTCTCTCTCTCAGCCACGCACACACCTTTCTTCCTCCCCTTACACGTTGTACAGAGTGGAAGGTGTTATATAGCAAAAAAAAAGCTGTGTCCTCTCTTTCTCTCGCTCCCTCTGCTGCGCGCTTGTTTGCTTTCCTTACATGCCTGGCGAGAGAGCAATCGGTAGAGCACATGAAGCATAAAAAAAACTAATTATGTGATCCCAGTATAACGACGAACGGTTATCATTGTCAGACGCAGCAGACCACAGAGCTGGAAACTACTCTACCGGGTCTGACCTCTAACATGGTCACCGCAGCTGGGCATATGCGGCAGTAATACAATCACAGAAACATTATCAAGATTATCCGTCGCTCAAAATAGTTGCACCTATCAACACTGGTATTTCAAAGGAAATGGTTTCACTCAAAAATGGTACGCAACACATTTTAACGAGGAATTATTTTCAAATACGTTTATTTTTTGTTATTNAATGGTTTCACTCAAAAATGGTACGCAACACATTTTAACGAGGAATTATTTTCAAATACGTTTATTTTTTGTTATCAAGAGTCATTTTTTCCGTAAAGTTGATGTTTCATCTTATCTGGCATAAAAGAAACATGTTTTTAAAACAAAATAAAAATTTAACTCAATGGACAGCATCTGTGGCGTTTTAAAATTATGTCACAACTATTTTATTGTTGCTTCACGACTAGTGTAGTATTTAAAAATATTTTTGAAACCTCATTTCAGGACTTAATTCAGTAAAAACAATTGTGAGTAATACTTAGTGGTCTTATTAACTTTGGTATTTAATTAATGCAATTATTAATTCTTTTATTATATGTTTGAGCATCTACAATTTATTTAATCATGTCTATTTGTCCAGTTATGATATATTATATTTATTTATCTATCAAAGCATATGTAATGTTTTATTTACGTATTTCATTTAAATAATCAGCATTCGTCTATATTTTTTAATTTACGTATTTTTCTCATACCTTTGATTTCAATTCATTTTTGATCTGCACTTTGAAAGTTATGTTTTTAATCCAGTGTCGCTTGCAGACCCCTGTTTCATGAGAGATTGTTTCTCTACCAACTGGATATTAAATGTGTTGCAAATTCTTTCAGTCACCGTCTGAAGCTACCCCTTCCACTCACTTTCCTGCAGCTACAGCTCTTGCAAATTTTCTTGGCGTAGCCCTGCTGCTCGGCACATGATTTCATATAAAAAAATGTTCCTTTGTTCGCATGCTATGTTTGCCCACCTCTGAGCACTTCAGCACATTTGGACAGCCTGCAACATCTATTATCGTAAATCTAAGCTTTTTTTTCATATTTTGTTTAGCACTTTTGCATTCTTCACACAGTATCGTTAAATCACTTTTCATCCCGCCATCCTACCAACATGTTTCGTTCATGCTGTGCTGTGGGTATAACTGCATTTTGTGGCACCTAGTGCCTACTACAACGTCGTAGTAATTTTATTTGTGAGTTGTGTGTTTCTTTTTTTATCCTTTTTGTTCGGTGTTTCAACATGTAGTGCACAAGTTGGATATTTTATATTTTTCCCTTCTTGGCGAGTCACACTTCAGTTTTATAGTCATTCTCTTTGTGCTTGCACCAACTATTTTCGCTCCCTAAAATTTTGGTTATATTTTGTTTTAGCAAGGGTGCAAGTGGCAGACTAGTCTTTACTGCACATGCCAACCTAAGATTTACTGTACGTGCTGGCTAAATTCTTTTTTCATCATGGGAACCCTTCTGCACGTCGCCTGCCCTTTCTATGTTGGTGACGACGTAGTTAAGTTAAATTCCTCCAACCTGGTTGTACAACAGCGAACTATATAATCTTCTTGGCCGGGATGTAACTTCATTGTTCCAGTGCATAAAGCTACAACAGAACTTATCTAAAAATAACGTGCTTTTGAAAATTAATATGTTTTTTTAATCAAGCACACGTGAATTGGACAGTTTCATATTGTCTAGTTTGGTTTCAAACTATAATCGTTAAGTACTTATTTGTTGTTAAGTGTTAATATAATATCTGTGAACAGTTGGTTTGATCTTAATATACAATCTGGATTAAGTCTAAGGATAATACCTTTTTTTTAATTCAATACAAATTATCATCATTAGTTGTTAGGGATGCATCCCAGAGGCCTCATTTTAATATTTACAAGCCACATTAATTGGAATAATTTTTATTTTGGAAAAAACAATTGATTTTGTGCTTTGAAAGACACTTTTAATTATTCTAATGTTTTGTTTTAATGTTATATATATATATATATATTAATCACTGAATGATAATGTGATTTAAACAAATTTATGGTCAAGTTTTATGGCTTTCATGTTTGAGGACCGATCTCTAATGTTGAATTGTGTTCTCTCTTTTATGGTTATTTTCACTGTCATTCATTTATTTTGAAAGAAAGGAAAATAATTATTTGTTCTAATGAAGGTCGTTTGTTTCCCTCTTTGGTTTTTAGAAGAAAAAAAATTGCAAAAAAAAAAATTTAATAAAGCACAGCCACATGTCACGTCTTATTATTCATAGATTATCAATTTTTCTTCTGGGCCTATATGTTGTTNTTTAATAAAGCACAGCCACATGTCACGTCTTATTATTCATAGATTATCAATTTTTCTTCTGGGCCTATATGTTGTTTAACCATACAAGTAAATCTTGCTTTTATATTCTTTTATTTCTTCTCTCTTTTTTGTGCCATGTACGGTCACACAACATGATTATTTATTACCGCTTCCTATTATGTATATCGCTTCCTTTTATATTTGTTTGTGCCAGGTCTTTTTGGGTAATTATTTCTTTATTATGCCACTTTGTGACATTTTTGTTTGTTGTTTGTGCCAAGGACTCTGTACATTTCTGTGTTTGTTAGAAGCNTTATTATGCCACTTTGTGACATTTTTGTTTGTTGTTTGTGCCAAGGACTCTGTACATTTCTGTGTTTGTTAGAAGCCAATATAATATTTTATGTTTCTTATCTTTTGGTCGTACATGAGCACATATATTCTCAAATAAAATATGCCCAGAAGNCAATATAATATTTTATGTTTCTTATCTTTTGGTCGTACATGAGCACATATATTCTCAAATAAAATATGCCCAGAAGCATATACTTGACCCCCCTTCATAAAACATTGTTTCATCATTGTGTGACTTGTATTATGAAGCGTAAAGTCAATTTTCAGCCACTTCTTGCAGGGAGATTGGATGATTTATATTAATTTATTTCAATAGATATGCGTAGTTTGAATAAACTGATATTGCGTAAGGGGCCATTTACACATTTTGTCATCCAATAACGCGTAAGCAACGAGACTGGGCGGCAGGTGTAAGTGTACAGGAAAATCAGAGTATATGGTTCTTAATGATTAATTATTGAAGACAGAGAAGAAATCAATTTTAATCACCTTATTTGTTAATCTCTGTCTCAAAATCACTTGTTTTAAAATCCAAACATAACTAATTACTTTNCAATTTTAATCACCTTATTTGTTAATCTCTGTCTCAAAATCACTTGTTTTAAAATCCAAACATAACTAATTACTTCAACTATACATTTGCCATGCGAGCCAGGCGGCGCCAACATAAGTATACATTGCTGTAGTGTAGTTATGCGGCCTGGANAACTATACATTTGCCATGCGAGCCAGGCGGCGCCAACATAAGTATACATTGCTGTAGTGTAGTTATGCGGCCTGGATTGCGTAAGCTTCGGCCATCCTCTGTGATACTCGGCAGAGCTCATTTCCTCCTCTTACATGAGTGGCAGGGTGGGAGTTAGTAAAGTCGTCTAGCAATCAACATGGTGTCCTTGCGCCCTCTCTCTGTGTGACTCCTCCCGCTACTGAAGCTTCCCCTTCTCCATCTTGCTCACCGTGAACACGTTGCTGGTTGATAACCTCTCCATGCGCTCTCAGCTGATCGAGTGCGTGCGGTACATTCTAAATTGGGCTTGCATTTGGTGTCAAATTATTTTCATTTTCAGAGTTTGAAAGTTTTGGGTTGGCTTGCATTCAGTCTTGGATTACAATAATTATATGTAAGATTCTGTGATGTTATACTATTTATTTAAACAAGTTGGGGGGAAATGTTTGTTTATGTATTATTTACAGTAATNTAAGATTCTGTGATGTTATACTATTTATTTAAACAAGTTGGGGGGAAATGTTTGTTTATGTATTATTTACAGTAATACTAAAACAGTATTACTTTTTTTAAAGTCCTATGTTTATTGTATTTACTGGTTTAACTTTATTCACAGATAATGTACAGCTTTCATTATACTAAACAGNTAAAGTCCTATGTTTATTGTATTTACTGGTTTAACTTTATTCACAGATAATGTACAGCTTTCATTATACTAAACAGAAAGTATAATATGGTTAGAAGTTGTATTCTATTGATGGACACGTCGAAACACTGATCTACTAAAATTCCGGATGAATGGAAATTTTTTGACAGTCCCCTGAAAAACGGCACATACAGAGTACACTGTAAATTACAGTACCGTGACCGCACACACACTGCACCACAAAACAACATACATATTACTCTGTAAACAGGCTCTCTGTAAATACAAATCACATTTTAAAAAAAATGAAAAAAAAAACACATACCAAACAAGCAATGTTTCACACCAAATGTCCATATGCGGGCAGGATATCTAACACTGACAAAAAATCCACACCACCTCAGTTGTACGTTATTTACTAAAAATGCAAAACTAGTTCTCACCTGAAAAGCAATGGTGTAATCCCCCCCCCCTTTTTTCTTTATATATTTATTATGGATGTGGTTCACTTAAAAATACTATAATTTAAACAAAACAGTATTTTCATATACACATGACAATAGGCAAATTTTATACATCAAGGAACTCTATACATTATGTGGCTTATTTTTGGAGCAATATAATAAATATATTGGACTTGCATTTCAAAACAATCTTTTTTGAATGAAGAACAAAAAGTCAAATGAAAACGGAAAATAATTGAGACACTCAAGCACTAAAATAAATAACTTAAACAGTGATAAAATGCACTAACTTACTTATGCAATATAATATTTAATACAACAACTAAGTAAAACATTATTTTTAACCAAGAACTCTTTCTTTGCTGCTCACCTAAAACGAGACTGCATGCTCTCATTCACTTTGTTGAAGTAGTTAGTCGGAAGTGTCCTCGCCCCCGTCAGTCTTTCAACCAGGAACTCTTTCCAGTCTTTGTATTTAGCTTCAATACCTAAAGCAAATAATATCAGCATTTTCCACATGTCTGAATATATACTGACCTGCAAACCAATGAGTTCCCAGCCCTGCTACACATGAAGAAAAAGTAAAAATACTACTTAATTGTTATAAATCTAACAAAACTGAGTTAAAATTCAGTGCATTTAGTTATCAATACAAACTGCTTATGTTATCACACAAAGTGCCTTATACAACAATGTGTGAAAAATGAATACCATGAAGGAAACATTCACATGAAAAGAAATTCGCAGGAAATAGAAAGCAAGGTATGANATGTGTGAAAAATGAATACCATGAAGGAAACATTCACATGAAAAGAAATTCGCAGGAAATAGAAAGCAAGGTATGATATTGAATTGTTAAGGTGTGAGAATTATTGTGCATTCCGAGACACAGCAACTCTCTCTGAACCGACATGTACAAGTGTATAAATAGAGGACTGTCGAGGATCCAGACAAATATAGTTGTTCATCCTGAGTGAGCTGTAATCGTTCCTACTGGAGTATGAATGCCTCGTAGATGTAAGGGACATCTTTTAAAACACGTTATGGAAATAGAATGGGGGCCAAATGATTGACTTGTGTGAAGGATCTTTATACCACAAAACTGTTGCTCATATGGGGCACGATGCCACAACAGTGATAAAAGTGTGGGAGTAGTAGAATGCGGAAAACAGGACCAGTTGAAAACCCAGAACTGGACCATGAAATGCGACGACACCACAGTAGTGATGGGACGTTCATGAAAAAATTGTTCAAAATGAATTAATCATTGAGTAAACAAAAACATGCAATTCAATCGCATATGAAAAAAATAGATCCTTTGTTGAGTCGATGATTCAAAACTTCAACACAAGTTGGAAGAATGAAAAGGCGAAGATGATAACAGAGCCAACTGATCTGATTTGTTCGCAAAATGAGTCAGGAGTTACCAATAGATGGATTTGCCGCTTGCCCATAGCTAGGAAGGAAAGAGGTGGCCTTGACCACAAGCATTGTGTTACTACTACCTCTTTTAATAAATACCACCTGCACNAGCTAGGAAGGAAAGAGGTGGCCTTGACCACAAGCATTGTGTTACTACTACCTCTTTTAATAAATACCACCTGCATGTGCATCATTTTGTTGTATCTTGATACAGGACAATGCCAAGTAGTAGTTTAGAATTTCATAGTTCACAAAACTTCCACAACAATAAAGACTACACAAGTATGGCAAGAGCCGAAAACAAGATGCGGAGATAAGGAATACCTCTAAGCAAAAGGGGGGAAGGGGTGGAGAACCAGATTTCTATGCATACCGATCTAACAAGTAGTTCCCGACATACTCGAGGACAGCACTTCTCAAGATGACGACCCAGTATGTCGCAACACACTATTCTCCAGAACGTTTTGTGGTATGNAGCTAGGAAGGAAAGAGGTGGCCTTGACCACAAGCATTGTGTTACTACTACCTCTTTTAATAAATACCACCTGCACGTGCATCATTTTGTTGTATCTTGATACAGGACAATGCCAAGTAGTAGTTTAGAATTTCATAGTTCACAAAACTTCCACAACAATAAAGACTACACAAGTATGGCAAGAGCCGAAAACAAGATGCGGAGATAAGGAATACCTCTAAGCAAAAGGGGAGAAGGGGTGGAGAACCAGATTTCTATGCATACCGATCTAACAAGTAGTTCCCGACAAACTCGAGGACAGCACTTCTCAAGATGACGACCCAGTATGTCGCAACACACTATTCTCCAGAACGTTTTGTGGTATGGAATTTTAAGAATTCTAAAAATTTTTGGTCATCCTGGTTGGATTATATCCCATGTCGTGCAACGATGTCACATTTGTATCCTACAATGTTGTGTGTCTCACATTTTGTTGTGTTGCTTATTATGTTTACAGCATGTCTGTGTGTGCGATAATGTCTTTTACCGCAAGCTCTAAACATGTGGTGCCTTAAGCTGTATTATGTTATTTCCTGAAGCTTAACATCTTGTTTGTGGTTAGTAATATTGTATCTCATGGTTTCAGTTCTTGTATGTACAGTACTTTGTTGTTTTAATCTACAAAGGTCTTGTTTGTGATACCCATAGATAACATCACCTTCACTGTATGAATTAAGTTGTATTTGGTAATAGACCTTTTATAGCCAGCTTTGCATCTGTTTAGTAATAGCCAAAATGAGATTTCAAAAATATTTTTATAGAGTTATAAGTTCCAAGGAGCAAAAATTAAGCACATTAACAAACATTTTTATCTTTGGTAGAGGTTGCAGAAGTTAGGCCCTGTCCACATGGGCCACTTGGCCGTGCCACTGAGTNTGGTTTCAGTTCTTGTATGTACAGTACTTTGTTGTTTTAATCTACAAAGGTCTTGTTTGTGATACCCATAGATAAAATCACCTTCACTGTATGAATTAAGTTGTATTTGGTAATAGACCTTTTATAGCCAGCTTTGCATCTGTTTAGTAATAGCCAAAATGAGATTTCAAAAATATTTTTATAGAGTTGTAAGTTCCAAGGAGCAAAAATTAAGCACATTAATCAAACATTTTTATCTTTGGTAGAGGTTGCAGAAGTTAGGCCCTGTCCACATGGGCCACTTGGCCGTGCCACTAAGTGGCAGCCACCGAGTGTCTTGAACTGGTCACCAAGGTGTGCCACTCTGTGGCCTGACACACAGTAAAACTTCGCTCCTGTTTGAACATTGACCACTGACAAAGAATCTTGATCCTCACTGCACTCCTGTGGTGATGGCGATGTCCTATACAACAATAATCTTAAAAATCCAGATTTTTTAAATATGGGTTGACGATTTCACATAACTCTACCCATGCCCTTCCTCCCTCAACAATATATATTGCTGTATGCATCACATCTGGAATCCCAAATCACTGAACGTGATTGTACTTCAACCATAAACCTGCCGTAGTCTAAAAAAAGCCATTGCAACATCAAGTGATTAACAGTTTGTGTGACCATGGGCATGGTTAACAGTATAGATGCGTNTCTAAAAAAAGCCATTGCAACATCAAGTGATTAACAGTTTGTGTGACCATGGGCATGGTTAACAGTATAGATGCGTGGAAGGATACTGCCACCTTAACATTTTATCTTTCTTGCCATTGTGTTGTACAGATGTTTCTTTCATTAGGTGTTATTGTGCTATTTTAACAGTCAGTAATCATGTCAATATTTATATGCTTACAGTAAAAAACATTAAACAAAGTGTTGATTTTCATATTTTTATGTTCACAATAACATCATTGACTCAGCTGTTATTGGAAAAGTTGCTACAACTAATACAGTCTAAATAAAAATAAATGACTTCTGGGACAGTTTTATTGCAATTAATTTTATGCCAATTTTTGTTTTATTTTCCATACTATTGGGTATTTCATGAAATATATTTTATAAGGTTTAAAGCAATTGTAATTAAAATTTAATTTTATTCACCTAAGTATTTGTGATTAGGTTGTTAGATGTATTTAACAGTGTGCTAGGTAGGAATTTGTTTTTAATGAAAAGATCTAGGTCGTCCTGAACAATTCATAGCTGATGACGCCCATGTATTGGGCAGCAATCACCAAAATCATTGTGTGGCACCATCGTGTGGCAGGGATCAGCAACTGCTCCCCACACAAGCACACTACAGTCGCCCATGTGAATGCATCACAGTGAAAACAATGCTAGCTTATAAAAGAATGGCACGTCGCCACTCGTCATCACTCTGCCACACACCACTGAGTGGCATGGTCAAGCAGCCCTTGTGGACAGGGCCATACAGTTGGTAAGATATATNTCTAAAAAAAGCCATTGCAACATCAAGTGATTAACAGTTTGTGTGACCATGGGCATGGTTAACAGTATAGATGCGGGGAAGGATACTGCCACCTTAACATTTTATCTTTCTTGCCATTGTGTTGTACAGATGTTTCTTTCATTAGGTGTTATTGTGCTATTTTAACAGTCAGTAGTCATGTCAATATTTATATGCTTACAGTAAAAAACATTAAACAAAGTGTTGATTTTCATATTTTTATGTTCACAATAACATCATTGACTCAGCTGTTATTGGAAAAGTTGCTACAACTAATACAGTCTAAATAAAAATAAATTACTTCTGGGACAGTTTTACTGCAATTAATTTTATGCCAATTTTTGTTTTATTTTCCATACTATTTGGTATTTCATGGAATATATTTTATAAGGTTTAAAGCAATTATAATTAAAATTTAATTTTATTCACCTAAGTATTTGTGATTAGGTTGTTAGATGTATTTAACAATGTGCTAGGTAGGAATTTGTTTATAATGAAAAGATCTATGTCCTCCTGAACAATTCATAGCTGATGACGCCCATGTATTGGGCAGCAATCACCAAAATCTATGTGTGGCACCACCCTGTGGCAGGGATCAGCTACTGCTCCCCACACAAGCACACTACAGTCGCCCATGTGAATGCATCACAGTGAAAACAATGCTAGCTTATAAAAGAATGGCACGTCGCCACTCGTCGTCACTCTGCCACACACCACTGAGTGGCATGGTCAAGCAGCCCTTGTGGACAGGGCCATACAGTTGGTAAGATATATNTCACTCTGCCACACACCACTGAGTGGCATGGTCAAGCAGCCCTTGTGGACAGGGCCATACAGTTGGTAAGATATATGAACTCTACGTATTCCTCGAACAAACTGAAACTTGTTTTTCGAAATGCAAAACAATTTCTTGACTGTAATGTGTGACATCTTTTATTGCCGACATGAACAAACTCATAACACTGCCTATGGTTCTGCAATGAATGTGAAATTACCAAAACTCAATCTCCCCACAGTCATGGGCTAGTGGGAACACTGGTCCACATTCTCACTGTTGTACAAAGCTGCCATACACTATATACTAATGAAAACTATAAATAATGCTTGGGAATTTCTCCTTTCACAGTACAATAATAAAAGAAAACTCACCGCTCTTTATATAAATATTAATCTTGATCTAAATGATGCATTCATGATTGCCCCTGCTATTTGAGAAATCTCCTAGCATGGTCCAGGATGTTCTTCCTGAAGGTTCTAAACTGGTGTACATTTTGCAGGGGAAAGTCTCATAATTGATTATGTCCAAGAAGTGGGAACAAAGTTCACAAGCCAGTACACTCAAAAAACCTCAATTTCACTGCAGTAGGTCCCCTAGTTTACACTTTTCTAGGGACAAATGTAAAATGATGTAAATTGGGGAAAGTGTAAATGGAGGGAAATAATCAAACTTAAAGTCTATTGTGAGCAGTTAATGAAGATAAGTGAAAAGCACAGATAATGGTTAAATATTTTAAGGGTGCCAAAACATATACAGTAGAGTCCCGTTAATCCGAATTAATTGGGACAGAGGCCAGTTCGGATTACCAGATTTTTGGATTAACCTAAATACCTTCTTTAATGGAGTACCAAGCAGTTAATTTAATAATACATATGTATTGAGTACAGACACACGGGGCCAGAAGTATTAGTATGATGGAGTGTGCAAAAGTGGTTCNGGGGGAAAGTGCCCGCCCATCGCATCGCTTCGCTGTATTATGGAACCAGCTTTACAGTTGGACGGAAACGTCCCGCTAAGTCATGGGTGCTGCGTAACTGCGTAAACTTAAAGCAGCGAATAGAAGAATTTGTAGTTCTGCTTTGGAAAATAATCAAATTCCTGAATCAGCAGATGTTACCGAAGAGTGTGCTAATGTAGTCTATCGTGATTTAATTCTGCCTACTAAATTCCGTTTTAATCTCATTCTTCAAATTGACCTTTAAAACTCGCAACAGTTGTTTCTTAGATGTTGGTGCAACTATAAATTAAAACTAATTAAACTTCATTACTTAATGTTTTCAATTGTATGGCTCACAAATATATTCAGTAAAATATTGTTAAGTCCATCGCTTCCACTTTCTGCATGTAATTAAGTTATTATTAATTAAATTTGTATTGTATATATCATATAATAAGGTAGACTTATTAATGTGTGTCTTAAATTATCTTCTCCTGGACAAGCAGTGCAGTACTCGAGGTTGGCTCTGTGATTGATAATTAGCCTCCTCCTCGAAGACCCCTGGTTCGATGCCAGGCCCTAATTGGCAGGACGTTTGTGACGTAAGTGTGCTAGACACTGCCGTAGTGTAGTGTTTTTTTTTTCAGAGCACTTTATTTTCTTGCTTAGACTGCATTTCGTTACTACTGATGAGCTTTGAAATCACTGATGGGTTATCAGCTGACACATGTGTTAAGAAAATATTAGAAGAAAAAATTACTTCACAATATAATAAATTGCATCATAATTTACAGCAATTATGGTTTTATGAAAATTAAAGGCTTATTAATAAGGGCACGTGTTTTCTGCAATAAGATTTCAAGACCAGTTGTACTCCAGAACACTTTGGTTTATATGCACTTTCGTGGTTCAATGATTTTTAATTTAATGTGCCTCAAGTGTCTGCCCGCGAATCATGGACATTCAGTATCGGAGAACGTTATTCTGATTGGCTTAGACAAATAACCCAAAGCCAATAACCAAAGGAAGTTGTAGTTGCAGACGTACAATGTTGAAGTATAGCATGAGCGTAAATATTTTCGCGAAAAATACTTTGCCACTTATTAATAATTTTAAGTCTAATAGTTGACATTTTTACGTGCAAAAAAGGGAGAGGGGGTTAAAACACTCATATCCCCCCCTCCCCTTGTAGCTTTACAGCTGGGATTGATGTATTATATTTTCTGTTTGTCCTAATGTCAAGGCATTTCTGCTTTGCAAGATTTGTGGATCTTACAAATACTGAATTCCATAAGACATAAACTGCAAGCAGAAACGACCTATGTGCAAACTCTACCAGAACATTGTCAATTCAGTCAACTTTAGAAAAAACCAATTTACTGCTTTAAAAGAGCAAGAATATTGCTTCACAATACAGTATCACAATGTTTCTGAGTTGACAGTATTCGTTTATTTTAATAACTGAGAATTTAAATAATAAGTAGCAAATAAAAATAATACTAAGCAGCAATTAAAAATATTCGCTACACATATCAGTGCTTCTGCTGTATGTTCTTGCCAATACCTAATCATTTCCGTTCGTAAACAAGTTACAGAAACCATACATAAGGTATCGTTTTGTAGAGCTTGAATGTTATCTGAAACCAATATTAGCTTACAGTTTTTCAAATAACTTTATTTTGAGACGCGCTGGAGTGACCTAGTGCTGTTTTTTTAATTATTCATAGCCATGTGTGAATACATTACGGGATGTGTCCGAGATGCATATTGCAAACTAACATTAAAGTTTTTCACCTCGGAGCCTGTGAGAATATGTCAGCAACTAGTAAAGTGAAAAACAAGACACGTATCATAAAATAAATTAATCACAGGCTGACTCTGCTCAGCCTGAGGCCCGTGACAGCGGACACATTAAAACAAGCTGGCAACGAGCTGGCAACGCTGTGTTTCCTGGCTCGCATTACACAGACCTATCTTTACGGTAAGCAATATGATTGCCACAGCTATATCAGGTCAGAGTAGTGAATTNATAAACAAGTTACAGAAACCATACATAAGGTATCGTTTTGTAGAGCTTGAATGTTATCTGAAACCAATATTAGCTTACAGTTTTTCAAATAACTTTATTTTGAGACGCGCTGGAGTGACCTAGTGCTGTTTTTTTAATTATTCATAGCCGTGTGTGAATACATAAATTACGGGATGTGTCCGAGATGCATATTGCAAACTAACATTAAAGTTTTTCACCTCGGAGCCTGTGAGAATATGTCNATTACGGGATGTGTCCGAGATGCATATTGCAAACTAACATTAAAGTTTTTCACCTCGGAGCCTGTGAGAATATGTCAGCAACTAGTAAAGTGAAAAACAAGACACGTATCATAAAATAAATTAATCACAGGCTGACTCTGCTCAGCCTGAGGCCCGTGACAGCGGACACATTAAAACAAGCTGGCAACGAGCTGGCAACGCTGTGTTTCCTGGCTCGCATTACACAGACCTATCTTTACGGTAAGCAATATGATTGCCACAGCTATATCAGGTCAGAGTAGTGAATTGCATGGCTAAATGTTTGTTATCAGTCACACAGATAAAGAATTTGTCAGCTGTTTTGTTTTCTAGAAACATGGCAGAATGCCACAACGGGATCAATTTCTAACTATACAAAAATTAACATTAGAAAATACTCATTTGAATAATGTAGTCTTTGGCAAATTAAAAGCAGCCACATACAGCGACTATTAAAATTATTTATGTAACTGTTACAACTTCCTATGCGTGAAACGTTTCTTCTTGGCAGAGTTTATATCTCATCTGAACCCATGACATTTTTATCGTTGAAAAATAGGCAGCAGTGTTGTTTACGTAACTTTTCCTAATTAAAAAAAAAAAAAAAACACCATACAATTTTCTTAAATATTAAAAAAAATTTTATTGTTTTTAATTTTTCCCATGATTTTTTTATGAATTAATTTTTGACATGGTCTGTAATATTATCAACATAAATCAGCAAAAATAGAACTTGACACATATCTAACACTCTCCATTAAGGATATGTTTTCAACTACTGTCTGTAAATAGTAACTTGTAACCTTGATATACTTTGATTTCACAGGTGACATATTAAGTTTTATTTAGAACTAAATCACAGAATAATATATTCATCTCCATTAAGTTATAATTTAATCTATAATCCTGCTACAGTTCCCAAAATTTATTTTTTAGAGTGTAAACATTTCCAGACATACTTTACTTCCCAATGCTTTGTGTTGCTGTAAACTGCCACAATCTATTACCCAATGGGTAGACTCTCCCCCATCACCATGTGGGCAAAGATCTTGATGCAGTGTCTATGGACTGAAGGACTTAATTGGGATGACCCCTTACCCCTCACAAAACCAACAAGTGGAACCAGTTTTTAGAAGGTCTAACTGAGGTGCAGTCCCTTCAAATTGGTTTTGTTTGTCCTGATGTAACAAAAGCATAGTTGCATGGTTTTGCTGATACATCAGAACAAATCTATCAGGCGTGTACTTGTAAGCTGCAGACACTAAGGGAAATGTGTCTGTTAGCCTTATCATGGCGAAGTCCCAAGTAGCTCTGCTGAAGTAAGTTTCTCTTCCCCAGCTCAAACATTGTGGTGTGTGTATATTGGCAAAATTTGTTCACTATTGTCATACATTTCTTACCCAGTACTTGGCCATCACTGCAACTCAAGCATAGTTTGAAAGTGTAACATTCACCTGGTTTAGGACACCTAATAAGCTCAAAATGTTTGTCACAATTTGTGCCACCCAGTTTAAAGACTTGGTTCCCTTTTCCTTCATGCGTGGAAACATGTGTCCTCAGCGTACAACACTGGCGACTGTGCTTCAGGTGGGGTCTCCTTCATCAACTTCGTTTTCATGTTCTTTGGTGGCATGACAATCTTGCCAAACTGTGTGGAATTCCGAAAAATGTGTGGAATTTCTGTTGGTTTGTGGATTTTCCTGTAGAATGAATGATACTGTGGATTTTGTGTGGAATTCATGAGCAATTTCCACCTCTAACTGAAATCTTACAATATATATGTTACTTTGCTAGCAGCATATAGGCCACCAGGACAGGGATGGCAAGCAATTGAGATGATCAAGGGGAGGATTGATAGACTACAGGAGACGCAGTGGGTTGTTGTAGCAGGGGATCTGAATATGCCACGTGTGAGATGGCTAGAGGGTGCAGAAGGGATGGGCAGCATGATGCAGAGAATGGCAGTGCAGTTGGTCAACATAGGCTTGGTCCAGGTAGTAGAAATACCTACGAGGTGGCATAAAGTGGGTGTTGGGTCAGTGCTGGCTGTGGCATTGGTCAGACCTGGGAATGCTGTAGTTGGTGCAATAGTATTCAATGGCATAAGCGATCATGATATTCCTGTTGTGGAAATTAAACTTGGCAGGATGAGGGAAGAGCAAACAGCAGATAGGTTGTTTTGGCAATATGGGAGAGGAGACAAGAAGGGGGCAGAAATCTTCCTGAGGGATAGGTTTGAAAAGTGGTCTATGGAGGAAAGTGTGGAAGGATTATGAGAAGAATTTAGAAGAATAATAGAGATTATGTTGGAGAAATTTGTGCCAAACAAAAGGGAAAGGAGCTTGAAAGGATGATCAAACAGGCAAAAAATATATTTTTAAGGAAGATAGTGGAAGAAGGAAAAGGAAATAAATGGGGGAAATTGTTTAGGTATGTTAAGAATGTAATGTGTAATGTGAGAAGAGGAAAGGATACCTCTGCTGAAAGGTAGGGATGGCAGGACTGCATCAAATGACCAAGAAAAATCGGAGATGCTGCAAGGCCAGAACTTGTCAGTGTTTGAGGCAAAGGAAGATTGGAATAAGGAGAAGACTAATAGGGATTGGGGGTTGTTTAGTATGTTTAAGATGAGGGGGTGGGAGATATAGTGATGGTCATCAGGGGGTTGAAGAGTAGTAAGGCAGTGGGACCAGACAGGATAGGGAACGCAGCACTTAAGTTTGGTGGGGGAGAGTTGGTGAAATATTTGGAGGTGTTGTTTACCAAGTCCTTAGGAGAGGGAAAGTTGTCACAAGGTTGGAAGGCTGCGTTGGTGGTCCCAATACACAAGCAGGGGGAGGATAAGTAGAGGCCTGGCAGCTTCAGACCAGAGTGTCTCACATTGAGTACAGAAAAGGTAATGGAGAGGCTGGTAGTTCAGTTTGTGGTGAATGTTAGAGGAATTGGTTAAAGGCGTCACAACATGGTTTCAGAAAAGGATACTCATGTGAGATGCAGCTGGCTGGGCTGTTAAGGGGATCTGGTGCAGGCAGTTGATGAGAAGCAGATAAATGTCTGCTTCATAGAATTTGAGAAGGTATTTGATAAGGTGCCCCATGGGACTTTGATGAAGAAAGTGGATGAGCTGATACCGGACAAGTGGGTAGTGGAATGGATTGGTGACTTCCTCAGGGGGCGAAGACAGAGGGTGAAAGTGGGGGAGACAATATCGGAGGAAGGAGAGGTTACGTCAGGGGTGCCGCAGGGAAGTGTGCTGGACCCTCTGTTGTTTACCATAATGGTACATGACATGAGTTTGGGGATTAGGGGAAAAATAAGAGTGTTTGCAGATGATTGTTTATTGTATGCAGTGATAGGAGGGGGTGAAAACTAGCAGGCAGACATTGACAGGATATGGTTGTGGACCATGGAGAATAAAATGAAAATAAATGTAAAAAAACTAATGTAGTGAGGTTTACAAAGAAGAAGGTGATAAGCAGGGGCATGTACAGATGGGAGAAGCAAGCGATAAAAAAGAAGCAGCAGAATATAAGTATCTAGGAATTGCATTGCAGGTCTGTGAGGGAGTAGAATGTGTTGCGGGAAGAATTGGTATCTGTGAGGGGGGTTGCAAAGTTCAGGAAGGGCGTGGAAGAGGAGTTTGATCAGGTAGGGGAGAGGTGAGAGAACTCGCCACCGGGCGGTAGCCTAATTGCGGGTGTTGGTTATTATATTATTAAAGCATTTTTTCACTCCATCATGATAGACGAAGTAACTTTGTTGCAAAATGTACTCATGGTACTTTTTATTATGAACATTTGAGGAAGTTGTCACTAATACATCATATAATGTCAGCAACAAGTTCAAACTATGTTCTTAAAGGAACAAAATTAATTTCTCAGAAAGTTAGCATTGGCTACAAAAATTTANAAGTGGGTAGTGGAATGGATTGGGGACTTCCTCAGGGGGCGAAGACAGAGGGTGAAAGTGGGGGAGACAATATCGGAGGAAGGAGAGGTTACGTCAGGGGTGCCTCAGGGAAGTGTGCTGGACCCTCTGTTGTTTACCATAATGGTACATGACATGAGTTTGGGGATTACGAGAAAAATAAGATTGTTTGCAGATGATTGTTTATTGTATACAGTGATAGGAGGGGGTGAAAACTAGCAGGCAGACATTGACAGGATATGGTTGTGGACCATGGAGAATAAAATGAAAATAAATGTAAAAAAACTAATGTAGTGAGGTTTACAAAGAAGAAGGTGATAAGCAGGGGCATGTACAGATGGGAGAAGCAAGCGATAGAAGAAGCAGCAGAATATAAGTATCTAGGAATTGCATTGCAGGTCTGTGAGGGAGTAGAATGTGTTGCGGGAAGAATTGGTATCTGTGAGGGGGGTTGCAAAGTTCAGGAAGGGCGTGGAAGAAGAGTTTGATCAGGTAGGGGAGAGGTGAGAGAACTCGCCACCGGGCGGTAGCCTAATTGCGGGTGTTGGTTATTATATTATTAAAGCATTTTTTCACTCCATCATGACAGAAGAAGTAACTTTGTTGCAAAATGTACTCGTGGTACTTTTTATTATGAACATTTGAGGAAGTTGTCACTAATACATCGTATAATGTTAGCAACAAGTTCAAACTATGTTCTTAAAGGAACAAAATTAATTTCTCAGAAAGTTAGCATTGGCTACAAAAATTTANAGCAACAAGTTCAAACTATGTTCTTAAAGGAACAAAATTAATTTCTCAGAAAGTTAGCATTGGCTACAAAAATTTATGAAAGTATCTGCAGTAAAAGTTTTATAATATATAATTCTGCATGATAATGTACAATGTTGTGTGTGGAATTCATTGATTTTTGGGTGGTTGATGTAGCAACACCTGACATGGGCCTCATTTCTACCAACCAGCTCCCCTTGATGAGTAATTAACCTGCCCCCCCCCCCCTTGAGAGATTCATCCCTCTCAAGCATTTGTTAATACTAATACGGGAATTGATTATGCAGGGCCAATTTCTATCTGCTTGAATAAGCTACATCGCTCTCATCTGCATTTATCTTCATTTATTTTGATACCAGGCTGTTCACATCTAAGATACCACTGATCTGACTGCTGATAGTTTTGTGGCTGCCCTGACTTTACTCTTATACTCCAACTGTGGTATCAATTTTGTTGGTGCATCTGGACAGCCTAGTAACATTTTCAAGATCTTACTCCAATCTCCTGAATTGGAAAATTTTGACTCAAGACATTCAATAAGTATCCACTTTATACCACCTGCAAGTACTCACCTAGAAGGACCGTGGGAAACTTCAGTAAAGTCAGCAAAGTATCACCTAAGAAGAGTCATTGGTGACCAGGCNCTCACCTAGAAGGACCGTGGGAAACTTCAGTAAAGTCAGCAAAGTATCACCTAAGAAGAGTCATTGGTGACCAGGCTCTTGTTCTGAAAGTGTCCTTTATTTTTATAACTGTTAACATTGTGAATTGTGTAAAAATGAGTACGACATTTTTGTTTTTAAGATATTTGTAAAATGGCGGATTTCATATATACATACAGTTTGTGAGGTCATGTTGGTTAACTTGACTTCGGTTTACATCATGATGAAAGTACATTCATATTATTTAAGGGCTTACCACATATGTTTAATTAAAGTAATGTAATGGTTACAAAGCAAAAATGTATCATTGTGTGAGTATTTTACAGTTGCAGTCATAAAAAGGATAATTTTTGCACAAAATCCCGAACCACTAAGAAAATGCCAACATACTTATACGGCGTTGAAGAACTTGAAAAGCTTAAAAGAAAATCAGACTCTGAAAGCCAGGGATATGATAGGAATAGTCTACTTCAGAATCGAAACCTTAATATTGGAACTAAATCGGTACGCAAAAATGTGGAATATCACTCTCTTTCATCTCTGCCATTGTTAACAGACTATATTTTATAACCGAAACCACAACTCGCAAGCAGTGATCACAGTACATTTTGGTGGAATAATTTAATAATTTTTAGCACAGAGAGATTTTCTCTTACTTATTAATTGATTACCATGACTTTTTCCAAAATAAAATAATTCCCTGACTTTTCCCCTTTTTCCAGATTTGTCAACACTCTACTATTGTATAATCAGCAAAAGTTCCACTTTTGGGTGTGTCTGGAGAGTACAATACAATGGAAGTGTGTTGCATAAAAATAAACAATGAATGTACATGAACCAATATTAAAAAATCAATTTAAAGAACCTGCTAATGTAGGTATTTATAATACTTTTAATTCCATTTTCCACTTGTGCATTTATTGTGTTAATGCAGTAAACTATAATTTTCCGAGCAGTGAAATGTAAATATTGTGTTTGAAAAAAAAAAAAAGCATGTGGCAATGTTTTATTTACAACAGGTGGAAATATACTAATTGGCTGAAAACAGAAATTTAGCAGGGTCTTCAAAAGTACTCACTTTATAGTGAACAGCCTATACCACATTCTCATAATTTCTAACAGTTCATCTTATTCATACTCGAACATCTTACACCTAGCTTTTGACAGTTTCCTCCCCAAAAATAGCAACACCACACCCTCAGAACGGAAAGACATCAGAGACTTCCAGAATAATAGCGATATAATAATACTGCCAGTGGTCAAAGGCGGGGCACCAGCCATTCTTAATAGAGAAGACTACATACTCAAAGAAAATTCACCTGAAGGACTTGTAAACCTACCAACTCCTGAAAGAAAACCCTACAGCCAAATTCTGTGACCACATTACACCACCACACCTGTTTTATACTTACTCCCGAAAAACCACAAATAATGGCCACTTCTGTTATGGAGGCACCTTGTATTGGAATGTGGCAGCCCTATGGAAAGGATATCTCCATTTGTGGATGCTCACCGTCAACCTTTGGTACAGCTGCTCTCAACATACATCAAGGACACAACCCACATCTTAGAATGCCTGAGAAATCTGGATACCATCCCTCATGAATTTTACCTGTCATCATAGATGATACTTTCTTTTTCTGTTTACACTAAAATATCCAATCAGGAATGTCTGCAGTAAATACTATCCAAACGAAAGACCTACTTACAAAAGACCCTCCATAGCATTTCTGGTCAAAATGGTGCGATTCACCCTCAAAAACGACAGTTTTAGAATTCAGAATAAGCTCTANCCTCCATAGCATTTCTGGTCAAAATGGTGCGATTCACCCTCAAAAACGACAGTTTTAGAATTCAGAATAAGCTCTATCTTTAAATTAAAGGCACAACCATGGGCACCCACATGGGTCCCTCTTAAACCAATCTGTTCATGGGTAAACTTGACCAAAACTTTGTGAGCCATCAACCAACCCAGCCACATAGCTGNCCTCTTAAACCAATCTGTTCATGGGTAAACTTGACCAAAACTTTGTGAGCCATCAACCAACCCAGCCACATAGCTGGATGCATTTTACAGACTATATCTTCATGATCTGGGATTCCACTGACTACAGTCTCATCCCCTATTTCGACAACTTTAACTTGCAAAGCCTGTTGAAGTTCACCTGGACCTACTCTAAATCACGTGACATATTTCTGGATGTGGAACTAATGCTTCAATGACAAAACTGAACCAGCTGTTCACATAACCTCCAATATCTATATTTTGACAGCTACCATTCATTCCATGCCAAGAAANTGTGGAACTAATGCTTCAATGACAAAACTGAACCAGCTGTTCACATAACCTCCAATATCTATATTTTGACAGCTACCATTCATTCCATGCCAAGAAATCTCTGCCATACAGTCTTGCCACCAGAGCTAAATGTATTTGATCCATCAAAATGATCTAAGCAATCAGTGCGATGTAATCAGGGGCAGATCAGGAGGGAAAGGAGGGGTAGGAGGGGCATAGGGGCCATGGCCCCTCCTGAGACTGCTGTAAAAAAAAAATGCCAAGTAAAAATATAAAAATTGTACCTTTTTAAATTTACACTTTACCCAGTGCTTTAGAAAAGGTAACACAAACATAATTAATCTGTTTAGTATTGCAAAAATATATTTAGCTATGATGGTCAATGGTGCACGGCACAGAAGGTTAACCCCTTCCCTCTTCGCCCTTTCCATTTCCCGCATCACACAGTTGCGCTTGTTAACCTTAATNGGCACAGAAGGTTAACCCCTTCCCTCTTCGCCCTTTCCATTTCCAGCATCACACAGTTGCGCTTGTTAACCTTAATCCCTACCCCCGAACCCTAACCCTTCTTTTCTGTTCCGGCATCACGTAGTTACACCAAATACAGCAGAGAACTCTACTGTATTTGGTTACACTTAGCAACACTCTCCTCCTGACCTTCATCAATATTGTTACAACAATCCTTCAAGAGTATCCGTAACAGCGATTAGTCATTTCAAAAGTGTTGGTAGCTGAAGGTGCAGGTGTTTGTGTTTCCATGGGCATTAAGCACTGGGCACATGAGCAGTGTCTACTTACTCGCAAGTCGCAACTTTTTCCCACATCACAGGACTTTATATATGGCAGGCAACATCCTTAAATAATGGTAAGTAAAAATGTAAGAATTAATATAAGGTTTAATTTATTGCCTCAATAACATGCATGAATCATTTCACATATGCAATAAAAATTCCACTACATTATTCACTTCACAAACTACCGCATGCCAGCTGTATGTTATAACATAAATGTTTTACACTTCTGTACAAACTGCAAACGGAAACAATAGTTCTTTGTTCGAACTGCCACAAAATGTACCAAACGTTATAGTTATAAATCACACTGACTTTTCATGGCCTCTAAAATAACTTCAAGCAAAAGGTTAACCGATATGCTACATTTATACCACTGGGTTTAGGGTTAACAGTAACACAAGGCATTGGCTCAATTGTTTACGTGCAGGGTGAGTCACACGATAAACACGAGTGTCGANAGGGTTAACAGTAACACAAGGCATTGGCTCAATTGTTTACGTGCAGGGTGAGTCACACGATAAACACGAGTGTCGAGACACAATTTTGGGAAACCGATGCAGTCGTATAAAACATTTCGTGATAGACTATCTGCAAAATGTTGAACCACAAGTGACCAATAATAACAAAATACAGTAAAAACTCGTTAATCCGGATCTCCGGATAATCCGGATGTTTTTAATTTTATGTTCACAAAGATAATATGTAATATGAAGTGGATTGAATCACCAGCTATGAATAGCTTTGACTTGACCTTGAATCCGCCTATCACTTCCCCTCCCTCAATCACCGCAGTTTTCCTACTNCCTATCACTTCCCCTCCCTCAATCACCGCAGTTTTCCTACTGTTTTCAAACGGCACTTGTCATTTTGTTTATTGTGTGTGGTTCAACCAGACATTGTTTTTGTTTTTTATCAAAGTGTTTGGGCGTGTACTGTAGTGTACGTACAAATTTAAAATGGCATTGAAGCGAAAGAAGGTCATGGTTTCAATAGATAAAATTTTAGACGCTATTAATCGAATTGGTAAAGGAGAATCATTGAAAAAAATAGCTGCTGAATTGGGAGTTGGAACTTCAACAGTGTCCGACTGGAAGAAGCAAAGAAAAGAAACTGAAGAGTTATGTTGTAAAATGATATGTAAAAACAGTTCGGAAGGCACAGGAACGGCAAAAAAAAGCAAAAAATGAAGCATTAGACGACGCACTATTCATGTGGTACAGAGCTCAGCGAGAACGTGATTTGACTATCTGGACCGATCTGGGTCCAAAAAGCTTTGAGCTTAAACAAAAAGTTACTGAATCCTGACCTAGAAATCACTGCTAGCCAGGGGTGGCTAGAGAGTTTTAAAAACCAACACGGTATTCGCCAACTTACTCTGACTGGAGAGAGCTTGTCTAGTGATGATGCTGCTGCTGAAAAATTTAAAAAGGACTTCGAACAATTTGTGTTATCTGAAGAATTGACACTCAATCAGGTTTATAATGCTGATGAAACTGGGCTTTTTTACCGGATGCTTCCTAGCAAAACGTTACCATCAAAGCTTGAAGATTCGGCTGAGGGCTACAACAAAAGCAAAGATAGGTTAACTGCTATGGCTTGTAGCAATGCATCAGGGAAACATAAGTTTCCTCTTGCNGCTACAACAAAAGCAAAGATAGGTTAACTGCTATGGCTTGTAGCAATGCATCAGGGAAACATAAGTTTCCTCTTGCCATTGTAGGGAAATCCAAGAATCCCCGAACGCTAAAAAATTTGAACCACAATACATTGCCAGTGGTTTACCGACCACAAAAAAATGCGTGGATGGACAGTTTTTTGTTTAAGAATTGGGTTTTTGATAACTTTGTTCCTGAAGTTCTAAAATTCTTGAAAGAAAATAGTTTACCAGAAAAAGCTATTTTGCTGATCGACAATGCTCCGTCTCATCCGGGAGAACAAAAAATCATGAGTGGAGGAATTAAAGTGAAATTTCTTCCACCAAACGTAACCCCACTGCTGCAGCCTATGGACCAGGGAGTACTTGAAAACATCAAAAGAGTTTACCGAAAAGAACTGTTTAGTAAAATAATTGAAGAGGAAGGGGAAAAAGGTGTATTGATTTGTTGAAATCAATCAACATCAAAGACGTTATTTACATGGTTGCTGATGCTTGGAATTGCAACACAAAAAGGTCTTTGAAAAAGTCATGGAAAAAACTGTGACTAGCTATTTGTGCTACAACCGAAATGGCAAGCGATGATTTGGTGCAAGTGGCTGCTGACGACCTTCTGCAAATGTTAGGAACAATAAGTGGGTGCTCAGACGTTGATATGGAAGACGTCAGCGAGTGGCTGAAATACAACAATGACAGTGGCTACGGCACTATGACGGAAGAAGAAATTGTAGCGGCACGCACATCTACAGCAGACAGTGAGGAAGAAGATGACATGGATGAGGAGGGAGCAATCACACTGCAACAGCGGACGACACATGCAGATGCTGCGGACCAGCTGACAAACATCATGGCGTACTTGGAGCATCAGCCCAACACCACTCTAGCTGAACTATTAATGATAAAGTTTTTGCGTAACCGTGCTTCATTCAAACGCCACATGTGTTTGAAACAGAAGACAGTGGACCAATTCTTTGTTAAGAAATTACGTGAAAAGTTATTTTTATATTTTTTTAATGTCTTTTAAACAATGCTATGTAATTTTGTTAGAAAACATAGTTTTTTATTGTAATAAACCGTAAGTCTGCTTATTTAAGGATTTGTTTTGCTTATCACCCGGATTATCCGGATTGCCTTTGGTCCCAGTTAGTCCGGATAAACGAGGTTTTACTGTACACAAATAAGGAAAAAATTATTTTCCAAAAATTATCACTAAAATGTTGAATGTCTCTGTGATATTTTATACTATTTTTAAAACGTTGGAAATATTATACACACATATATGTGTGGGAAAAAAAAAAATTTCAGGAAAAAGATGGCCAGAAGAGTTCCAAAACCAAAATGATGACACATTCTTCAAAAAATCAGAAAGAGTAAAGAAGGTTTCATAACAGTCTGATAATGGAAGTGAAGTGGAACATCGTCAGAGCAAAATCTCAATTGCTAGGGCTGAACTGGAACTGAATTCATCTGATCCTGAACCTGCAGTAACTTCACTGGGGATGGAGATCATCAACAACCTCTGGTCCTGGTGGAGGAGGAAGTACTGTACCTACTACACTACTGCATGAATGTGATATAGGAGCGTACATTGGTAAACAAGTAAGACAATTACACATAATGCCAGTTATTAGAAAAACCTTGGCAACCACCAGTAGGTTAAATATACACATATTCCGTACACATGAAAGATGGAAAATCCTTAAAACATAAAACGCTTTTTAAATAAAAGCCACATTGACAGTCGCCACTGGGTCATTTTATTTGAGATTTGCATAAAGGGTTGTATTGAAAATGTTGCCGTTGTTTACTGCTAGTGGTAAGGCAGGCCACACTCAAGGTGTTTCATTGCAGAAGTTTGTGACAAAGTCTTTAACATCCTTCCCGAAACTTTAAAGCAAGGATGGCCATTTTGAAACACATGAGTAATCTCATTACCACAATGCTAATGTTGATGTGGGTAAGAGATTTTTGAAATCTTACCACAAACCAAAAGAAAATGTCATAGATATCTATATCACAAGAGGTGTATGTTCCGAAAACGTTACTAGCTTTAGTTACGAGCAGCACATTCTAGCGTTTAGCCTAGTTAGTCACCATTATTTTCTGTACGAAGATTGGCAAGCTCATTCATCTCAATATATTGATCACTTAATACAGAAGTCTGGATGTGTTCAGATTGGTATTACATCTATGAAATTGTTTACGTTAAATAAGAACACCGTACATTGCTAATTGTTAAAGTGCGGTAGCAGATGACATGGATAATCTGGAAAGATGTGGAACACCCGCTTCTTAGTTTCTCGTAATCTTCGGGTCTACCGCAATGCAAATTTTAAATTGATGGTTATCAGACATGCAGAATGAAGCAACAACAGTGTGACTGCTCAGCATTACGGGATTTCTGACGTCAACAATTGAAGATGGTGAAAGATGAAAGAAAACCTAAAAAAAATACTAATTCTACCTGCAAGGCTTTTAGCAAACAAAAAACGGTTGTTTCACTAAACTTGAGAGATCAGTTGCTCAATACATGCAGGAAAAGCAAAACAAAGAACTTCCCATCACTGTAGAGGATATAAAGATAGTGGCATCAGTGATATTGCGCAATATTGTTTAAGAAATCTTTTATTCCTTTCATTCTATTGTATGTTAGTGATAATGACCGTCAGTGAAATGAGATTTTTTTTGTACAAGAAAACTGATTCAAGGGACATATTTCTCTGATTTTATTCTATATTAGTAACAGTGGTAGAAAAGTTATTTTTTTTTAAATTTATTCAAAATTAGATGAAATAATTAAAATTTTTGTGCCTCATATTTTTATTGGCAGATATTGCCTACCAAAAAGTTTTTTCCTGTGAACAGAGTATCAAAATCTGAGATAGTCTTGCATTTGGGTAAATATGGTAATGGAAATTTGCGATGAAGAGATAAAATCTCAAATCTTAGATAAAGTTTGCAAGGCTAAATTTTTTGGCATTATATTTGATGAAACCTCAGATAATTCTCACACGGAGCAGCTTTCCCTCAGTTTGAGATACCTTGATGAAGGTGTTATTCATGAAGATTTTGTCCTCTTTATTGATGCATTTAGTGCAACTCCTGATTGTGACATTGACTGTGTTTCTAACAGTTCTCACGCTGACTGTAATGAAAAGGAAGATAAAGTAAAGCCTAGATTAAATGGTTTAACTCTAGGAATAATTGTTGTTAATATTCTTACTGAAACACTCCACCTGGATATGGCACACTGTATTAGAATTGGAACTGATGGTTGTTCTACAATGGCTTCTGAGGCAGTTAGTAAAATTATGAAATTTGCATCTCATTCTGTTTGGGCACCTTGCAATAATCATGCAAATCTGTTGATTTCAAAATCCTCAAACGTACCAAGTGTCCGAAATTCCGTGGCGCTTATTAAATCAGTAATTGCCTTCTTTAACAAGTTTCTAAAAAGGTCTTTGGTTATTAAGACAACTTTAGTAACTGAAAAAGGCTTGCAGTTTTTACGTGAAACAAGATGAGTTGAACGTCACGATTCCATCATTTGTTTTCACGAAGCTCTTCCTAAAGTTATCAAGGTTCTTGATAAGATATCTAAGTGGAAAGATGCTACTACATCATCAGAAGCATCAACGTTTGTGCATTCTCTATGTAGCAGTGATTTCATTATATCTCTCATCTCTGATTGAAGAGCTTAAATGTACACTCCCACTAAGCCGTTGGCTCCAAACAAAATCGCTTGATGTTCACTATGCTTCTTACACCATTGCTGATACTATTAATACTCTCAAAAAAGAATTGTAAAAATCATGTAAATGGTTCAGGAATTTCAGGAAAGTATATGTGGGATGTAAAACTTTAGCCTCTCAGCTTGGTTGTACTATTCTTAAGCCCAGAACAGTCATAACGCAATAATGCAGAGAAAATCATCCATCATCAACCTGTGAAGAATATATTCGGAAGTCAATTTACACATCAATGTTAGAATATGTGGTGTCCAATCTTTCANATCATCAACCTGTGAAGAATATATTCGGAAGTCAATTTACACATCAATGTTAGAATATGTGGTGTCCAATCTTTCAGCTAGATTTTCAAAAGCATTTCTGCAGTCTTTAAATTTAAGACTTCTGATGCCAAGTAGTAATTTAAAACAAAATACACCCAATGAACACATGGAGCACGAAATTAAGTCACTTGCAAAAAATACAATTTCTTTTTGCAACAAGATTCTGCATCAATTATCTGAGATTTATCTTCTTGGGGAATTTAAACTATGGGAAGCCAAATAGGGGAGAGACCTAAAGACCATGGAAATACCAGAGACAGAGCTCGAAGTATTGGATGACGGTGACGTTGACATATTCCCTACAATTTGTGTGCTGCTGCAAATTCTGTGTACTATTCCGGTAAGTGTTGCTACAGCCGAACTCTCTTTTTCTGCTCTCCGGCGAGTCAAATCTTGGGTTAGCTANGTACTATTCCGGTAAGTGTTGCTACAGCCGAACTCTCTTTTTCTGCTCTCCGGCGAGTCAAATCTTGGGTTAGCTAAAGAATGACTGAGGAGTGGTTGAATGGTCTTTGCCTGTTACATGTACATAGACACATGAAAATTTACCCTGAACAANAAGAATGACTGAGGAGTGGTTGAATGGTCTTTGCCTGTTACATGTACATAGACACATGAAAATTTACCCTGAACAAATCGTACAATGATTTGCCAAAGAGAAAGTTCAGCACCTTGAATTTATAATGTAAATAAATTATTTACTACATGTATCCGAAATCAATGAAAATATTGTAACAAGTAGAATAGTATGGCCTTACTCTGATGTACATAGATACTTGAAAATTGACCCCTTGAATTTGTTATGTAACTGAATTATTTGGCCACGTGCATCATAAATCAATGAAAATATTGGAACACTTAGAATAGAATGGCCTTTGTCTGATGTACATAGACACTTTAAATTGAACATGAAGAAGTCATAAATTAGCGAAAGAGAAATTTCGGCACCTTGAATTGGTAATGTAACTTTCACCAAGACCAAGCCGGACCAGTAAGGAGGCATGTACGGATAGGGAGAAGCATAACAGAGTAAAGTACAGTATGAGGAAGGTCATGAGGAAAAAGGCAAGGAAAAGGCGATAGATACTAAGTGAGAATGGCATGGAGGAGAAAGAAAAGAAAGAAAAATCATCAATAAATGCAGATGGTCTGCAACTTACGCTGAACATGGTTTAGGGGGAAAATTATTTTTATGCCAATATCTCTTGAATAAGCCGCACCCCACTTTTTGTCATTTTTTTTATGCGCGGCCTATACATGCCGAAATACGGTACTTTANCTCTTGAATAAGCCGCACCCCACTTTTTGTCATTTTTTTTATGCGCGGCCTATACATGCCGAAATACGGTACTTTATGATCTTGGTCTATATATAATGCGTCAGCCCTGCTCTTGTAAATGTATGTTGTGCCGACGTGCCATGCAGTAAGGGAAGGACTGTCAATGGAATTGACTATACTTCCGGAAGTTTTATCAGATGCACGTCAACACAAACAGTAACATGATATCCAGATCTCCCTTACTAATGTACATGATATCCAGATCTCCCTTACTCACGCAGACACGGCACCATATGCGCGAAGAGATAAGAACCCTCCCTAGAAGGTTGAGACTGAAGGTCATAACGCAGCGCCAGGAGTTGTATGACTCACATTTCATAAACAGTATGTAGTGTTTTTTTTTAAATGGTTTTGTAACTTCAAAGATAAAACTAATAATTTACACTCATTGATTTCTTAAGTGCAAATTATGTGCCACATATACACGAGTTTCACATCATCTCACCCTCATTTCCCATAACCGGAATTTTCCCACAACCAGAATAGCCCTTCCCCCGACGATTCCGGTTGAGGGGTGCTCTACTGTACTAACATTTATTATAGTGTACATTTATAACATCAATCTGAGTCATTTAGTATTTTAATTTTATAAAGTGATTTAAGCAAAAAAATTAAAAGTGATTTGAGTTAATTATTTTTTTTGTTATTTCTTGCAGTGACTTTCTAACCAAGAAAATTAAAATTGTGAGTAAATTATTTTTCTTGAAACATGATCTTATAATATGGATATAGTTTTATTTTTGGGTGAATACGGTATACTTATGGTGAAATTCATTGCCAACAAATAAACTGTTTGATTTAGTTTAACCATATTCCACCATGAGAAACATCCTAACACGTACTCTTATATAAATTAACTACATCTACATTCTACTTACTCTTTGGCGGAATGAGTGGCTTGCCCCTAGTGGCACACCAACCCACAGGATGCACAGACGAGGTTCCAAGATTCACCCAGAAGTCTTTACTATCATTCTGATCGAATCCTTCATACCTCAGTAATGCATAATAACCTGTTACAAATAAAATAACAACCACTATGGCACTACTTAAAAAACAGGTAAAACAGGTGTTGCAATATCTAACTGTAACAGAATTCAACTTGGAAAAAAAATTAAGGTATAATAAATTACTATACAGTGGNCTATGGCACTACTTAAAAAACAGGTAAAACAGGTGTTGCAATATCTAACTGTAACAGAATTCAACTTGGAAAAAAATTAAGGTATAATAAATTACTATACAGTAGACTCTCAATCTACAGTTTTTCATGAGACTGTTAAAAAATTTCCATACATCCAAATTTCAGTGGTTTGTCATATACATCAATAAAATACAACTTCTGACCTTATTAAATTTAATGCTAAGTATAATAAGAGCTGTACATTATCTATGAATGAAGTTTAACTAACACACACAATAAAAATAGGAATTTTTATAAAAGTTTTACTGTATTAGTACTATTGTAAATAGTACATTTAAAAACCTTTCCCCTCAACTCGTTTAAACAAAATATTTAACATCATGAAATACAGTATATAATTTATTGTAATCAGTCCTAAAACTTTAAAACGCTCTGAAAAAGAAAATAATATGATACCGAATTTTAAATGTCCCGTGTGCAAAACATGGAGAGGTTCTTGACCGGCTGATTTGTTCCCAGCAGATGAGATGGAGAAGGGGAAGACCAGAGGCAGGGGGAGTGAAACAATATATTACTCCCATTCCAAAACGTTTGGCACACCTAGGGAGGGCAGGACATCACACTGGTTGCTAGGCAACTAGCTCCCTACTCACCAGCCGTGAGGAAACGAGCTCCGAATATCATATAGACTAGCCAAAGCTTACGCAATCAGAGTCAAGTCACGCATCTTGAAAAATCTACACTTACGTTGGCGATGTCGTGCTTGCGTCGCATGACAAATATGTAGTTGAACTAATAAATAACATTCCACTTTAAAAAAGTCTGATTTTGAGCCACAGAAGAATAAATGTGATTAAAATTTCTTTGAGGTATTTAGTAATTAATTGTTTAAAACAATGTCTTCTGATTTTCCTGTACACCTACGCCGGTTGTGAGTTACACTGCACTTGGGCTTGCTACTTACGCATTATTTTATGACAAAAGGTGTTAAATATGCCCTTCCAGGATATCAATTTATTCAGAAGACATGTCTTTAATGAAATAAATTAATACAAATCCGCTTATCTGCTCGCAATAAGCTACTGAAAATGAATTTTACGCTGGTAATACACGTTGCTTTATGTTCAAACAATTTTTGGTGTCAAGGGGAGGGCATATAATTTTATTCGGAAAGTGCTGTCTATTGAGTTAAATTAATATTTTGTTTAAAAATTATGTTGATTTTACACCAGATACGATTAAACACCAACTTTACTAGGGTAAAAAAGGCCTTTAAAAAAAAAATATCTGCGCAAAAAAATAGTTCCCGTTAATATATGTATATTGCCTAACATTTTCAGGCAAAACCATTTGCTTTGAAATACTAGTGATGATAGGTGCAAGCGCAACTATTTTGAGCGAAGGGTAGTTTTGATAAAATTTCTACGATTGCCAGCGTGTAAGGGGTGGAAGTAAATGTGCATAGCACAGAGGAGGGAGGGAGTGATAGAGAGAATGCAGCTTTTTTTTTGCTAGACGACAGTTTCCCCTCTCGAAGGAATGCAAGGAGAGGAAGAAAGGTGCACGCTAAGAGAGAAAGACAGAAAGATAAGGAGACGAAAGAGAGAGAGAGCAAAGGTTGCAACGCTCATTGCTAGGTAACTGCTTCCCCTCACATCAGGCATGTAAGGAGAGGGNAGAGAGAGAGAGCAAAGGTTGCAACGCTCATTGCTAGGTAACTGCTTCCCCTCACATCAGGCATGTAAGGAGAGGGAGCATTCAAGACTCGCCCGCCGAGTCGCCGACACCATTAGCTGAACTGGAGAAGAGTACTGCACATCAGTGATAAACGTATTTCACATTCAGTTATTATACGTTTGAATAAACAATCAGCTTAAAAACTATCATTGCAGGAAATCTTCAGTGGCAGGACCGAAAGATGTTTTGATCCGATACATACGATAAACGATAAAAGCGGGTAATAGTATCATTATTTATATAGGAATTTTGCCGGGACCACGAAAAATTAACTGTGGATACAATTTATTGGTACATATATTTTCGGTAAATAGAGAGTCCACTGTATACAAGGTGAGTAAGGAGGAAAGGGAAATATTTTGGAAGATGATAATAAACAGGTTATACAGCAAAGCTGTCATTTTGATTTCCAGTACATTTCCAACATTTCGTGATGTATTCCAGAAAAGTGTTTTACATATTAACATCTATAATCAAATAAACAACTCAACCAAAATTACAATAATGTAGGCATGTTTTGCCTAATACACAAAACCAACAACGCGCATACCCAAAAAAAAATTGTTAGAAATTTTATTCCTAAATCAATTTAAAATTTACTATAAGAAATTGATTTCACTGTGAAAATACATAATGTATACAACAGCAACACACAAAAATGAAAAGACTGAACCAAATTAATTGAATTTTACCTTAGAAATACGCACTTTTAAGTTATGACGAAGTTAATTTAACGTATGGCACTTGGAAAACATATTTTTATCAGATTTGTTCGCATAATTTAGTTTATAAGTTACTTCCAACATAAATTCAAAAACCACTTTACCCCAAGAAATGCTAAACAGGAATAAAAATTAAAAGCATGGACAATGCACTCTCACTGTAACTCATGTTAAAGCATCCTATGCATTTCATTAATAAATAAAATACACAATGTTTTATAATACTTGCACAATAACAATAGAATGCCTTTGAGAAATATAAAATACTCAATAAAATTTAAAGAAAAGTTGCATAAATAGATATTAAATCCATTAAATACGTTATGCCATTTTAAGTGTTTAGGCCTCCTAATTGCATGAAAATGTTTCGTAATTACATAAAAGTCTTATCAAACTCTTGCAGAAAGAAATAATAAATGCAGTTGGAAACAATAAAATAGCTTACTAGCAGAATTATCAACAGCAGCTGAAAGCCAGGTCAATTATCTAAATTTGTGAAAATGAAATGTGAATTTCTTAATAAAATGTACATTATCAAAAAAAAATTTACATTAAATTAACTTCAATTTAATGTAAATACATACTACTCTGATCCTGTATTTGCACAAATATGTACAGCACATCATAACTTATTGCATTGGCTTAAATAAATGTTGGTGTAAAATTAACATAATACTTACTAAAGTGGTTTTAGCATAGGCCTAGACAGACAGTCAAATCACACTCTAACGTCTCCCGTGATAAACATAGTAGGTGACTTCTTAGTTCTTGCTTACATTCCCTTTTGGCATAAAATTTATGGTGTTCAATCTTGTGTTAAGCAGGCTACGCATCTCACATTTCACTTTAACAGAAGAACTGCACTAATCCGATTGTAAATCAAATTTCTTCTAACAAAATTACCACTCGACTTGTTAGCAGCAACGGAAAATATTTTGTTTGTAACAGTATGCACTGTGTGAAAAGCAGAAATAAAATACAAAACTGTAGAAAATAAAGGTACATAATGAAACATCACTGTATCATACCAGCATTAATTACGTAAACGTAAAACACAAACATTGATAATTATAAATTGAATAGTTAACAGCTGCCATATTAAACTTTATAACTACCTACATGTCCCATTTTGAACTTTATACCAACCTAAAAATGCCAGTCAACTAAGAAGTTCAACATTTCACTGGGGGGAAACTACACATAGATGATACGCAAATGTTAAAAATATAAAAATTAAGGCCATTAAAAATAATCTTTCTACACAATTTGTTTACGAAGTTCCATTCTACGGTAACCAATATGTAATTACAAATTTCCAGCAGAAAAAGAAAATTTCCAGTACATTTCCCCCACAATCCTGAACGAAATAAATACAATTCCCATACTTCCCAGAATTTCCCGATTGCTGGACNCCAGTACATTTCCCCCACAATCCTGAACGAAATAAATACAATTCCCATACTTCCCAGAATTTCCCGATTGCTGGACACTCTGTTCAAATTAGTGAATGTTACATGTGTTACATTTAGAGCAAATGCTCAAAACGTGAACCATGAACCTCTAGACATTGGTATCAATGTCTAGAGGTTCACGGTATAGAAGCGGTTCAATGTCTAGAGGCTAGTCTCCTGCGGATGCGTGTCACTTGCCTACGTGCGACTTGTGCTTTCTGAGACTACAGCTATTTGACTGTAGCGCGTGCAACCTGAACTCGTACCCCATTTCCTTCCCCTTCCTGCAGGCCTTTCCTGAAGCATGCTCCTGCACAGTCCAATCTAGTTGGCAGCAGAGACTTTTAGTGAAAACCTAGTACTGTCAATGAAATCCCACAAATCTTTATGCATTTATTACACTTGACATGGTGTTTGTGTACAATTTTTTCTATGGAAATTGTGTTGCTGCAGTTGCAGAACATTGTCGCAGATTTCCGAATCGAAGCACTCCCAATAGGAGTGTGTTCGGCATAAGTTTTCAACACACTGCGCATCAAGATGGCGCACTTCCCAATGCTGGTATCTCATCAGATCATCCACTTTAACAATGTGGAGATGAAGAGGATAACATTCTACAAATGGTAAAGAGGAGTCCTAATATGAGTACACAACATATTAGCATGCGTATAGCTGCTCCACAGACAAGAGTAATTTTAACATTACATTGCTTCGCGTTAAATCCCTATCATTACCAGCTTGTCCAGCATCTGCACCTAGGAGATGCTGCTCTGCGACTCACATTTTGTCAGTGGATACTGGATTGTCGTGGAGTATTACCAAAATTATGTGCACCGATGGGGTAACCTTCACATGTGATGTCTAGGCTGACGAAATTCCGCATGCAATTGTAGAAGCTCATCTCCAACAGAGTTTCTCAGAATGTGTGGTGCAGTTTCAGTGACAATAACCTGATGGGTCCCATCATTCTCGATTGTGTTCTAAGAGGCCCACGATACCTACAACTGCTGCAAAATGAATTACCAGAACTTTCGGAGGACATTACGTTGGCGACAGGGCAAACAATGCACTGCAGTGGAACCCGCTTATAAGGTTCCCGTTTAAAAGGTTTTCCCGTCTATAATGCAGGATTTTTCAGGTCCCGACGGTTCTTCCATAAGAACAATAATAAACATTCCCGGAAATAATGTTTTCAGTTTCCCGCGAATAATGCACAATGTTTCTGATTCTGTAATTTATGTGTGTCACCAAACCATTTCACATAACTTACTTTCACAACTGAAAGTATTTCATTACATACTCACACGTTTTGTTTACATTAGTACGGTATTTTCTTGATTCGTAAACGCCATAGAGTAACCACCATCAAGCGGTTACACTTTGAGATTCTCTGGCTAGGCACTGAAGCACAGTGTGCACAACATAGTACGTCTGGAATACTAAAGATGTCTCCAGCGGTCACATTTGCACAACAAATATGGGGCGCTTTACTTGTAAGCATTCATCTATCGAATTACACAGAGTGTTTATTTTTTTACGTGAATGTATGTGGATGAAAGTGGTTAATATTTACGTAGTCTGTTAATGCTTACATAGTGAAAATTAATTTGCCGTTGAAACAGTTTTAGTAAACATTAAAATGAGTGCCTCTAAGAAAAGACAGACATTTTCATTAGCTGAAAACTTAAATTTAATCAAGCACGTGGACAGTAATCCCGGTAGAACACGAAGAGCAATTGCTCACGATTTGGAAATCCCAGTGACTACTCTGAACCGAATTGTTTCTATTGGGACACAATCATAAAAGAATGCTCCACGCGATCAATCACTGTGAAGAAGATACGCAGTGGGAAATATGAAGAGGTTAACAAGAGGCTGCTAGAGTGGTTTAGGCAAGTGCGTTCCCAAAATGTTCCTGTAAATGGAACAATTTTGCGAGAAAAGGCAATGGAAATAGTCTTGAGATTAGGTGTAGACAATTTCACTCCTTCAAATGGCTGGATCGATAGGTTCAAGAAACGCACCGGTATTGTGTACAAGACGGTAAGTGGCGAGGGTGCTAGTGTTGATGAGTCTGTCACAGACGACTGGAAAACGACTGTGCTTCCATTTATTTTGCAAGAATATGTTGCAAAAGATATTTTCAATGTGGATGAATGTGCACTTTTTTTTAACTTGCTTCCCGATAAAACATTCTCTTTCAAAGGAGAAAAGTGTGTGGGTGGCAAACGATCAAAGGAAAGAGTAACAATTTTGCTGGGAGCAAACATGGATGGCAGCGAGAAGCTCCCTCCTCTCGTGATTGGAAAGGCAGCAAAACCCAGGTGCTTTAAAAACATCAAAACTTTGCCCTGCAGGTACGAAAGTAATCAGAATGCCTGGATGACCTGCAAAATTTTTCTTCAGTATCTACATTTTCTGGATGCTAAAATGGGTGTTCAGAACAGGAAAATCGTCCTTTTCTTGGATAACTGTTCTGCACATCCAACAGAAACAAGTGTACTCCGGAATATCCGTATTGAGTTCTTGCCACCAAACACTACAGCATGTCTGCAGCCTATGGATCAAGGCATCATTAAGAATTTCAATCATCATTTCAAGTCACGCCTCTGTAAAACACTCCTCCGTGATCTCGAGGCTAAGAAGCCTCTTAAGAAAATAAGTTTGCTGACAGCAATGCACACGACTGCTGCATCCTGGACATACATGCCACAGCCAGTTATCGCCAACTGCTTTCGGAAAGCAGGCTTCACACATGCTGCAGTGTCATCCACAACAACAGGTGATGAAGTTGAGATGCTAGTGCCATCAGATGAGTGGGAAAACCTTCAAGAGAGACTCCAATTCTCATCCACCTTTGACGAGTATGTTTCTGTGGATGATGAAGCATTGCCTTGCCATTCGTCTACCGTTGAAGAACTGTGCCAATCGACAGAACCATCGGAACAAGTAATTGAAGACGATGACAAAGAAGAAGACACTGTGGTGAAAGTGACTCATTCGCAAGCTTCAGTATCTTTAGACATCTTGAGAAACTGTGTTGCTTCCCAGTCTAATGTACCTGAACATGTGATGCAGTCTATTTTCCATTTNTGCAAGCTTCAGAGTCTTTAGACATCTTGAGAAACTGTGTTGCTTCCCAGTCTAATGTACCTGAACATGTGATGCAGTCTATTTTCCATTTAAACCATTTTTTACTGATTCAAGGAAATACAACCAAGAGGAAAACGACCATTAAGGATTACTTCAGAAAATGACTGAATTTATAGTTTTTGGTTACTTGTAAACTGTATGTATTTTGCAACCAGAACCCAATTGTTTGTTAACTAATATTCTAAGTTGTGCAACAAGCAGACAAAGTTTCATATAAGATTGATAACCTAACTTTTTAAAAAATTGTTGAATAAAGTCTGATTTGTTAAGTACTGTAGGCCTAACTAATATTGTTCCAACCAGGAGAGAAGCTTCCATAAAACATTTTATATTCCGTATTTTGCTTGTAGACAATTTTGTGTGCTTTCGTACCAGGAGACAAACTGCCACAAACAGTTATGCTTGTTTTTCATGTACAGTAATCTTTTGCTCATTTACCAATTTTATGATTTTGCAACCAGGAGATAAACTTTCATAAAGGATTATGCATTTAAAAAATATATTTGTTTTATTCATTTTATTAAGTTGTGTATTTATTATGGTGCATAATTTTATATCTTTTGGTGTCCAGTTTCTTGAATTTTTGTGTTTCCCTCTTATAGTGTCACTTTCTCGTGGACCCCTAAGAACCTTATAAGAGGGTTCAACTGTACCAGTTTGATGGAACTCTGCCACATTGTGCTAGTATAGTGACCCAGTATCTTAAACAACTTTTCCCTGGGTGCTGGATTGACAGACGTGGTCCCATTCGTTGGCCACCAAGGTCTCCGGACACCGTACCCATTGATTATTTATTGTGTATGAGGATGACTGAAATCTGAAGTCTACACAACAAAGCCGGTAACAAGAGAATTGATTGCTCGCATTGTTGATGTTACTTATCTAAAATAAGAACAAGTCACACTTCGGCAAGCAAAATGCAACCTAAGGAAACGAGCTGTAAAATGTCTTGAGATTCAAAGTTTAATTTTTGAGCATTTGCTGTGAAAGTAACACATGTATAATTCAGTAAATTCAGAAGAGCTATATCTAAGAAACCACTGAAAATAAAAACGATGTTCATATACACTTTTCTCATTATGGTGACCTTGTACTATCGTCTCCCAAAATATTTCCCTTTCCTCCCAACTCACCTTGTATAGAGAAGTAAAAAAAAAAAAAAAGAGTGTTCAGGTTAACAACAGTACACATTTAAACATCAAATAAAATCACATCTGATTATTTGACACAACAAAAACATTATTAGAAGAACTTAACTATAAGATGCCAAGTTAATTAAACAGATGATAGGACGATTTGATTACAATTCAAAAACAAACAATATCTGCAGCAAATGCTCTAAAAAGTTAAATGCCCAAAAAATAACACTGGAAATTAAAATTTACCTGCAACTCGCAGAACAGTGGCAACCCAGAAAGAGTCACGAGATGTCTCGGACACATCATCACAGTCTTTACTCTCTACCTCTACTTTCATTCCGACAGTAATATTGTCCCATATTTCTGAAATGGGAGCCTGAAACACATCACAATGTAAAAGCATTACATTAACAAAATCAAGATGACAAACAGTTCCACTTCCCACATAAGAATAATAGCTAAGTAAACTGCTATCCAAATGTGTATTTCCTACTAGATACTGTATCCTGCATTCCTGTAGCAGATTTCAAGACCACTACTTTGTTGCATAATCATTAAATTAATACATTGGAAATAAATCAAAATGAAAAAAAGGCACCTATCCATAATAAAACAGATAAAATAAAATATACACCAATACACATGAAAATGAAAGCTCAGAAGTAAAAAGTGTAGGATGACCAGAATACAGAAGAATATGGAGAGGGATTCATGGAAGAGTGTAGACAGTGTGGGGACAAGGAAGGTTGGTGGAGATGGGAGAAAAAAGAAAGGGTGAGCAGGGAGGACCAAAGAAAGATGGCAAAATAGTATAAATAGGAGGTACAGAGGAGACAGTAAAGGCAACAGAAGAAAGAGAGAAGTAAATGAGGAAAAAAGTTGCACATAAAAGGTGTATTAAGAAAATGTAGGCATTAAGGCTGTAAGAGGAGTATGGTCCATACGGTATAAGAAGGCGACTTTCTGACAGTCAGTGAGTGGTAACTTGACTTATACGAAACAAACAAAGCGCCATTTACAAAATCCTGTATCAGCTGTTGCACAAACAAACAAAAGTTAAAATTACGTTGGCTATTCTGAGTGCACTGCCGATGCACATCAGAAAAGCAGAAAATACGTGTATAAGAAAGAGTTCTTGCATTTATTAATACATTTTATTTTACGAGGTCACAAAACAATGGTTGTTAGTGTTAAAAACTAAACTTAGCGATAATGTTGTTAAGTTTAGGTGATCAAAATGAAATGTACAATAGAACGATACGACGTGGAAAAGTTTTCTGAAGTTGTGCTAACTTCAGAAAGCTTTTTCACGTCGTATCATCCATCTCAAACCTTGCTTTCAACACATCCATGATATTAATTCCAAAAGCATACAGAAATATTGCATAATATTGTTGAATAATTTTTTCTAATAATTTGACGAAACGACACGAATTTTAAATATATTTCCAGCCCTTAACATAAAAATTATCATCTTTAACGATACGCTATCTCTTGACCATAAAGAGAGTTACTCAAAACTTCGTCGTGACGTGCTGCGCGCTATCTATCGGATATTCTGCGAGCTATTACCTGCCACAAATGAATCTCTTTCCTGCGTGATATATAACGAATTTACAAACATTTGCCAATAGTTATATTTTTCCACGAGCTCTGCATAATTTTTAAAGTAACATTTATTTCATATACAACGATTTGGAGTACAAGTCATTTATATTCGGCCGGTAATCGTTCGTCTACGTAAATTATACGCCATGTTGTTCTCTCGAAACCCATCTCCTTGATTCCGTAGACACGCGTGAATAGTTTTTAAGCAATTCTAACGTTATTCCACGTCACATATTTCCAACTCGAATATATTAGCTATAACGTCCAAAGTGTAATAATAGATACAACAGACCGTCTCGCAAATTTTAACCCAAATTCACTATCTCGGACAAATTAAAAAAGAGTTATCAAATATCTAACATTTTATATTTTTACTTTTATAACCTACTTATATTTTTAGACAGATGTCAGTCTTAAAATATCTTAAAATTTGTTTAGCATTACAGTACAATGAGAAGTGGATTAGCTGACAGCGTGTTGATAAAAAATACAGCCCCGACGTGACGGACCAGCTGATGGCGGAAGGATACGTAGTCAGATGTAAACAGTGGCGCTACTTTCGTCGAGCTGTCAAAAAGTGGCCTTCTTATATGGTACAGAATATACAGATATAAGGGTACATAGAAAAAAAGGGGGTAAAGATGAAAGGTATAAGAGGAATAAAGAAAATCAAATGTAAACAGAAGTCAACATGAGGCAGAGAGAGGGATAAATGAGGTGAATGAGAGCACACAAAGAAAGGATGGAAGAAAGGAAGAAAGGAGAAAGAAAAAAGGAAGAGAGAGGGGAGCAAATAATGGAAGAGACGTAAGTGATGCAAGGGAGGAGCGAGGGAAGCGATGCGAGGGAGGAGCGAAGGAAGTGATGCGTCGTGATGCGAGGGAAGCGATTCGTGGGAGGATTGAGGGAAGCAAAATAAGGGGTTAAAGTAGTATAGGGGATAGAGGGAGGAACAGGACACAGAGGGGGAAAATGTAACAAGAGGAGGTAGAGAAGGAACAAAAGTGGAAGAAGGTACATGAGGTGTGACAAAGAGGACAAACAGGGGTGACAGAACAAAAGTGGAAGCATGAGGGAACGGCATCAGGAAATGAAAGAGAGAACGGCATGAGGGGATGGGAGAGGGAACGACATGAGGGGTTGGGAGATGGAATGGCATGATGGGACGGGAGAGGGAAAGACATGAGCGAATGGCATGAGGAGACAACAGAGGGGGGAGACAAGAGATGGAACCACTGAGGGGGGAAACAAGAAATGGAACAACAGAGGGGGGAAACAAGAAATGGAACAACAGAGGGGGGAAACAAGAAATGGAACAACAGAGGGGGGAAACACGAGATGGAACAGAGGGGGGGAGAAGTAAGAGGGAACAAAAGAGGGGGTGACAAGAGAGGTCAAGAGAGGGGGAAGACAAGAGCGGTCAAGAGAGAGGGGAGACAAGAGCGGTCAAGAGAGAGGGAAGACAAAAGGGGTAAGAGAGGGGGAGAACAAGAGGGGTAAGAGAGGAGGAGAACAAGAGGTGTAAGAGAGGGTGAAGACAACAATGGTCAAGTGGAGGTTCAAGAGGGGGGAGACAAGAGAGACCAGAGGGGGGAGACAAGAGAGACCAGGGGGTGGAGACAAGAGAGGCCAGAAGGTCAAGACTAGTGCTGGGAAAGAGGTGGAGGCTCCTATGAATAAATGTGGTGGTGTGAGTGATAAACACCTCCGGTTATCTCGGTAGTTGACATGTTTTCCGTAACCAATCGGTGGACCGGAGGACATACGGTGGTAGGATAAAAGGAGGTTAGGAAAGACTGAACACAATGCTCTCTACCTTCAACACTCACTGTGCTTGTATTCACTACTCAACGCAACACGTTTAGTAACTGTTCTCAGATGAGGTAGTGGACGAACAGCAACAGACAAGGAAGTATACTGTTGTGTATAGGAAAGCTGGGTAAGTTTGATCTTCAATGTGACAAAATCAGGACAAAGTACAATAAGTATTCAATATTCTTATTTGTCTGATGGGTTTTCAACAGGGACAATTTAAACAAAGTGTAATATAATGTTTTGTGTACATGTTCACAGTACCTAATAGACTGTAATGTGTGTACACATAATTAATAATAAAGCGGCACACAATACCAAGAAAACCATCAGATGCCTGGTACTTCTTTGAAGTGGTTGAACAAAAAAATTAAGCAAAGTGAAAACTTTCCGGTAAGATTTATTCTACTGGAGGTGGGACGACAAACTTGATGGACATTTTAAATGGGCGCATAGAGAGAATCTCGATGAGGTGGCCACAATTACGAATAGCAGCAGTGCTGTTGCTGTAACGGTATATGGACTCAACAGCGAAGATAAAAAGAAACTGGATTAAAGTCTGACCACGTTTGTGGCGACTAGCATGCAACCCCTATATTGGAGAGGAGAAAGGGTTAAAAAAATGTATAAACAATTTAAACTCCTGGTACGAAAATCCATGTCGCTGCACTCTGCCGGAGATACGTAAATACAATGCACAACTTCTTAGTAAGTAATGATGAGGAATACCGGTTACATTTACGATGTACATAATGCAAGAACAAAGGTTCGTGTATTTTCAACATCCTGTTTCAGATATACATGCCCAAACTTTATGATTATATAAAGGCACAAGTGGCTAGCAATTTGGCTAAAGCCAAGCATGTGGCGCTTACTACCGACTGCTGGACGTGACGGCCTATTTTGTAGTCAACTGCGATTTTAATTCTGCTTCTCTCGACACATTAATCATTACAGGAGGACACACAGCTATAAATATTGCCAATCACATTTCGAACGTGATATCTTTTTGGGGGTTAGTAGGGAAGGTGCTTACTATAACAATAATGCTGCTAGCTTCACAGCAGCAGTGACAAGTTTTAACATCCGGCACGTTTCGTGCTGCACATACACAGAATCTAGTGGTAAATAACAGCATCGCCCAAACAGAGCGTCTTGATGTTCTGATATTGTCTGGCATTTCAAGTAAGTGTGTATTAAGGCTAAGGTTACAATCAAGTGTAGGTCCCGGTATTGCTTAGGGGTGAAAGGGTATTTCCATTAAACACGAGTTCATTTTCATCACTTCTTTATCTATTAATTGTGCATGTTTATTACTAGACAAACACTGTAGCTGCAGACAAACTAAGGAAGATCCAAAGGGAGGCAGGTGGTCCAGAGTTGAGACTCGTCCAGCAATATATAACGTGCTGGAACAGTAAATTATTTATGATCCAGAGGTTTTGGGAAGTAAAGCATTATATCGTACAAGTGTTTGCGGACATCGTAAATACCCCACAAACTCTAACAGGTGGGAAACTATGCATTTATTACATCCTTATTGCATGTTGCTGCATGCCATGTTTTTGTTTCAGAGATATATTCCATTTATTATTTCAGCCGAGGAATGGAAAATCCTTGAAGAAACAGCAGTGATCCTATCCCCATTAAAGAGAACGATGGCAGTGTTGTCAGGGAGATGCTACATTACCTCTTCAAAGATAATTCCTCTGGTGCATGGTCTCTTTCTTCAAGTTTCTGGAGTAACACCCAAAATGGAAAGTGGAAAGGATTTCCAAACCAATGTGTTTGGAGCTATAAGAGAAAGACTGTTCTAATATGAAAACCGTTTGGTTACTTGAGGGTCAACTTGGCTGATTACAGTGCTCTGGCTACATTTCTGACGGCTTGGCGGGACACTAGGCGACAGGACACGTCCATGAGTGGCGTGACGTGGGTACTTATCTATATTGTTCTGGTGAGTTGTTCCAGCAGTAGTTGAGGTGTCTGGTGAGTTGGGTGGCCCTGTTACAGGCCCTCAGACTGACTGTCATTGGCATGCTGAACTCAGCTGGCTTCCTCTCGATGTGGTGCTCCTCGTTGAAGCTCACCACTCAACTCCGCCTTCTCGGTGCGGGATTGTAACTGACTCGGCTGACGTGCGCACTCCGGCTCCCAATGCCTGACGCCATGTGTGTCCTGGTGTGGCGCTTCCAAGCGCCGCGCCACCTATCGCTTTCCGGCGACGGGGTGTCACTGACTAACTGTCTCTGAGAACTGACTCTCGCCCGGCGCCCTGCGGCACGGGAAATTACTGGTTGTCTGTCCCGATCTGGCTGACCTCTTAACACTGTCTCTGGTCGACTCTGCCGGGCCCGACCCCCAGCCTTGGTGTGCGATATCACTCACCTGACTGATGCACCGATTCAACTGACTGACTGATGCGACTGACTGACTCGGCCGGGGTCCGATCCACCCGGCCTCGGTTAACTACTTCACTGACTTCCTCTCTCGGCGGGCGATTCTAACTTCTCGGGTCAACTGCCCTCACATAACTGATCGATTCAACGGATCTCATGTAACTGATCCCCCCTCGTAACTATTTCCACCCCTACACCCCCTAGCACCTTACACGGGTCTTCCCTTGTTAGAAGAGGAAAGGGAGCGGGTGCTGAACAAAGGCTACTCCCTACACATGCCACCACTCTTGCTGGTGGAGAGGGAAATGCGGTGACCTGCGGGGCCACTGACAAACCCTGTCAGCTGTTTCTTCAGTGTGTGGGGCCTTCAGCACGTGTTTTTGACATAGGCGGAAATCGCCAGACTATCTGATCCTTTCTTTG
>NQII01000418.1:475340-587317 GCA_002778355.1 Clitarchus hookeri
GTCCGAGGCAACCTTGACACGTGTAACTGCCTCCATTGCTCCGGCCTGGCTTCGCCACAGGCGTTAATTGCTGTCACGTGTTCTGAGGCAGGTGGTTTCTGGGGGGCCCTTGCAGGAGGGAGTGGGGTGTGGTGTGCGTTGTGACAGCTGAGCTTCTATGTTGAATATGTCACGCGTCAAAGTATAAGTTAAAACAAGATAAAATTAAGTTACCGAATTACCTTGTTATAAAACTCTATAATTTACAATGGTAAGCTTAACTTTTTTTATGTAGATATTTCTGTTAGTCTTCCTTTTTGGCAAAGTCATTTATGTGGCATACAGAGAGAGAGAGAGAGTGTGTTTGTGTGTGTACACACACGCACACACATGCATGCACACACAGAGTATTCACCCAAATATAGGACTACATTTAGTTCCAAATTTCACTTTAAAAAATTTTGGGGTCGTCTTTATTTTTGCATCACGAAAAAATTTAAGTTAATATTTGTGCATAGGTAACAGTAATAGCACTTTTAGTTCACGGTTTCCAGAAAAACATTCTAATCTTTCGAAAAACAAAAGTTTGGTTAATATTATCAAACACAACAAAAAGTGAGCTTAACTTAAATTTCCGTCACATTTTTCTTCCAATAGGCTACGTTACTGGACTTATATCCAAGCGCAAAGATATTTCTAATTATCGTGAAACAACCTGACATAACTATCCCTAAAATATTGATACAAGTATTAAATATGCATAAATGGGTCAGTGCATTACATTACGCTACAGGCGGTTATGTTTGGTTAGGTTGCGTTTACCAAAGATACAATTGTAACTTGGTGGTAAACTAAACATCTTCTGATCTAGAGAAGCTACGTTATCACCAAAATGGCATCATGACTGTGAACAGAAGAAATCAAAGTTGTTTGATGACCAATTTTAGCGCTGACTTTCAACATTCCCAGAGTGAATACATATGGGGTTGTGAGTATGAGATAGTAGCTGTATCTATGACTTTTAATTTATTTTCCATACTTGTTTACTCCTGGTTGAAGCTGTTTTCCGGTTTTGTATTGAACGTATTGGTAAATGAGTACATGTTAATTAATTATGAGTTACAACGTTGAAAAAAAAAGTTCATCGGCATCGCAACTAAGAAAATTTGAACGTCGTAGTTATGATACGAATTTTAAACTAATGGTGGCTTGGTATGAAAAAATGCATAACAATTGTGTTGCAGCTACCGAAAAAAATGTTCGTGAGGATCATTCTACTGTAGAGTCTGATTCAAGTGATGAAGAATTGCCACAGAACAGTTTTTTTTAATACTGCATTCTTTTCTTTCTCTTGCACATAAGATTTGATGACTGGTAAGCTTTTACTTATTTTACTTATATAAAAATTATTTGTGTGTGTGTGTGTGTGTGTGTGTGTACTGTATCCAACCACCAACCACCCCCTCTAAATTACCAAATCACAACCATCATTGAACAAGTGACTACGTTATCAATTGTATCCAAATTGAACACTACTAATTACTGAAATACTAATACAGTAAATGGTCAATTCAAACACAGCCTTAAACTTGGGAATGTAAATTAGATTTTCGGTGCACCAGTACTCCGATAGATACCGAAAATGGTAAATGAAACTATTACACGATTACACATGTCAATGTTACATTTCACCGAAGACACTGAAAAGGCACCTACAATAATTTATACTTAATGAAAGCAAAAATATACCGTGAAGTCTCAGTTAACAGTCCGTAAACTGACACGACAAGTAAAATAATAAAATTGGATACAAAAAACAAAATTAATTATACTAAAAATGAAGTAACTTTTTCTTGCTTCATATTAGATCAAATTAAGCACATTATTGAGTTGAACAATATGTATATTGTACTGTAATACATACTTTTGTCAATGAATACCGAGTAAAAATACATTGTGTGCGGTGCGGAATGCGAATGACAAGTTTGTTGTTTATGTACAACCTACATATGTACTTCGTACAATCATTCCGTCTTCCTCACCACCCTACCGGAATTCCTACACACTCATCCGCCCTCCCATTCCTACAGTCAGTTCAGTAGCGGTAGTCACTTAGTCAGCAAGTAATTGTCCTCAGTTTGTTGTCAAAGTGTAGTGTGTTTAAAAATGTCTGAGAAACTAAAACGTGTTTAATTTGGACTTTCTCAAAAACTTGAAATTATAAAACGACTGCGTAAAGAAACAAGCTCGACGAGTATCGCTCCGTTGTATGGAATCGGGCGGACGACAGTCAATGATATTAAGAAAAATGCAGATAAAATCAAAAGTTGATGAAGAACTTGTATTAAGTGCAACACAGGAGGTAGAATGTTTAAGTGAAGAAGAATAGGATAATACACTCAAGGATTACCCCAAAAAAATGGTTGCCTGTAAAGTCGGTTTTACGGGCGAAGATTTTACGTGACAACGTAGTGCTGCGCGCGCGNTCGACGAGTATCGCTCCGTTGTATGGAATCGGGCGGACGACAGTCAATGATATTAAGAAAAATGCAGATAAAATCGAAAGTTGATGAAGAACTTGTATTAAGTGCAACACAGGAGGTAGAATGTTTAAGTGAAGAAGAATAGGATAATACACTCAAGGATTACCCCAAAATAATTAGCCACAGTGACGCTGAAAATATGTTTTCCAAGTGCATTGAATGGTACGAGCAAAAAGAAGAGGCAGACGCTACACAGATATTACTCCTATGTAAGATACGCAACACGGCAGCAACAAAAGCCCGTGGAGTATTACAACAAAGCAAAATGACAGACTTTTTTATGTAGGATTATACTACTGAACATATACATAATAGTACTGTATTCAATTTTGTTATTTTATCAACATGCTGTACATACTTCTATTGATTGCTACCTGTTTAAAATATGGTGCTAAATATTGAATACATTATTATTGCTAGTACCTGTNAACCGTCATGGTGACAGTCCCGAGACTGACGGATAATGGAGACTCCATGGTAATTAATAACTGCTGGTAAAATATTCAGACACCACCAGATAAACGCACATTTACAAGGCAAGCAGTCTGCCCTTTACTCTGTGGTCGCTAGGCGCAGTTTGTATTTGTGTGTGCAGAGAATAGAGTGCTAAGTATGGCGAGGTAGAACACGTATCAATTGGGCCAGGTGTGTTAGCACTCAAAATGACATCGTTAAGAGCTGTGCAAACCTCTCCACTACTGGGCAGGGGATAGTTGTCTACACAAGACTATATCCAAAACATAATTACATGAAAAAACATTACAGTAATAAAATACCAACATGACACTTGTTAACTTACGTGTTTGAAACACGAGACAGGGCTGGCAAGGAAGCCTGGCTCAGACAGCACCTCCTTGCTCCACGAGTTGTTCTTGTAGATGTCAGAACGGTTCCGCTTGCCTGGCGGACTGAGCGGAGGTTCATCCACACTCGGCAAAGGTAAGATAAATTGGGTTGGCATGGACGCAGACTCTGGAGACGCCATTGGCTCTGAGCCCATAAGCTCTTTCATTGTAATGTCTCCGTTGTCGGCAACATCACGGTGCTGTACACATGAAGCTGGTACTGTAAAAGGTGTACAATATCTGCCTGCTTCATAAAAGTACAGGCTGCCACCTTACCCTTGAATTAGTATCCTACATACATAGGTCCCTGCCACAACTCTCTGTTAAACTTTAGAAAAAATTATAAAACTAAATACGTACATCCTACATCACTGGTATAGTTTAAAACAATTTTCCATTCAAGTTAAAATTATAAAAAATTATTTGAGGTTCACTGTGAATTGAGCGCTCTGAACTAAACCTTTGAAAGAATAATCTCTGCTTTACTGGAGACACAGAATAAAATGCCCCCAGTAATGTTGGTGCTGATATAGAAAAAGGTACAGTAATTCCATGCCTTAGCATTGTAGAACAAATGTGAAGTCTAGATTTGTTTAACTTATTTCCTTGGTTTATGCTAGTGTGAGTAATAATTAGCATATAAGTAACATATTAAGGTTCCTGACACTTCTCCTGTTACACTAGATTACAACAAGTCATCTAGTCTACGGCAACATTAATTTTACATATGGCAGAAATGTAGATCCTAAGCAGGGCTTTCAAAAGCGTTCAATAAACAGTGAACAACCCATAAAGATTTTTTTTCCTGCAATAGATGTCACACTGTGATAAAGAAATGGGTTTTAATTATTTTTAGTGGTTATTTTTTTTTAAACTCATATTCCACGAGGAAGACACACACACAAACCCATAATGTTGCACAAAGTATGAGTTCATCCAAGTATAATTCTTTTATAGCAACAATAATCAATTGCTCTGTCAATCACAGGGCTGTAATACCATTATATGATACTCTGTAAAGGGAGGGAACAAGATCACACGTGCCTATTCATTTGGTGGCTTTGATGCAGCCAGGTGCAATCACTAACACATCCACAAATTAAATGATATTATATTTGTTATACATTTACTGCCAGCAATGCACCTTGTCCATTTTTATGGCAAAAGACCATTGTTAGCTCGAGGTACAAGAATCCACCCTATTTGATGCTACTACAATTACATATAAACAAAAAGGAAAAGTGTTTATTTTAGGAATGTAAGCCCAGTATAAAAGGAATGTAATGGAGAAAAAGTTTCATATTTTGAGCAAACACCAGCAGTCTTAAACATTTTGAAAAATATTCACTTTCTTTCCTGTTCAATATTACTTTCTATGACCTCAAGTGCAAGAACCTTGATGCATACATGACAAATGGGATGAGCACACCAAGCAGCTCTGCTCCGACACAATCTTTACCATTCTCACCTCCCCCTTTTTAAACCCACAACTGAGGAAAACATCTCTTTACCTATACATGCAGTCTGTTAATGCACAACTGGAGTCAAGCTATTCCTAACTTTCCAAATAGTCGCAAAAATTCTGTTATCAGAATTCCAAATACACCTACAGTTATATAATTATTTGTCATAATAGTCCCTCTAATTCAAATATACATTTTTAGAAATCTGAAAGCAGACACAAACAATTTCAGTTAAGAAATTTGCCACTAACAATTTTTAATTTGTTGCACACTGGGGTAATCACCCTTTGTGTCATGGGAAGGAACCACTATTCACTTCACTAACAGGCATTTATAAAGACCTGTGCCTCAACTTTGTTAATGCCCCCAGAATGGAGATTCACTGCCACACCAAGAGCTATAATACCAAACCAACAAACAGAAAGATTTCATATTTGCCAAACACATGCAGTAACTGTTTCCACTTTCTCTCTCGACACAACCAGGAAAATGCACGAGGCTCTACAGTAAACTCACAAAAAAAGAACAGGAAAGCACTACCGTAATGGACTTCACATTAACATTGCAGTAGAACAAACAATTTTTTTGCTTACAAGCAATGTTTACCATCACTGCTATTCCAAGGGCGACTACTTGAGTTAAGATGAACAAACCACAGCCGACTACAATACAAAAATGCATCTTATGGTGCACAAGGCACGTTAACGATGTGCAGCACCTTTCTCAATGTAATAAGTGTGTTTCAGTAAAAAATTTTTTATCCGTCTGAAATTTGGATTTAAGGTTGTTGTGTCGAAATATTATGTCTGCTTTGTAAAACTGTGTTCTTAGATTCACAGCCAGTGTCTTGTTCCCGTATCTGATGTATGGACAGAATCACTGAAAGATGCAAGTTTATCTTGGAGTGCTCCTACCTGCCAAACACTGCTGCTTTGCAGGTTGCTGCCTGCAAGAGATTACGGGATTGTGTTGCATGCCAAGATGTGTCCTTGCTAGTGGTGTGTGATTGGGGTGAGCGATGTAATGTTTGGACAATTCTGGATCCACCTTGGCTATCCCTGAACCTCTTCCAAGAAGTTCTAGGTGCGGTGTTCATGGGGAGGGGGAGTCAGGTGCATATATATACCCCGGGGCAGAGTTTGGAGCGAGATTCTATTAGAATTTAAGTATAAGTGTCGGACTAACTTATTCTGAAAGGAACTGGGACTCGCGCAGCAGAGGGTTACCTTCAGAAAAGAGTTATAAACATTTTGTGGGAGTGATTCATATGCTCTTAGAAAAGAAAAGAAGGAACTCGTGGGCACATTCTGGAACACGAAGGAAGTTATGCAGTGTAGAATTGTTAACACGACAGGCTTTTTGGAGTTGGAAAAGAGGTGTGCGAGAGCTGTGAATTAGTTACGCACAACCAGCATCGCAAGGTGTTTGGTGGGGAGTAACGTCAAAATACCAAAAAAAATCCTTGATTCAGATTCCTACCTTGATTCTTGGCTCGATTCGGATTCTCGATTCAGGAAGAAAATTAATTAATACTATTTCATTTGCAACTGAATGTAAATAATATATTTTATGCATATAAACTGTTTTCCACAAAATTTTTATCTTTTACATTTAATAACGGGTATTATTTTAAGCTATGTACAAAAAAGGAAAAAAAAATATCAGGTTATTTAAAAAAAAAATCAATCTAACACGGTCAGGATATAGAAAATTCCTCTTTTTATCTGCAATCAACCCAGAAGTGCTAAACTCGGGTTGACAAAATTTTTTTTGCCAAGATTTGCANAATTCCTCTTTTTATCTGCAATCAACCCAGAAGTGCTAAACTCGGGTTGACAAAATTTTTTTTGCCAAGATTTGCAGCCTGGGAAAATCATGTTTGTTTTTCCAAAACTGCAACTGTCTCAGCTTAATTTTACTGACTTCTTGAATTAAATACGACTTGACCACCTCTACATTTTGATGATTAATAAAAACATTTGATTTGAATATGGAATCAAACAACGTTGATACTAAGTATATGGGCTCCTCCATATTTGCATAGCGGATCTGAAGAGAACTGAGCAAATCATTCAAAATGCCTTGCAAACCATTGCCAACAGGTGCACGAACTTGCAGTTTTCTCATGGTGCTGTTGACAATTGGTATCACTTCTGATACAGTCACATATGCAGAACTGACAGTAAGTATCACCTGGTCAAATATTTTCAGAATATTGACCAAATTTTATTTTTTTTTTTTTTTCCCTGGAGAGAGGTCAGTTTTGCAGGTATTTTTAACTCTGCAGAGACANTTTCAGAATATTGACCAAATTTTTTTTTTTTTTTTTTCCCTGGAGAGAGGTCAGTTTTGCAGGTATTTTTAACTCTGCAGAGACAAGGGACAAAACTTGCCTCTGTTTCAGAAGTTGCTGCATCACGTGCAAGAACAATTTCCATCTCGTTATTTCATCTTGAATGATACAGTGCTTTGCCACAAGTAAGGTTTCTTGATCTTTTTTTTAGAGTCTTGTAAGAATGTGAAGAATGTTTAAAGTGCCCCACTATTCATCTGCAAGTAGCTACAATATTTGTCACTTGCTTTTACCCCATTATACCATCCTTCACAATCAATTGATATGAATGTGCCAAACATGGTACTTGCAAATATTGTAGTTTTGTATGCCCAACACCATGTTTCTTGCATTATCGCTAACAGCTGTTACTTTGTCATGTAATTTCCATTCATTCAAAACTGAAGACATGAAAATTATATATGTTATCAGCAATGTGATTTATTTCTGGGAAAGTTATAACCTCAAGGGCAACATGCTGGAGGAGAAATATGAGTCAACAAAGTGCACTGTGATGCTAAGATAATCATCATTTGTTGTTGATGACCACATATATATGATAATACTAACTTACTGAACACTGGTTAACATTTTTTTCTACTTCCTCCTTAACTTCAGCAGACATTTTTGGAATGACCTTGCTTGCAAAATGATTGTGTGATGGAATGACATACCTTAGTTCCAAAAGTTTAATAAACTCCTTGAAACCCTTATCTTCCACCACTGAAAATGGCTGCAAATCCANACATACCTTAGTTCCAAAAGTTTAATAAACTCCTTGAAACCCTTATCTTCCACCACTGAAAATGGCTGCAAATCCAGACACATCATTTTTGCTATTTGTGCTGTGATTTCTTTGGCTCTAAGGTTACTTGGATTAAATTTGGCTTTCTTGTCAAGAAATGCGGCCAGTGTTGATTGACTTTTTTCGGGAAGCCAATACATCNACATACCTTAGTTCCAAAAGTTTAATAAACTCCTTGAAACCCTTATCTTCCACCACTGAAAATGGCTGCAAATCCTGACACATCATTTTTGCTATTTGTGCTGTGATTTCTTTGGCTCTAAGGTCACTTGGATTAAATTTGGCTTTCTTGTCAAGAAATGCGGCCAGTGTTGATTGACTTTTTTCGGGAAGCCAATACATCTCATTTTTGTCACTTAACATGGCACAACAACAGAATTGGTATCAGAAGAACATGATGGTTCGTCAGACATAATATTTTTGCTATTCTGCAACGTTTGTGTACCAGTTGCAGTACCATTATTTTCTAATTTTCTGTTCTGCTCCAGCGTGTCTATGTAGTCTGAGTGAATTTTAAGGTGTTTCCTCATGTTGCGTGTCGTCAAACTTTTGCCACTGCGAGAAATGTTTACGGAGCAAATACTTCAAGTGACGTAGCTACTGTTTCACCAATCAATAGCAAAATATTTCCAAACTTCACTTGACATTTTTTAGTACATGAGAATAAGAACTACTACAATTTTAGTAAATACAGTGCTGAAGAGATTAAACACACGTTCCCCACCACTCATGTAAAATAATGTCAACAGTACATTTGCCAAAGAGAGTGTGCGTCAATCGTTTTTTCACACTTCGTAGATGCAAAACGGCGTACATAATACACAGCTAGTGTTATCGGCGCAGCCATACAGTTAGGGTGAAGCCGTTCGTGTTCTATGGACTACTTTTATTCTTCTTCTTTCATGTTTGTTGAACTCGTATGTTGGCGGCAGTGAGAAAGCATAGAGTATTCTTACGCATTTACTTCACTCATAGGTTGGCGACAATGAGAATGAATTGCACAATCTCTCCGACGATCTATGATTTTGTTTCTGTAGTCCTAAGCAGAATGTGGAATAAGGTTACAGACTTGCTGTATTTTGACAGGCGTGGTTATTATTGGATACTACCAGTTGCAGTTTTGGTTAATTTTGTATGGGTTTGAAAACATTTTGATGGGTGAGATTATTATAGGAAACTATCACTTGCGGGTTTGGTTAGTATTGTACAAGTTTGGAAACGGCTAGGCAAGTAATGCTGGCAAAAATTGCAGAAAACAAATCAGTTTCGTATCATGCATTTTGTTAACAAATGTTTTATTTAGGTGATTATTTAATTATAAATTGATGTGAATAAGCTGTTTTTATTGACATCTTTATGGTTGAATCAAACATGCATTTTAGAGTTACGTACAACACTTCTCAGGTTTAAAATTCAGATCTACGTCCATTATTTTCCCGAATGCCACGATTTTTTTAGTTTGTCCACTGACAAACATATTTTAGAGAATCCACTGTACTAATCCCTGTTGATTTGTTGTTAATAAAAAATTCCCAGAGAATCGGCATGTACCGGAATCAACATGATTCAATTCGCGATACCTTCAATTGCCTTAGAATCGACAGTATCAAGGAATCGATTTTAACATCCCTACTCTGTACTGATTATAGTGAGTGAGGTCCATTGGTGAAGCACTGTCTACATACTACGATGTCAGATGAGGGGACTAACCTCTACTTCAGGATTGTTGTGTGGATGCTTACATTAATATAAGTGAGCACTACAAACTCCCCCAGGGGTTAGGTAAGTGGAGTACCCTTGGCTCCAGGACTGATGAGATCAAGTGGAGATGCGATGGATGAGAAAGAGTGAAGGAATGAGTTTTTAATGTGTTTGGAGCCTCTTGTCTAGAGCCTGCAGTCGAGCGAGCGAGCGTGAATGAGAGTGAGTGAGCATGAATGAGTGTGAGTGAGAGTGAATGAGAGTGGGTGAGTGTGAGAGTGAGAGTGAGTGAGTGTGTGAGTGAGTAAAGAGATTTGGGTGGCTCTTAACATTGAAGTTTTGCGAGCTGATGAGGGTGGAACGAGGTGAGTATGGAGCAGCACCAGAATGCAAGGACGGGGAATACGGGATATCCCCGATAAAACCCGCCGACCAACGGCATCGTCCAGCATGATTCCAAAATGCAAAAATCTGGGGGTGACCTCGCCGGGAAATGAACCCAGTTCACCTTGGTGGGAGGCGAGTAGTCTGTAATCACTACACCACCATGGCCCAACAGTCTCGTGAAATAAAAATGTAAATGATGATGTAAAGGTGTGTATGATATTTTTAATGTATTCTGTTGAAGCATATTTGAACATTTAAATTTTTATAGTATTGTATATCAATTTCAAATTTTAGTTAAAACTGTTATGTCTTCTGTAAACATAGTTAAGTGTCATTTCGGACAAAAAATTTAAATCCACAATTATACAACAGAACATTATAACATTTTTATTTGTTTTTACACTCCTACCAACCTGGGAAGGCTAATATGGGGTCAAATATCTTTCTCCTTTTGTGTTTAGTTTTTGGAATTAACGGTTCCCAACCCTTCCTTTTCCCAGATTCCTGTGGGGCGGGATCTTGCTGGAGGTTGAAATGGGAAGTTGTGGTGGATGTTGAGGTGGGGAGAATCCGCCACATCCTGTACAAAAGTGAGTTTATCTTTAATACTGCAACAATGATCTGCTCTTGTTTACATTGTTAAATTTGGTCCATGCTACTGTTTCTAGGTACAAATTAAATACCATAGCATAACTGTAAAAGAGAAAGTTCAAAGCTCTGTATATTGTAAAACTAAATGGAGCAGAATAAATTAAGAATTGACTGTCTCCTTCTAAAGCCATACTGCATCCACTAGAGAAATAACATACTAAAATTGTGGGACAGTTTAGTATTGTCCCAACTTAAAACTCTAGCATCTTTTTACATTCTACAGACCATATGACCGTAGAAGGTAATACTGCTCCTGTAACACACTACCATTTAAAGTGGTATTCAAATGAAAAGAGAATGTGCAGAGGCACAAAACAGGACAGATGAGTCCAGTCCTCTAAAAATGAGAGGAAGGGAGTGAGATTGTATGCATGAGGCCAAGCAAGGCTGCTGAACGTGCTCACCCACTTGAAATATCATTACCTACATGCAGTGCTGCAGGAAAAATTACTAGTTTATGCTAACTGAAACAGTGTTACCTATTTTCACTGCAATTTTCGCTGCTCGTTTCTGACCACACGCAATAAAAGTAGGCATTGTCACACAATTACTTCGCACAGTTTTCAGTGGAATTGTAGATCTTTGGAAAATATAAAGTGAAGACCTGAATGATTATTGCTCTATGAAATGTGCATACAGAAAAATATATCTTACAAGTTTTATACAACAAAACATTTGACTGCATACAATGTGAACAGTTATCTGTAGATGTAAAACAAATATAGGTGCGTTATAAGACATAACACAGGAATGACTAGTATAAATAATAAAAATTAAAGGTTTCTATAAAGACATTTAAGTTAATGTTATCATTTCATTATATCTTAATGACAAATACCAAAGCTGGTACACTGCCTATATTACATTAAAAAATATATAAAAGGACAGGAATTCAAGTACTCTCAGAGTAGTTGTCGACAGGCACACACACAAAGAAGGACGACACATTTTNTAAAAGGACAGGAATTCAAGTACTCTCAGAGTAGTTGTCGACAGGCACACACACAAAGAAGGAAGACACATTTTTCATGCAATTGCGACGTTTCGCTGGCTAGGCTGGCTTCATCAGGTGGTGAATTGTAGGGCACTGCAGTATGGTGGAAGAGCACTGTTGGTAGTAAACCTAGCGGTCAAGTGGCGAACTAGGGTGGGGCGGGAAAATTGAAAAATTGCCGGTATAGCTGATGAGTGTGGTTAGGAGCTGTGATTATCTTATNAACTAGGGTGGGGCGGGAAAATTGAAAAATTGCCGGTATAGCTGATGAGTGTGGTTAGGAGCTGTGATTATCTTATGTTGAGGTCTGGCAGCTGCCTGGATTTTGTTATAAATTGGTGAGCTAATTCCCAGCGTCTGAGTTCTGAGTTATTGCTTGAAGGTGGTAGGGCCCTCACAACTCTGGTACTGTAGCAGGAATCAAAACCCTTGTTGTGTGATGCTGCATGTGCTGCAACTGGTTTGTCCTGTAGGTTATTAATGTGACCAGCTATGGCTTGTTTGGTATCTGCTATGTGGCCATTCATTCTCTGCCTGAGTGATGTATTCTGCACTACAGTGTTGGCACTGTTGCTGATAAATCAGATTTTCTATTGCACAGTTGTCGTCTTGGATGGGGCATATACNGCACTACAGTGTTGGCACTGTTGCTGATAAATCAGATTTTCTATTGCACAGTTGTCGTCTTGGATGGGGCATATATGGCTAGTGAGTCTTCTATTTAAAGAAGTTGAGAGCTAGTGGATGGCACTGGAACCACAACGTGAGCTATTGCAGGGGTGGAATCCTTTGAAGGTGATAGTTGAACTAACTGTGCCTTTGTTAAATAAAATTACTGGAAGTGTAAAAAAAATTATAATGGAAATTAAAATTGTACATTGGCGCCAAGAACAGACATTATGTAACATGATATATAGGCCAGTACAGACATCGTAAACCCTTTAAAGTACTATCAATACACAAAAACCACAAACTCACGTAGGACAAATAAAACACCCTTTAGAATAGGCAATATTCTGTTTGGAATAAAACAAGGAGAAACAGCAAGATTAAAGTTTGTGATGGATGTTGTAAAAACTCATGAGACACAAAAGTGCCAAAAAAGTGAAGGTAAGAAAAGTTTTGATACAAAGTTTAAAATGTAAGATTATAAAATTTACCTAACAGGGTAGTTATTAAGAATCACGGCTGTTTTGAAGGAAACGTCTGAATTCTGAAAATTAAAATTAATAGCTTGACTTATATGTGAATAAACTAATGTTTGGGACAATACAGTACATACTTTTTGTGCTTTTGTATGCCAGTGCGTTACTTGCTTATTTGGTTCCTTCTTGTTGGCGACTATCAACTCTGTGTTCTACAATGGTCTACGGTTGGTTCTGGGGTACCTGTGCCATACAACTGTTTACCTGCTGTACCGGGTAGCTACTCTACAGTCTTCTGTGGAGATAGCAGCACGTAGTACCATTGTGTACTGATGTCTCTAGCAGTGAATTTTGTTTTCTCTGGCGTTATTTTATTCTTAGGTTAGCATCTGTGCCAATGTATATTTTTGTATGTTTGTTGTGTTTATGTTATTAAGTCATTCTATATTTACGTTGTGGTTTTTACTCTTGCTATTGGCTTACTGAATGTTTTGGAGGGCAGGGGTCGGTTGTTTTTCTTTTTGTGTATCTTGATACAGTCCTAATCCTTCTTTATTCAGGACTTTGTGTATTTATTCAGTGCTGTTTATTCTGAGTCAGTGCTTTGCTGTTTGGGGTTTTCTCAAGGCTTTTCCCAAAGTGGCATTTCTGTTTTTGCTTGTTATTCAATTTCAATTATTTCATTATCCATTTGTGTGTGTGTGGTGTAACCTTAAATGCTGTAGCACATAGTGTTTTCTGTTTTTCCAACTTTCTATTTGTGTGAGACAACCCCATTAAAAAAAAGTCAACTCTGATGACTTGCGTTATACATCACTCGCCCTTCCCTTCATGTCTTGACAGCTAACAACTGTTCAATGCATGTGCAGACTAGGGTCACATTATAATATGCCACTCTCAAACACAGCTTTAAAAAGAAAGCCAATTTCTATAATACATCTACGAAGTACCAAAAATATTTGCCAAATGGAACACAGTGCCATGATCACAGAAATACAGCCAGTCAAGTTGCAACAATTTACATTTTTAATCTACGCTAATAAACCATATCTAAACAACTAAACTGAAACAACATTTACAATAATGGTTACTTTATTTAAGAGGAATCTACCCAACTTTCTTGTACTACAATTTTAGAAAATAAGTGGGACCATTAGATGCACAAATGTTTACATTTTGAAATTACTATGGCGATGCTAACACAAGATAAACACACACACAAAAGTAGCATAATTTTAGATAATAAAGTAACACCAGTTAACCCGACATGGAGAGCTAATGAAAATAAAACAGTCCTATATTTGTAAGAATTTTGCATGACAATAAAAATTCTTAAACACATTTTAAAGTTTTTTGATTCAAAACTTTCTCAATCCATTTTAACATAAAGCTTAATGTTTCAATACAACATGCTAATTCTTACAATGCATGAATACCAACATTACACTTACATTAGTACTGGACTGCTGTTTTGCCTTTAGCCTCTCTATCTCTTGGAACTCTCTGGAACAAAGTAAACTGCAAAACCGTCGCTCCTTGGTGTAGAATGCATGTTTCACTCCTATTGCCCCACAGTGTGCACACACAGCTGCAAATCATTAATACAAAACAATTTTTAACTTTCAATGGGAGCCATATTTTCATGCATGCATTTTAATAACTAAAGGATAAATGGAAATATAATGAACATGACAAAACAGTATTGTAGCATGTGCTGCGATACATTTCTCGTCCTTCACCACTTATATACTGAAGAGCATAACTGTTGTTAGTATGTTAAAAAAAATNCATATTTTCATGCATGCATTTTAATAACTAAAGGATAAATGGAAATATAATGAACATGACAAAACAGTATTGTAGCGCATGTGCTGCGATACATTTCTCGTCCTTCACCACTTATATACTGAAAAGCATAACTGTTGTTAGTATGTTAAAAAAAATTTTGTGACACCCTAAAATAACATCCAAATTAAGTAAAATCTAAAATATCTTGATGAAGAGCATGATATACAATACAATGACCAATTATGTAGTAAAGCTGTAGCTAGCTTCCATAATTCCTGTCCATAAAAGTGATAAGTCTTACATTCCGGAAAGTTCCTGTGGTTACAATAACTAATCCTATATGCCTAACCTGACCATTACAGTGTTGGCCCTGGCAATCCAGCTCGACTGCCAAAATGTTATATTTCTTGTCCTAAGCCTTATATCCTAACGCGAGCCAAGCCTATAGAGCACGGCAGAATCATAAAAATACTTACTCAGAATGAATACAAGTAATAAGCAAGTAAACAGTGCTGGAACCCCACCACCTCAGAACTCACACTTAACTAGTACTCTCGCAGTGGAAAAACTGTGTGACAGCACAAAAGACCCAACCAATAAACAAGAAGACAAAAAATAATAAGTAAAACCTATACACTGCATATCACACCATTGTGCCAAATGCCATCTCACTAGTACCCCTATTATACCTTCTTTTTGCAATATGACAATGTAAGTACCAGCTACACCACTGCAAATACCTGCGACTACAATAATGGACCACCAAGAAGGGGCATCATCAACACACACCCATTTTCAATTTATAAGCTTAAACTTCAAGCAGGTCATCATGCCACTCATCTGAGTACCATCGCGGCCTCAGTGGGGAACGCTCACAATCCAAGAGGAAGTTGGGCTCAGTAGCAAGTTTCATTGCTCAATCAACTCTTCTCAAGAAGGAACAGGGAGTCCTCTCACAGAGTAGCTATAGGCTTGCACACAGTCACATCACAGCAGTCACACCACCCTAGCGATAGGGACCAAGAAGGGTACAGGAACCGGCATCAGGCAGTCACTTCCTCCCTGGGTAGACCACGCCAGCTCTTTTCATTCCTGCGCTGATTACAGCCGCTAATTATCTCACAAGCTATGGCAGCGCCCCGTACCCATGTACACATGCTCAATACTGTAATAATTATGTACCTTGTTTTATTTTGACCATTATAAAATCTCTGCCTTACAATAGCTGTTTGCAGTGCAACTGTATCCATGTCACAACAGCAAGTTGCTCAAAAGAAGGCGGCAAAAATTCTCACTGCCCAATCCAGATCCCCTGCAGAGAAAGAGCCTAACACCCCAAGGGTCAACCATAAGGATATGGAACAAGCTGCGCTACTCAGACAGGCATCCTGCATGTCTGTCCCTTCGTGGAGCCAACCTCCGGCCGCATCTGCATCTTCAGTCTGACAGTAGCCCGGAGATTGTCCCAGCTACCACCGACTCTGTTGAAACGACAGCCAAACGCCGCATCACTGCCCCAGTCACTATTGTAGTACAAAGACTCTAACTTGATCCCTCACACTCTGCAGTTCAGCATCCAACCTACACACCCGTGGGAGATTTTGTGCAAGTAAGAACCCCTACCAGGCGTGCTCTCAAACCTGTACCTCCACCAGCTGTATGTAAAATAAAATGAATGAGTAGAGCATACGCTCCGAATATGGAGCACTGCTTCCTAGCTTTCAACGGGGAGCTAAAAGTCAGCCTCTAACCTACAGACAGTGGGTATCAATCTTTTTCTTGGCTTTGCAACATTGTGCTTTGCAAAGTTCTGGGGAGCTAGCCAGACCAGGAAGCACCTGGGAGTGAACCTCGAAACCTGGGTANGTAAAATAAAATGAATGAGTAGAGCATACGCTCCGAATATGGAGCACTGCTTCCTAGCTTTCAACGGGGAGCTAAACGTCAGCCTCTAACCTACAGACAGTGGGTATCAATCTTTTTCTTGGCTTTGCAACATTGTGCTTTGCAAAGTTCTGGGGAGCTAGCCAGACCAGGAAGCACCTGGGAGTGAACCTCGAAACCTGGGTATAACTGCACCAAGACCCCTGATCACCACTTTGGAGAGTTGACAAAACTCCATGGCACCCAAATCCCAAATGAAACTCATCAAAATATCAAGACAACCTCCCTGTTGGGAAAACTACCAATGGCACAACGTGCCGGATGCCAGACTAGCCAGGAATTGGCATTGTAATGATTGACTGCGAAACTGCTGTAATGACTATCACTATGCATGTGTAGGATGGGAGGAGAAAGAAAGATTTAACTGGCTTGGAATATAGATGCCAAACATGCCAAGAAAGACAAACCCATTGCAACGCAGCCCAATGTGCAGGCACATGTGTGTACAGAAAACCCTGTGATTACTGCTCCTGCACCACACATACCTTGGCTGGAACGACTAAGCATGCAACTTACAAGGCCTGTCATTCACATGTCCCACATAAAAAACCACCCGCAGACACACGCAAATGACTCCATAGTCGTGCACCCCGGGATATAAAGGTACTAATGACAAGCTGCTCACTATTCTGGAATACACTGGAAACCTTTAGGAAGGCCAACAGCAATTCATAGAGGCCTGCAAGGTCAAGTTCACCTGGACTAAATTGTTCAAGCNGGAAACCTTTAGGAAGGCCAACAGCAATTCATAGAGGCCTGCAAGGTCAAGTTCACCTGGACTAAATTGTTCAAGCATATGTCGATACATAGGGCAAAAATCGAGCTATAAGGCAAGGCACACAAATGGTGGAACCGCTACGGAGAATTTGTAACCCGATCGGAAAAATTCAAAGAGGGTTTTCTCACCCACTTCTCAGGCAAGACTGTTCTATCTCAGCTGACAGAGGAGTTGTATAGCCACTACTAAAGGTAGGCAAAGAGGCAAAGATTTTCATAGAGCAGAAAGTGTTATNGCTGACAGAGGAGTTGTATAGCCACTACTAAAGGTAGGCAAAGAGGCAAAGATTTTCATAGAGCAGAAAGTGTTACTACTGCAGAGAAGTTCACCCAAACCAATTTAAGGAAGCAAATGTAGAGATGATCACCTTGCGATTACTTCTAGAAATAAAGCACTATTTACGGAACCCACCAGCACAGAAGTTCAAAAAGCTAATCTCCCAAGCAAGAATCTATGAACAAGACATAGCCAAAGAAACATGTTCAGCTCATTAAGTGCAGCTCAAATCAGTCCAAGTTCCNGCTGACAGAGGAGTTGTATAGCCACTACTAAAGGTAGGCAAAGAGGCAAAGATTTTCATAGAGCAGAAAGTGTTATTACTGCAGAGAAGTTCACCCAAACCAATTTAAGGAAGCAAATGTAGAGATGATCACCTTGCGATTACTTCTAGAAATAAAGCACTATTTACGGAACCCACCAGCACAGAAGTTCAAAAAGCTAATCTCCCAAACAAGAATCTATGAACAAGACATAGCCAAAGAAACATGTTCAGCTCATTAAGTGCAGCTCAAATCAGTCCAAGTTCCNCAAGAATCTATGAACAAGACATAGCCAAAGAAACATGTTCAGCTCATTAAGTGCAGCTCAAATCAGTCCAAGTTCCCAGGGAGAAAGATGCAGGAGGGAAAGGGCAAGATGCAGCACAAGTGCTGGTACTAACCAGAGAAGCCTTTCTACTGAGACTGTCCTGTTTATTATGGCAAGCACAGAGGGCATGACATGAGCAATAGCGGGGCTAAGCTAAAGGACCCTAAGAAGCCAGAGGCGAAACCATCCAAAGGATGCAAAAATCCAGCAAGCAAGGAAATCCAATGGGCCAAGAGTCCTCGTGAAGTAAACCAGTCCCATGACGTGGCAGTGCTACAAGAAACAAGGGGAAGTGAAGATACACCAAGAATTAACATGCAGGTAAAAGGCTGGGAAATGCTGGCCACCCTCAATACAGCAGCAAACACAAATTTTATTTGTCAATCTGCTTTGCCACTGGACTGCAACGAACAAATGAAACCATACAAATGATGCAAGAAGGGACACAGGTAGGAACAAATTGATCAACCACTCTAGATATGAAAAATAGAGGATGAAGTCATCCCAACAACATTCTTTGTTGCCCGTGGGCTGCGAGAAACTGTTTTTTTGGGCCAGCCATGGCGAATAGTGTAACATACCATATAATCTATTGTTGCCACTAAGGCAGTATTTACCCAGGCACAAACAAACAAGTCGGTAACACAAGAGTAAAGAGTCTAAAGATCAGCGACAAGGCATTACGGGGAGGATTTAAATCACCAGCTGTGTGAGCATGCCTTAGAAGAATTAGTAGCCACCTTTAACAATAACCACCAAGTGTTCGAACATCAAACGACTTTATAGCAAACTTCTAGTATTACCCATTAAATCCACCTCAGCTGGCTAGAAATCATTTATAACGAACCCTGTATCACATTCCTGTATTGCAGACAATTGATTAAAAACAAAATCAAGGAGATGAAACTGAAAATTATCAAACCTACCAATTCTGCTGTAATGCACTGGTTTCATTAGCGCCTAAGAAAGATGGATGCCAACTACCACCACCTAAATCAAATCATGCAACCTATAGCTGTGCCAGCCATAAACCTGCGACATACCCTAAAAGCCCTACGGGAGGCAAAAATTTTTTTGCATGCTGGATTTACGGTGTTGGTATCGGAAAATTCTAGTGCACGAAGGATCCCGCAAATAACAAATTTCACTGCACTTAACAGGGAAGTATATCAGTTTATCATCATGCCCTTTGGTCTAAAGAACATGCCCACAACTTTCCAACAACTGATGTTGGCAGCCGTTCTCACTGGCTACATAGGAGTCTTTTGTCACGTCTATTTGGATGGCATGAATATATTCTCCAACTCCTGGGAGGATCACATGTGGCACTTGCAGTTGCAGCTAGAACTTGAAAGATTTGTGCTACATGGCCTGACATGCTACCTTGTCAAATGCCATTATGGCAAAAGCATAGTCAATTTCCTAGAGCACAGAGTCACCCAACGGAAACTTTCCCCAGCAGGAGAAAATGTGAGCTATTAGCAAGGCTACTGCACCACATAACCAGAAACAACTGTGGCAGTTCTTAGGAATTTATAACCGGTCACAAGATTTTGTTTAGAATGTTAGTGAATTAATGGGCTTGCTTAATAAGCTCTAACAAAAGAAAGCAGGAATGGTGTTGGACCTCGGAACTAGACCAGGATTTCCACACATATAAGAAATTCGCAAAACCAGACATGCTGTATAGACACCCTGCTAACCTTACCTTGGTACTACAGATGGACAACAGTGGAATTGTATTAGGGGCCGTATTATATCAAAAGAATACTACAGGGGCAAAACGTGCCATCACACAAGCACCGTAATGCCAGACACCCAGAAATGCTATCACAGTAACGAACAACAATGTTTCACCATTATATAGTCTGTGAATAAATTTCTGTACCAATTAGAGGATTCTCCCTTTATATTACATACTTGCATTCGGGCCTTAACTTGGCTGTGCACCACAAGTGCCACAAAATTCAAAGTACGATGCTGGGTCTTGCTACTGTAGACGCTAACCTTCAAAATCCAGCACTACCAGGGCAAGTTTAAAGATTTATCAGATGCCTTGTCTCGAACCCCTGAGGAGGGAGGGAGAAAAGCCATAATCGACAACTGGGAAAGGATGCTAGCACCTGAGCATCTAGCTAGTTACCCAACCCATAACATTACGGTATAAGCACTGGAGGTGCACTTAGAAAGGAAAAAATTTGTGAAGTACCAGCAGCATGGTCTGGAAATGAGCAATCTCCTGGACCTGAGGCTGAACCATTACAAACTAGAACACGGCTATATATGGGCCCTCCCTCACAAAAAACATACAATTGGAAGCTGCGGATCCCAACAAAGCTACGGGATGACTTGTGCTACTACAATCACAAGCACCCTTACGCCAACCACCCTGGAGCTGTAGAAACGCAGACAGAAATGACAGTGAGATTTGCATGAGAGGAGATGAGTCAGGATGTACGGGTGTACATCAACCAGTGCCTCCCATGTGCCAACACCAAGACTCACAGAGCTGAACAATCAATGGGAATCCCACAACAACCAAAACAGCCCTGGAGCACCGTAGCAACCGACCTTATTAGANACATACAATTGGAAGCTGCGGATCCCAACAAAGCTACGGGATGACTTGTGCTACTACAATCACAAGCACCCTTACACCAACCACCCTGCAGCTGTAGAAACGCAGACAGAAATGACAGTGAGATTTGCATGAGAGGAGATGAGTCAGGATGTACGGGTGTACATCAACCAGTGCCTCCCATGTGCCAACACCAAGACTCGCAGAGCTGAACAATCAATGGGAATCCCACAACAACCAAAACAGCCCTGGAGCACCGTAGCAACCGACCTTATTAGACTGTACCCACAATCTCACAAGGGCAAGATGTATTTACTTGTGGTGATGGACTTATGTTCTAGGTGGGCTGAAGCCAGCACCATCATAAAAAAGCTAGAAGAAGAGTTTTTCCCTCATTGGGGTTACCCGAAAAGCATTCTTACCAAAAACAAGATCCGATTTACAGGGTAAAAGTGGGATAACACCTGTCACTGCAAGGGAGTTGAGTCCTCGACGACCCCTAATTACAACCAGGATGACCCCACTGAAAAAAGAAAAGCCTCCGTACATGAATGGGCGACCCTCAAAACTGGGACAAGTTTGCGCCAGATATCCTGTTCACTTCTTGTAAGAGTTTGGTGTACTGGTTGCTGGCATATAACGCCATCATCCTGATCACCACGACAAGGGGAGGGNTATAACGCCATCATCCTGATCACCACGACAAGGGGAGGGAGATTCTTCCGAGGCTCCTAGGCTCAAGGAGAACAAACACTCAAGGTCACTGTAAGGCTTAGTTTCTGAGCAGGTCATGCCACTCATCTGAGAACCATTGTGACCTCAGTGAGGAATGCTAGAAATCCAAGAGGAAGTTAAGCTCGGTAGCAGTTACGTCGCTCACTCAAATCTCCCCAAGGAGGAGAGGAAGAACAGGGGGCACTATTCCTGATTGCTATAGCTTCCCTCCATCGGGTGGGAAGCTATGTCCCAGCAGTTATGTTGCTAGAGATGCCACCCAACTGATAGAGCCCAAGTAGGGTACACCCCACGGCACCTGCACCAGGGAGAGTTACTTCCCCCCTGGGTGTATCAAGCCAGCTCCTTCCACTCCTGTTTTTCTTACAACCGCTAATTATCACTCAAGCTGCTGCTGCGCCCGTACCTATGTACACCTGCTAAATCTCGTAATAATTATGAACCTTCTTTACTGTTGACCTGTAACACCTCTGACTTGTAACAGTTGTTTGCATTGCAACTGTATCCATGCCCCAACATCGAGCTGGTCAAAAGAAGGCAGAGAAAATCCCTGCTGCCCAATCCAGATACAGTGCAGAGCAAAGGCCTAATGCCCCTAGGGTCTATCATAAGTAGACTGAAGAGACTGCGCTACTCAGATGGGCATCGTGCGCAATTGCTCCTTCATGAAGCCATCCTCTGGCTGCATCTCCAGCCAGAATCTTCCTTACAGTACCCCAAACATTGTCACATCTGCCACTGACACTGCCAAAGCGATAAGATGAATGCTGCTTCATAGCCCCCAGTCACTCCTGTAGTATAAAGACTTGAACTCTGTCCCTTGCACCCTGCAGTTTATTGCCTAACCTACACACCCTTGGGAGATTTTGTACCAGGCCTACTCTCAAACCTCTGCCGGCTGTACATAAAATAACTGAGATACCAGCTCGCCCAACACATTTTACAAAATAGGATGAGTAGAGCATACACACAGTATACGGAACATTGGTTCCTAGCTCTAAGGGGTGAGCTAGACGTCAGCCTCTTCTAATCTTCAGACAGTCTGCATCAATTTTTAATTTATTTTTCTTGTCCTTACCTTTTTTTCATACATTCAGGTAATGTGTGGTAGATTCTTGTGATAAAAAAGGATAACTAATAACTAAGTCACCAAAACCCAATTCAAATTTGAATAAAATGTTAATATATTATACTATGAAATGTTAAATATTAGAAAATTAAATTTCAAACAACAGTTGTAAAAAATTTGCAATACAATTAAATAGACTATAAACCATACACCAAATCTGACTAGAGATTTGACAACCACCTAACCTAAAAAGCCCATGCCCATAACGTTGCACTATCATGTACAATTTAAAAGTGTGACATGCATCTCAGAACCAGTCTTCAAAATTGCTATAATTTGAGTCTAACACTCTCTCTCTCTCAAACAGTGGAGGATAGTNAATAACTAAGTCACCAAAACCCAATTCAAATTTGAATAAAATGTTAATATATTATACTATGAAATGTTAAATATTCGAAAATTAAATTTCAAACAACAGTTGTAAAAAATTTGCAATACAATTAAATAGACTATAAACCATACACCAAATCTGACTAGAGATTTGACAACCACCTAACCTAAAAAGCCCATGCCCATAATGTTGCACTATCATGTACAATTTAAAAGTGTGACATGTTGTATCCGACAGCATCTCAGAACCAGTCTTCAAAATTGCTATAATTTGAGTCTAACACTCTCTCTCTCTCAAACAGTGGAGGATAGTNGCATCTCAGAACCAGTCTTCAAAATTGCTATAATTTGAGTCTAACACTCTCTCTCTCTCAAACAGTGGAGGATAGTCACGATTTTCACAATTGGACAGCAATGCTGGGCGAGGACAGTCTACACCAGACGGAGCAGCTACAGAGAACAAAACTGAGGTTCTACTGTGGTCTTTGGGATCCACTTTCCCGTCCTCCCAACTGCAGCCAGTGGAGTCGACCTAGATCGTTGCCTACCTGCCCGCTTGTCTGAAAAAGATGGCAGAGCCTCCTTGCTGCTCTGGTGGTCGCCCCACATGACCTTGTTAGCAGTTGAATGTGAGTCTCGTGGAGGTCTGGAGTCATCTGAGAATGGTATCCTTAACTCCCTTACCTGGCCAACTGGTGACAGGAGTGCTAGAGGGATGGACTGAACGAGTGCCACAGTGGAAGTCAAGTGTGGAGAGCGATATTAGGACTGTCATCATAATTATAGTGCAGTGCACAATATACCTGCGTAGGACAGCACATCCTTTCCCATTCTTATGTTTTTCCTGTTTCATTGTATTCAAGTACTCACAGTGTAGTACTTGTCGACAGGCGCACGCACATGCAGAGAGGATAACACATTTTCCACATGGTTGTGTGATAGTGACGTTTTGTTGGCTAGACAAGCTTCATTATTCATTATTGGGAAATCAATAAGAAAAGTATTGTGCCTTCTGTGGTGTGCAGAACATCCCCTGCTGTCGTGAGAAGAACATCCCCTGTGCCTACACTGCAAACAAAACGGCTTGAATGAAATCGGAAATTCTCAAGCAGTGGCTGCATTCATTAAGTACTCGTATGGGGGTTAAAAATAGGATAATTGTGTTCTTTGTTGACCACTTCCCGGCGCATCCTAAGGTAAACCTTAGCAACATTTAAACTGTGTTTTTGCTGCCAAATTGCAGAAGTGTGCTGCAACCTCTCGACCATGGTTTGTTCAGACTACTGAAACACCACTTCAGAACCATGTTTGTCAACTCGTTGCTGAGGAAGGTGTCAGTGGGCAAGGATTTTCTCAAGTGGAACGTCCTGGATGCCATCAGAGCCATTGTTGTTTCGTGGGAAATAATCCAGCCAGAAGCTACCTCAGAATGTTTCCGTCATGCTGGTTTCCACCTCCAAAACCCTGACATCGAGGAACAGCAGGAGGCACCAGCTGAGCAACAAGAGCCATAATTTTGGCGCCTTCTTGCAGAGGTGTTCATGTGTGTGGGGATATGACAGACTACGAACTTTTTCAAATGGCAACATTCAACCAAGGAGAGCTACGACGGTGAAGATGTTCCACAAGCTTCGACACAAGCAACAGTGTTGGAAACTTTGGACGTACATACTTATAAAANTACGACGGTGAAGATGTTCCACAAGCTTCGACACAAGCAACAGTGTTGGAAACTTTGGACGTACATACTTATAAAAGTCATCAAATGCCAGTGTAGAGGATCTGGCTACTTTCTTATAAGTGGAACGTTTTGATGTTAAGAATAGTGGCAACAAATTGAAGCAAACAACCCCTGATAGTGTTTTCCCTAAATATTAACTTTTGTTTCCCCCCCATAAATAATGCAGTTGGTTTTTGAAGTACAGATTTGTACAATAACGTAACTAAGAAGTTTACTTAACTTAAGTTCATTGCATCAGTGTGTGTGGCACAGTTAACATTTCCACATTGACAAATGTAGTCTAAGTTGTTTGTTGCAGTTTGTATTGTGGATTTGATTAACATTTGCAATTTGGGAACTTTGTATGCATTCCACATGGCACGCTGTTTGGAAACAGGCGATGATACACAAGGACAAGGCAACATTTTCTTCAATATTATTCTGTCGCTTTTGTTAGTTATGAGTAGAGACCCGAAAAATTTGCAAATTTCGAAAAAGCTTAAAACTGTTTTAAATAGTGCGGAACCACTTATAATGCATTTTAGAGATGTTGTTTAGTGTTATCGACTCGCGAATTTCTTAAAATTATCCTGTATCCACAAATTTTGATACGTACTCGAGAATTTCAACGAATTTACAGATATCAACAATTAATTATTAAATATGCCTACCAACGAGCGGTGGTGGTAGTACTTGGCTACCAAGAGGGCGAAAGATGTACGAGCGTGTCGGAACTCGTGGGGGACTTAGTCGGATTTGGACAGTTGTGGGTTGAAGAGTTTTATATGATCTGTTTTACAATTCTACCAAAAATAAATATTGATGAAAGAGTAAAGCAGTTTTCTGAAGGCGGCATGGTTAAATCAGGAGAAGTAATGATATGCCATTTTTGCAATAAAACAGTACCGGGAAACCTCCGACAGCATCAAGAAACGCATGCGGAGTTACGGTCACGTTGAAGCTGTCAAGAAAGGAAAGCGGCAGAAAACTATGTTGGAGGCAATTGAAGGCGGATATAGTTAAAGTTACATTATCCTGATGAGGTTTCCCTACGTGATGACCAAAATTGAAATCGGTGTTTACAAAATCTGATNCTGTATCCACAAATTTTGATACGTACTCGAGAATTTCAACGAATTTACAGATATCAACAATTAATTATTAAATATGCCTACCAACGAGCGGTGGTGGTAGTACTTGGCTACCAAGAGGGCGAAAGATGTACGAGCGTGTCGGAACTCGTGGGGGACTTAGTCGGATTTGGACAGTTGCGGGTTGAAGAGTTTTATATGATCTGTTTTACAATTCTACCAAAAATAAATATTGATGAAAGAGTAAAGCAGTTTTCTGAAGGCGGCATGGTTAAATCAGGAGAAGTAATGATATGCCATTTTTGCAATAAAACAGTACCGGGAAACCTCCGACAGCGTCAAGAAACGCATGCGGAGTTACGGTCACGTTGAAGCTGTCAAGAAAGGAAAGCGGCAGAAAACTATGTTGGAGGCAATTGAAGGCGGATATAGTTAAAGTTACATTATCCTGATGAGGTTTCCCTACGTGATGACCAAAATTGAAATCGGTGTTTACAAAATCTGATTAAAATAATGTACAAACACCATATTGACACCTAAAAATTAGGATTAAGATATTGTTATTTATTAATAATGTTATTTTTTTTAATTTTAATTGTATTTTAGAACAACAAATTATTACTATTAATTTTTTGAAGTAGAATTTGCTTACTGTATGTAATGTACCGTTTTTAAAGTTTTAAGATATAAAGTTTAAAGATTTTATGCAGCATGAACCTCCTCCAGACAAAAATTATCATGTGTGTGCTTAAATCTGTGTTAATGTTCACAAGTTTTCTAAATTTCGTCANCTGAAGGCGGCATGGTTAAATCAGGAGAAGTAATGATATGCCATTTTTGCAATAAAACAGTACCGGGAAACCTCCGACAGCGTCAAGAAACGCATGCGGAGTTACGGTCACGTTGAAGCTGTCAAGAAAGGAAAGCGGCAGAAAACTATGTTGGAGGCAATTGAAGGCGGATATAGTTAAAGTTACATTATCCTGATGAGGTTTCCCTACGTGATGACCAAAATTGAAATCGGTGTTTACAAAATCTGATTAAAATAATGTACAAACACCATATTGACACCTAAAAATTAGGATTAAGATATTGTTATTTATTAATAATGTTATTATTTTTTTATTTTAATTGTATTTTAGAACAACAAATTATTACTATTAATTTTTCGAAGTAGAATTTGCTTACTGTATGTAATGTACCATTTTTAAAGTTTTAAGATATAAAGTTTAAAGATTTTATGCATCATGAACCTCCTCCAGACAAAAATTATCATGTGTGTGCTTAAATCTGTGTTAATGTTCACAAGTTTTCTAAATTTCGTCATCTTGACCTCTCTCCTACCTTTTTTTTTTGTTCAGGGTATCCCACCTCTCATCAATTTTTTTCATTTTCTTTCACACCATTTGCAGAACTTATTCTTCCACGCTCACGTTAGTAACGTCACATTGTTCCCTTCTCCTTTGTGGTCTAACACAAGTTTTTGCTGCAATAATTAACTATTTTATGCTTTATCCTAATAATACATCCGCCGTCTTTGCCTAGTCCATCTCAAATATCACATCCCACCCCATGATTTTGTAAACAGCTAGTTTGTGAAACGGGTGGTTTTTAAATTATTTATTCTGACCCAAACTCCCACAAAATTTTGTTAACAAACAGTAATAAATACAGTTGTACCGATAAACCGTATCCACAGTTAATTTCTAGTTGTCCTGGCAAAACTCCTGTATAAATAATGATAAAGTTACCCGCTCATATTGTTTATCAGATGTTGCGTCAATCGAAGTATATTCGGCCCCATCATCTAAGATTTCCCACAACAATGTTTTTTAAGCTGGTTGTTTATACAAACGTATAATTCTAGTAACTGCTCCACGACGCGTTGCCTGTCTTCCGAACATGTCTGCCTGCGGCGTGGTGCAACGTGCGAATCTCGCTTACTACCTCCCCTTACAAGCTTCACGACAGGGGGAGTGGTTACCTAGCAACCAGCGTGGCGACCTAGCCTCCTCTCACTCACTCTCTCTCAGCCATGCATACTTGCCTTCACGCCCACTGCAGAGCAAATAAACTAAAGTGCTACTGGCGAACACAGAAATTTTAATAAAATTATCCGTCACACAAAACAGTTGCACCTATCATCACTTGTATTTCAAAGGTAATGGTTTCACCTGAAAATGTTACGCAATACATTTTAACATGCAAAACATTCTGGCCCAGGAAATTAAGAGCACCAGACTTCAAGTTCTATTTTAAAGAATTCAATATCTGCAAAACTCGAAACTTGCAACTTGATGAGGGTGTACATGCGTACATAGAGAAATTGAAGACACACACACTAATATAAATGTCGTGGAAGCACTAAAGTCCATGGAAGATGACCACACGGTCTTTGTGTTGGGAGCCCTAACAGCTTTTAAGATGCCAGTGTCAAATGTGGACTGTGAGAGTCTTCTCACAATTTTCTTGTGTTCNAGTCTTCTCACAATTTTTTGTGTTCATACAAACAGGAGGACAAATCTGAGTCTGACCAATCTTGAACTTCTCTCTTCCTATGCATATGAAGGAAAATTATGATATTTCTTGAAATCATAATTTTCTTTTTAGAAACTTATTTCAAAAGATTTCTAGGAACACTTTTTAAAAGTAATTTTTTTTGTTAGGCATGCGCGTGAGATGTGTACACATTACGTAGCAAGCTGAGCATTATATTTGAAACTACTTATTGCAGGGTTTTACTACAAAACAATTATAACATCTAAAATAGGGCTGAGCCGATACCGGTACCGATATATCAAAACCGGCTGATATTGTAATTATCGAAATTGTGCAAGATTCATTTTTAAATCGCTGATATTATAACCGATATTTTGCCCTAAGAATCTAAAATGATGCTGTTTTCAACTTGCCATAATTGGAGTGGCTTAGCTCACTATTTGGTTTTATTAAAATAATCACTATTTTAAAATTGGTTTTTACTAAAGTACCCAACTGGCTGTGTTTATTTCCAAAGTAAAATTAGGCACGTTTTGCATGATTGTTTACAAAACATGTATACAACAAAACAATAGTAGCCACCATTTGCGTTTACTGAATTTTATCTATGTAGGCAAGCTTGTATGTAGCATGAACAAAACTTAACATTTAATCAGCCTAACACATATATAATAATAAAAATAATTAATATTTTTGATTACATTCAAAAATATTTTGTCTTATTAGTTTCACGACAAACCGCAAACACGGCGATGCATAAAAAAAACTTATGTAATCTTGTAATGTTGGTTATATGCTGCACATTACTGCCGACTAGCAGCGCTATTTTGACAATTTGTCTGTTTTTTTGTTTCTTTTGTTGGTTTGTTTGCTGTTGCTGTAGTAATATGACGGTGTTAGGTTAGGGTACCAACGTGGTGAAATTATTTACGTGCGCCAGCAATAAACAAATGATATGACTGGAAGAAAAAATTACTTGTAGAATTTCTTTTTACCGTAAGCAACATANTTTTTACCGTAAGCAACACACAAGAATGCAAGGCTGTTTACAATATTTGCAAATGTTACGTTTTTTTATGAGTTTCATTGCGTAATGACGTGCTTTTGGAGATTATTTTAATTTTATAAATATGCTTCAGCTTAATATGTGGTTCCTAGATTTATATTTATCGTAAGAGTTCGGCCTATCACTGAAACAATAAAAAAGGAAGACAATTAGAATTTTATTTAGGTAAATGTTTAAAAATTAAGTTTTTAATTTTTTGAAACGTGCAATAATGTTATTTTTCCTGGTCAAGGCAGTATCGGTATTGGTATCGGCAATATCGGTAAATTTGTATCGGCAATATCGGAAAGGCTCAAAAACCGTATCGGCTCACCTCTAATCACAAACCTGTAGAAATGTCTAGTGCGTTTCTTAAGTTAGCTTTTTATGAGATTTTTAAAAGTATAAAATATGTTTGTGNAAACCTGTAGAAATGTCTAGTGCGTTTCTTAAGTTAGCTTTTTATGAGATTTTTAAAAGTATAAAATATGTTTGTGTACTTAGTTTTGCTGTCATATTTCGAATTTCAATGCTGCATTTTACTCAAGAATTTTAGGACATGCTACTCAAGAAATTCTCGGGTCTCTAGTTATGAGGTATGTATCCTGTTTTTTTTGCTGGGTAGTATTTTTTCTCTTGATAATCTGCTGTGTTGCTACATGTGATGCAGTCTAACAAGGGCATGTACGTTGTAACGTGTCACGCGCACAGTTATAGCCGGCTTTAAGTTGCCACTCGACTAGCTCAAGACGGAGTAACACGAGACTTTGTAAAATGGACGCCAATTAACATGAAATAATGTCAAGTTCCGGTGTATTTGTTCTATACTTTTATTTACCAGTTAAGTGACACAGTTCACATACAAAGTTCAGAGTANCATGAACAAAACTTAACATTTAATCAGCCTAACACATATATAATAATAAAAATAATTAATATTTTTGATTACATTAAAAAATATTTTGTCTTATTAGTTTCACAACAAACCGCAAACACGGCGATGCATAAAAAAAACTTATGTAATCTTGTAATGTTGGTTATATGCTGCACATTACTGCCGACTAGCGGCGCTATTTTGACAATTTGTCTGTTTTTTTGTTTCTTTTGTTGGTTTGTTTGCTGTTGCTGTAGTAATATGACGGTGTTAGGTTAGGGTACGAACGTGGTGAAATTATTTACGTGCGCCAGCAATAAACAAATGATATGACTGGAAGAAAAAATGACTTGTAGAATTTATTTTTACCGTAAGCAACACACAAGAATGCAAGGCTGTTTACAATATTTGCAAATGTTACGTTTTTTTATGAGTTTCATTGCGTAATGACGTGCTTTTGGAGATTATTTTAATTTTATAAATATGCTTCAGCTTAATATGTGGTTCCTAGATTTATATTTATCGTAAGAGTTCGGCCTATCACTGAAACAATAAAAAAGGAAGACAAATAGAATTTTATTTAGGTAAATGTTTAAAAATTAAGTTTTTAATTTTTTGAAACGTGCAATAATGTTATTTTTCATGGTCAAGGCAGTATCGGTATTGGTATCGGCAATATCGGTAAATTTGTATCGGCAATATCGGAAAGGCTCAAAAACCGTATCGGCTCACCTCTAATCTAAAACCTGTAGAAATGTCTAGTGCGTTTCTTAAGTTAGCTTTTTATGAGATTTTTAAAAGTATAAAATATGTTTGTGTACTTAGTTTTGCTGTCATATTTCGAATTTCAATGCTGCATTTTACTCAAGAATTTTAGGACATGCTACTCAAGAAATTCTCGGGTCTCTAGTTATGAGGTATGTATCCTGTTTTTTTTGCTGGGTAGTATTTTTTCTCTTGATAATCTGCTGTGTTGCTACATGTGATGCAGTCTAACAAGGGCATGTACGTTGTAACGTGTCACGCGCACAGTTATAGCCGGCTTTAAGTTGCCACTCGACTAGCTCAAGACGGAGTAACACGAGACTTTGTAAAATGGACGCCAATTAACATGAAATAATGTCAAGTTCCGGTGTATTTGTTCTATACTTTTATTTACCAGTTAAGTGACACAGTTCACATACAAAGTTCAGAGTACGAACAAGTTTCCGATGAGCAGACAAGTGCAGAAAAGCGCCACAGTCGTTTACGAATTAACTCCTTTCTTAAAAACTCGCCCGAAGAAATAACAAATGCTGCGACCTCCCACACCAGCGGAGAAATATTCTAGCAAGGTCTAGTTCGCCGATGTGGGGGTTAGCACTAAGCCCGACGCGGCCTAGGCGAGCACTAGTTGACGACTGCTTCAGATGACTGACTTGATTCAACTGACTTGTGCTGCCTATCACTCCCCTCTCCTCAGATAAGGGCCTGGCGTGGGCTGCCACGCACGCTCTCCACACGTTATCGAAACTGTGTTGTACAAAACTTGTCGACGCAGTCTGAAAAAAGTTAATCTAATGCTGACGCTTAACAAAAACTCCAACTTTTGAAACTGCAACCGGACGCCTGATAAACGTTAAACGGCAAACGTATGCCCTATAAACAAACTATCACCGTAAAACGAACCACCACTGCTTTTTATTTCAAACCCGATAAAAATATTACGAAGCTTAGCAAAACTAAAGAAAATGGAGCACGTGTCCCGAAAATTAATAATACTGCGTCATTACAACGTGTTTAATGCAGTAGGATGTGTGTTTCATTAAAGTCATTATAAATTTTGTGAACTAAAAATTTTAAAATTGAATTTGTACATATAAACAGTATTACATACAGACGTTTGTTATTCATGATTTTTTTTCTTTGTGCATTTATGTTAAATTGTTGCATTAAAATATCAAACTTTAGAATAAATATTTTGCAGAAAAATTGTAATTCTCAAACTTTACTTTATGCCAACATATTGTTATTGCAGTTTAGTCAATGTAACTTCATTACTTCGCCAATCAAAAGACTAACATTAGCCACATTAATTGAACTCTATTTTAATTTGGATGAAAAGTTTATGTGGAAACGGATATTGTACTGTCAGGATTAAGTGCGAGAACTATTGAAATTATTTTGAATAAATCATGGCAACGTAGAAGTGGTAGGAAGGTGAATAATATTTTATCTGCTCTTTACGTGGGAAGAGTTCATTTGTGTTGGGCCAATTACAAGTAGTTACTAGTAGAGCGCTGTTTGCTGGGCCAATCACAAGTGACAGGTGAGTTGGCTGTTCTGTTTGTTGTGGTTGGCCATACTTGTTTATTTTTGCCATGTTTTGTGGTAGTGTGTAAAAATGGTGATATCCAATAAAACTAAGGAACNTTCTTTGTGCATTTATGTTAAATTGTTGCATTAAAATATCAAACTTTAGAATAAATATTTTGCAGAAAAATTGTAATTCTCAAACTTTACTTTATGCCAACATATTGTTATTGCAGTTTAGCCAATGTAACTTCATTACTTCGCCAATCAAAAGACTAACATTAGCCACATTAATTGAACTCTATTTTAATTTGGATGNCAATGTAACTTCATTACTTCGCCAATCAAAAGACTAACATTAGCCACATTAATTGAACTCTATTTTAATTTGGATGAAAAGTTTATGTGGAAACGGATATTGTACTGTCAGGATTAAGTGCGAGAACTATTGAAATTATTTTGAATAAATCATGGCAACGTAGAAGTGGTAGGAAGGTGAATAATATTTTATCTGCTCTTTACGTGGGAAGAGTTCATTTGTGTTGGGCCAATTACAAGTAGTTACTAGTAGAGCGCTGTTTGCTGGGCCAATCACAAGTGACAGGTGAGTTGGCTGTTCTGTTTGTTGTGGTTGGCCATACTTGTTTATTTTTGCCATGTTTTGTGGTAGTGTGTAAAAATGGTGATATCCAATAAAACTAAGGAACAACTATCTTTTTGCACAGTGTAACTTAAATAGAAAGAATATCAAGCATATCAGGCCAAATGTCTCTCTTAGTTTTTTGATTACTGTTTGTTAANACTTAAATAGAAAGAATATCAAGCATATCAGGCCAAATGTCTCTCTTAGTTTTTTGATTACTGTTTGTTAAAGATTTATTATGCTTAGTTATTTGAACTCTCATTTGGTAATGTTTTTGGTTTGATTTTGTGCTCGGTTGCTGACGACATGCACCTTTTTATACANAAAGATTTATTATGCTTAGTTATTTGAACTCTCATTTGGTAACGTTTTTGGTTTGATTTTGTGCTCGGTTGCTGACAACATGCACCTTTTTATACAGACTTGCAATTTCGTTAAAATGAGTGAAAAGAGAGCCAGCTTGTCGCACTGTACGTAAACTTTACACTAAAGTGAGCAATTTTGAAAGTCCTTTATTGCTTTTTTTTCTATTTCGGTATCCTTCCACCTCACGTCAATATAAACATTGCCACCTGATTTTACTTAATGTTTACATCCACTACATAAGTCTGCTGTGTTTACTCAAATAAAAAAAAGCATCATGTAATCACTCTTATAGCGAACAATTTAAAAGATAGAACACTTAGTTTTAATAACGTACTGTATACAGTGCTAGTAACCTATGGGGAAAAATGTTTTGCAAGTGTGTGTGTGTGTGTGTGTGTTTCGAAGCAGCGTGTGTATTTTATTTCGATAAGAGTATTGCAAAAATTACATTTGTCACTGTATTAAGTTGGTAATATCTTCACACACACCAAAATGTCCGCTGCGGTGGTGTATGCATTTATGTAATTACAAATAATAATACTGCATTTTGTGTAATTACACTAAATATTGGCCGTTCTAGAAAAGTAGCTTGGCAACAATTTATTCGTCAGACACAACTGTCCTGTCAATGAAGAAAACAATGTTTGTAAACAAATGCTATGATCAATAAGGGATATTATAGCTAGGATTCCATTCCAACTTGATTCATTATTGTTATAGCCAAGTTAAACAGTAAGGACTGTGTTTATGTTATTGAGGGTGGGAAAAGGTGGAGAGACTTTAGTTTAATGTGATAAACGCATCGTTGTTAGTACCTATGCAGGTTGTAAACACTTGGTAAGTTAACATTTTTTTGCGAAGTTAACCTTACAATCATTAAAGTTTCATATAATGAACACGTGTTGAGTTTTACACTACAAAACAAAGAGTTGAAATTACAGTTTTTAGGCCACATACAGGGGATGGACAAAATAATATGAACACCATGCAGTATAGTACATTTTGTTGCATGTTGGCAACACTGCTTCCATGTAAATAATGTGATGCATATGTATTGCACAGTTTACGTGCCAAGTCTTGTAGGTTATATTTCAGTGCATTATACGCTTTGTTCCGTGACGGTTAAAACAAGCTATCGGTGAAATGTGTGATCTCTCAGACTTCGAAAGAGGGCAAATCGTTGGTGCTCGGTTAGCGGGAGCGTCTGTGACGAAAACAGCTGAATTGTTTAACGTTTCACGAGCGACAGTATCCACGGTAATGACAGCATACACAAAACATAGTAAAACATCATCGGCAAAGAGGAATAGTGGGTGAAACCCAAAGTTAACTGACAGAGACAGACGAACATTAAAAAGAATTGTGGCCAGACAACATAAAACTACCACAGCAAAAGTGACAGCAGAACTCAACACTCACTTGAGTAATACTGTTTCGACAGAAACAGTACGGCAGGAGCTCCACAAAGCTAACATTCATGAAAGGGCTGCAAGTGGGAAACTCTTTATAACGGAAGCCAACGCTAAGCTGCGAAAGAAGCGGTGCCACGATCATAAAACCTGGACACTTGATGATTGTAAGAATGTGGTATGGTCCGATGTAACATCGTTTATATTGTTTCCTACAAACGGCCGGGTTTATGTATGGAGAACTCCAAAAGAAGCCTATGATCCGGACTGCCTGCTTCCTACAGTCAAGCATGGGGGAGGTTCCGTTATGATTTAGGTGGCTATATCGTGGTATTCAGCTGGTCCTCTCATTCACATCACTGACCGGTTTACTGCAAATGAATATCTCGACATCCTCGATGATGAAGTTCTTACTATGATTAGCATATTGCTGCCAAACACTGCCATATTCCAAGATGATAATGCGCCCATACACACAGCCAAAAAGGTTCAGTCTTGGTTTGAGGAGCATCAGAATATCATCAAACATCTTCCCTGGCCAGACCTCAACATAATTGAACCGTTATGGGGAGTTTTAGAGCAGAGAGTGAGGAGCAGATTTCCATCTCCAACATCATTGAAGCAATTGGTGGATGTTTTGGTACAAGAATGGGACAACATTCCATTGGAAACTATTCAGACACTCTACGAATCTATTCCGCGAAGAATTGCAGCTGTTCTAAAAGCAAATGGTGGCCCAACACATTATTAATAAATAAATATTGTGTATATGTAAGGTGTTCATATTATTTTGTCCATCCCCTGTACATTTCATACATTATAATAACCATTTTGAAATACATTATTTACAAAACACACTAACTTACTGTTTGTAATTCCTGACCACACAACTCCTGAACATGTGTGGTTCTATGGCAATCCTTGGACAATTACTTCACTTAAATCATATTTGTCTGCACTGATATAAAATAATTTTTGCAGAATCTTTCAGTAAACAATTTGTTTCCTGAAACTTCTAACATAAATATATCTGCAGTACTTATGGAAAATGGTGGATAAAATTATTTTACGAATCAGTTGACAAGTGCGNTTCTAACATAAATATATCTGCAGTACTTATGGAAAATGGTGGATAAAATTATTTTACGAATCAGTTGACAAGTGCCGATAATATTACATTTCACTCAATAAGATGCTCTAAGAAGGCACCTACAGCCAACTATGCTTAATGAAAGCGAATACAAAAATAATTAACTGCTGATAAAATATCCCGACAACACCAGCTAGATACTTTCATAAACATGATGAAAAAGAACACATGCAAAGTGTAAAATGGCGACCACTGAGCTGAAAACTTTTCACTGAACATAGTGTCTGCATGATCTGTCATAATCNGAACATAGTGTCTGCATGATCTGTCATAATCACTTAAAATTGTTTTTAAAGCCAGTTCTCGAAAAGCTCAAAAAATTGTATATTACTTTTAGAAAATAATTGATAGTATAAATGTTGCAATTGTAATTAAAAGTTTTAAATTACAATGTTGTTGTTATCTTCTGGCAAACTGCACTGATTGCATGCACATTCAGCGGAGGAAGGGATGGGAAGGCAGGCAGTGATTACCTACAGTGCGACCAGTCNTTCTAACATAAATATATCTGCAGTACTTATGGAAAATGGTGGATAAAATTATTTTACGAATCAGTTGACAAGTGCGGATAATATTACATTTCACTCAATAAGATGCTCTAAGAAGGCACCTACAGCCAACTATGCTTAATGAAAGTGAATACAAAAATAATTAACTGCTGATAAAATATCCCGACAACACCAGCTAGATACTTTCATAAACATGATGAAAAAGAACACATGCAAAGTGTAAAATGGCGACCACTGAGCTGAAAACTTTTCACTAAACATAGTGTCTGCATGATCTGTCATAATCACTTAAAATAGTTTTTAAAGCCAGTTCTCGAAAAGCTCAAAAAATTGTATATTACTTTTAGAAAATAATTGATAGTATAAATGTTGCAATTGTAATTAAAAGTTTTAAATGACAATGTTGTTGTTATCTTCTGGCGAGCTGCACTGATTGCATGCACATTCAGCGGAGGAAGGGATGGGAAGGCAGGCAGTGATTACCTACAGTGCGACCAGTCAGCCAGTAGCCGCCCTTCTCCGACCCTACTAGCATGTGTGGAGTCAACGTTACTTCACTGAAATTGAACATTGTCAATCCCTATGTCAAATTTTGAAGTGAATAATAATAATATTTCATTTTAAAAACTTGAAGTTTCTGAGAAGTCAAATAAATAAAATCATTAAAATTGGTTTCTTTAAAACCTTCAGTAATTAACAATTCAAACTTGGTACTTGCTGATCAGTGCTTACGCATTATTTGGTGACAAAGGGATTTGGAATATGCCCTTCCAGGATATCAGATTATTCAGAAAACGTGTGTGTACTGAAATACTCCAATTTTTCTACAAGAAGTCACTGAAAATGGACTTTGTGCACCTTCGCCATGCAATATTTAAATATTTATGACAAGGGGAGGTCAAGTATATATGTCTGGGATATCATTTTATTCAAAAGGAATTTGCCTATTAAAATAAATGTACATTTAATTAGAAAAATGTGTCATTTTGGCACTAGAGACAATTAAAAACTGACTTCATGCAAAAAATTGCAAATTTGTATAGGGGACAGGAGGTGGGTCAAAATTGGTTCAAAACTTTCAAAAAAAAATATTATATATATATATATGACCTTATTTCTGCAAACAGTGAGGGATCATTTTAGAAAGGTTCTTCCTAAATTACTTGTATTCCACATCTGTCAAATTTCACATCACTTATAGCAGATAAACAATAATTAAACTTTTTTTAAATTTTAACATATTATAAATAACTGTGTCTGAATTTGTGATCTATAACTAACACATGATCTTAATTTTCGAAGACTTATAAAATTTGTATTCAGATGTGATGATGGGATGGTTAAGACTTGGAAGTTGGCAAAACTGGCAACATGACAAACTGCTCAAATTTTCATCTGTCATAAAAAACTTCCAATTTTCAAATAAAGTTTGTACACTTACTTTGAACCATTCTAGTTAGGTAGCAAAGTTGTGATACATTTGTTTTTTACTCAGGTATAGAAATATTTCAATGTTTTCATTTGAGTGGATTAAGTGATGTTCTAACGAAATTGCCATTATTCCATAGCCCCTGTGTTGATTAAACATGTGAATGTGAGTAAGAGACATACAAAGTTTACATGTTTTTGAACAGTGAATGAAGTTTATGAACAGTAATTATTTAAAGGCCATGTCCGATTACAAATCACCACTCGTACCTTTCCTCTAGGTGTTAAATACAATTACTGTATATAATGTGCGTAGATTTTTCCTCTGTGAATAATCTATTTACCAAAACCCCAATAAATTAATTAAAGTGCTAAAAAAAAGTACAATAAATTATGCATGCTGAAGAAAATATGAGCAAAATGGAAGGTACAGTATTAATGTGGTGCACAAGATTGTTTACAATGTTAGCTATCTATTTTATTGCTGCTAAGGTTAAAAGATAAAATAAATGACAAATGAATTGCTTGACTCCTCTTTCTTGAACTGGATGCATGCTTGTTTTAATATTTATTCTGGTTAAGGCTGTCCTTTCATCGAAGTAACATTACCCACATCTATCACCAGAGATTAAATATTTTCTACTCAGTATTTTTCCCACAGGTAAGCAAATACTCATGGTAAAACATTAAAGTGTAATGTACGTAATGCGCCATGTTGTAAATTACATAAATATTTTAATAATCTGTAAAATAATCACCAATTGAAATATTATCAATACAGACACTGTTAACAGCCATAAAATTTACAGACATATATATATGGTCAAAAATTGTGAACATGGTGTTTTTAAAATATGCTGGCATTATTTGGACAACTGAAGAATTTAAACAGAGCACTTAGCAGTTGAAATATAGAAGGCACATGGTAATGTTTTAATTTCCATATAGCAGAAGGGTATACTATTATTGTCTTTATCGATATCTACAGGCANTGTAAAATAATCACCAATTGAAATATTATCAATACAGACACTGTTAACAGCCATAAAATTTACAGACATATATATGGTCAAAAATTGTGAACATGGTGTTTTTAAAATATGCTGGCATTATTTGGACAACTGAAGAATTTAAACAGAGCACTTAGCAGTTGAAATATAAAAGGCACATGGTAATGTTTTAATTTCCATATAGCAGAAGGGTATACTATTATTGTCTTTATCGATATCTACAGGCANAAGGCACATGGTAATGTTTTAATTTCCATATAGCAGAAGGGTATACTATTATTGTCTTTATCGATATCTACAGGCACAACTTTAGCAGGGCTTCGGAAAAGGGTGAACATACTATGAGTTGAATATCACTGCAACTCAGTAAATAAAATGTTAATAGAAAATGTGTCAATGTTGTTACATTCAACTGTAATATGTCTATAGCTGTTCACGGTAAAGTGAATACTTTTGAGGCCCTAGTTACTTTTTTCCTATCAGCCATTTTTTATCCTCCCACCACTTTCTAAAATAAATATTACCATATCAGTAAAAAACATTGTATACATTTCACCGGACTCAAAAGTTAACGTCTAGGGTTAAAATACAATATATTTTTTGACTATTATTCTACACAAGAGGGCTTCAAAAAGTGCTCACTTTATCATGAATAGCCTATAATTTGGTAGGTGCAAGGCAAGACTGCACTAACAATAATGTAATGACTAAGACACCTCAGCAACCATCAATAAGTTATTGTATGCACATCCTAGTTTTCACCACTTAGTGAAGTTCACACCCACCCATTCCGTCCTTCAGTATGGGTATGACGCTAGGATCCGTATCCTTCTGGTATGCTATGGGTGTCTGTAGCTTGAGCGCAGGGTGGAAAATGGGCCGGATCTTACGGCTGCTGTTATTCATCAGTTCATCCACAGTTGTGTAATCAGTTTCCGCTGGCGTCTGAGCCATCTGAGGTGAGGCAACCACCTGCGGCATCTCCTCTCCATACTGGTCGTACTCCTCCAGCATCATATAACCATCCATCTCCTGAATGGTACACACATTAAATGAGAACAAGATAGCAGAAACGTATAACTTTAACTACAAAAAACTTCTCAGATTTAAAAAATATTTTCAAGGCATTCAATTTTACATNTCCATCTCCTGAATGGTACACACATTAAATGAGAACAAGATAGCAGAAACGTATAACTTTAACTACAAAAAACTTTTCAGATTTAAAAAATATTTTCAAGGCATTCAATTTTACATTACAGAAGAAATACAATATAGGATGTAAACAACATAGCTAAATATTACTTGATATGACAAGGTAAAGCCAATCTATTCTGTTTTATAACCTGTAATTCCAAGCAGAATAATTTTGGCGTGTGAAAATTAAAATATAGCACGAAGGAGAGTGAGAAAAAAAAAAGCTAATTATAAGTTTTTTTAGAAATACACAAAATTATTCATGCAAATCAAACACTTACTGAAAGAATTGCTATTGTGTCAATACACTTAACAGTGATGCAGAATATCATATTCTACTCTGATAACATATTTTGGAAAACAATTATATTTGGATAGTGGACAAAATTAATTATCAAGGTGTGCAATGAAAAACATGTAAAAAATTATGTATAATAACGCTTGCTCCCCCATAAATATTTCTAGCAGAAAATCATAAAACAACATTTTTAAAATACATGGCAACTATGATATGTCAACGGATATTTATATCAAATGGATATTTACATAATGTGATTTGTCTAACCACACAAATTGCAAAATTTTAGAAGCGTAAGACAAATTTTCATGAGTACAGCAAGTGTTCAACTGTACACAATATGCCAACAAAACTGCTTAATGTGCCTTTTCATTCTCTTGGTATTTTTATAAAAACTGGCAACTGAGTGACCTGATGAGCCATCAGATAAAATTTTTTTTAACAATGGTGTAAGGCAAACAAATCTTGGGCTCCCTAAGAAGCACAAAATACATGAACGCAAGCAACTAGAAGAAAAGATTATTATACTGAGAGTGATTTCAGAAACTTTTATCACACACGTATGCATTTTACAGAATACTGTATTTCCTTTATAGCCAAAGAATGGTTCCATTAAGGGGTATTAATCCCTAAATTAACTCTGGCCAAATGAAACTTAAACCTCGTTATATCAACACTGACATCTTGGGGATACTTTTACATGATTTTACAATCAGTTAAATAATATTTTATATATTTTCTAACCTTTTAAATTAAAATTAAAAACCAATATTGCAAATGTTTTAGCATGAAACAAGAGAAAAATTATATTCAAGAAATATGTTCTGTTATGTTTTTGAAGTATGTAAAATGGTTTGTCCATTAAGTTTTCTGTAAACTGTCCTTCAAAACCACAAAATATTGCTTTTTATGTATGTACTCATAAAAATGTACTTTACCAAGTTGAAAAATATGCAAATATTACAATAAAATTGGACGTCTTGCAAATCGTAATGTAAGGAAAGCTTTCAGACAGTCAATAGTATTATTTTATTAACAATAATTTCAAACTTTGGTAGGCTAGTTATGAATGGCAGTAATTAAGAAAAAGGTATATACAGGTGGGACAAATTCACCAGTTGAAGTCTATGCAGTGCAACTCTCTAGCGGAAACAAGGCAAACTATTTGGNGTTTTCTGTAAACTGTCCTTCAAAACCACAAAATATTGCTTTTTATGTATGTACTCATAAAAATGTACTTTACCAGGTTGAAAAATATGCAAATATCACAATAAAATTGGACGTCTTGCAAATCGTAATGTAAGGAAAGCTTTCAGACAGTCAATAGTATTATTTTATTAACAATAATTTCAAACTTTGGTAGGCTAGTTATGAATGGCAGTAATTAAGAAAAAGGTATATACAGGTGGGACAAATTCACCAGTTGAAGTCTATGCAGTGCAACTCTCTAGCGGAAACAAGGCAAACTATTTGGGCCTCCGGAGGCCTTTTTTTCATGCTGGCTCCTTGCAGAGAATGGGGGTGAAGTGTAGGACAATGTGGTCAGTCAAGTGTCGGAAAAGGNGGGAGGACAAGAGATGTCAATGCTATGTTGCATGATAGTGCTTTGATAACAGTACCTTTCCCTCAGTGTCAGTACAACAGCCGAGCGACAAAGAGAGCCTATGTTCTCCCAGACATTTTACGAGCAGTTTTTCAAGGTGTACAGAGACAACAGTTTTTGTTATGCGTAGAGAGCAGTATAGAGGCAATGCAACACAGTCAATACTTTGGTCCTTTGCAAAAAGATAAATAGTTTAAACAGACACACACATTTTTCAGTTTTTCGCTATATCCAATGTTGCTGTTCTTTAAAATTAGTAGCCAAATCAACACATGATGAAGGCATGGTACCAAAGAATTTAATAGCACAAACACAAACTTTATAAATTCACTAATAGCCTTACGCTGCTTCAAAATCTTCCATGATTTTATATGCAGAGAAATAATTTTGTCACCATTATTAACGATGGCACGTAGTAAAAAATTTGGCTGTCATATGATTCGTAATATGACAATTTCCTGGTCCTTTTGATTGGTTGCAAATTTTTTTAAAGGTTTTGCTTTATGTTATTTTCTAAAACTCTAGTAAAGTAACAGAGACTTTTTATAGTTTAATAATTTAAATATTGTAATACATCTGGACTCTCAGCCTAGGTCAACTCAGGGGTTCTGATTCTTACGTCTCAACAAAAGAGTTCCTCTTGGAAATTTGAATTTACATTGAATTTATGTTATTTTATTTTGTCCTTTCATTTTAGCAGGCTAATTGTGAATTGCTTACAAAATATGTAAATGCATGGAAGTTTTCACTTGAAAATGCAAATTACCGAATTACCCGGTTTTTATAAAACTCTAAACTCCTTGGGTTGGTACAGCCTTGGCGACGAAGGGTCACCACTAAGTTTATAGTGTGGTTCACGATTTATATGTACAGAGTAACAGCTAAATATAAAAAAATATGAAAACGGAATTAGCTGTTACAAAACTAAGAAAAACCAGGTCTCTTTTCTTAAAAAATCTTTACATATACTGTTGTTTTTACGCCACAAAATTGATTGGATTGGAATTCAACTCTTAAGTATTACGTTTTGTATAAACAAGAATTTTGCTACTATCGGTTGTATAATTATAATAGTGACAGTTATTCCATATTCATGAAATACTTTACCTCCGTTATGCACTATTTTATGTACAAAGCTTAAATATACAATTTCGTTAGAACCATAACTGGATTTCTGTGTCTCGTTTATCATGCTACTGTTATACCATGCTGAAATTTTCATTTCACAAAAGAAATGAGTAATGAAAGCATTGGGAAGTTTGTAATGAAATGGAATTGTGACTGGGCGACCAATAAACTACTGTTATCTTTGAAAACCTGACCATTTGAAAAGCAGAGACACTGAAAATAAACCTTATATCAGAGTTAAACCCATACAGTTAAAGCTAACACACAATCATGATCTGTTTTTCTGTGGAATAACATTACACGTGATCTACTCTTGCAGTAACTTAAATAAATGAAATTACACATTTAAGTGGTGTTCCGATTAGTTCGTTATTTTGTGATTTGCTTTATTTCAAAAACTGTTTGGAGTCACTTGTTCATCACCAGTGGTAATGTAATGCTGTATTACCAGGAAAAATATTCTTTTTTTTTAATCATTCCTTAAACAAAGATTGTGCAACTATATTAGAACATTCTGATTACAGAATTAATAATTTTATGAATATAAGAAAACTATTAACACATATGAGTTAGAACACTGATTACTTCTTTATTTATTTAGGGATCAGTCAGATATNAATATAAGAAAACTATTAACACATATGAGTTAGAACACTGATTACTTCTTTATTTATTTAGGGATCAGTCAGATATGCATTCGGAAGTGAATTATGCACAGTACAAAACTACGTCCGTGTGTTCCTGTACCCATTATTACAGTCATACATATCTCAGTACAGAACAGCTTTTAATATCCAACATTTGATACATTGAATGTCATAATATCAGCTGTGTTGTAGCTTAACCATGACGTCAGCAATTGCTTGCCATTCCTTCTGAAATTTGCAAGCGCCGAACCTGTTACTTATAGTGAAATGGCTTGAAATTATCACCCGTGTGCAACGAAACAGTACTTCTGACACTAATGAAATTCACCAAATATTTCTCAGATAATTAATTAAACTTATAAAACTAATGAAAAAATGGAATGTTCACTTTAGTTACTAATGAAGAAAGAAAATTCCATGGCACATATAAAATAGACCAACCCGTATTTTAAATGTGTACTTAATACCAAGTACACTAAGAAATATTTGACAGTCAACGATTTTCAAATGTTGAGATAAAAAATACAAATCAAAGCGCTAATTTAGAAATGGAAAAAAAGGAGGGGCCAGATTTATATTAAATAGAGAAACACATTAGTCTGGTGCAGTTATGTTTTTCCTTTAAAAAAAAATTCTTCTTAAACTTTCCACTCCTACTCGTCTACAATTTGCTACATAGCAACAATTTGTAAAATAAAATTTCAGTATTTTAATGCTGTACAATAACTTATATTTACATACTAAGAAAAAATAAAATATAGTAAAGTAACATGTGCTCCCTGTGTCAACCCCTTCTCTAAATTTGTGCTTGAAATCCATTTTATTTGTATTTTAAGGAAAATGGGAGTGATTGTTACCAACAACGAATAGTAAAAAATTGTGCCAACACATATTTTGGTCATGTACACAAAAATCAGGTAAACAAAGTAATTATTACATTTTTTACACGCATTAAGCCAAAAAATGAATTGTTACATAATTTTGTTTTACAGAATTTTTTTTTATTTCAAATAAAATTCTTTTCACTCTATTATTTTTTGTTATTCGGCTTATAATTTTGGGCAAACTTTAACGGTCTTATTCAAATCCCTAGTTTTTGTGAAAGTAATTTAGAAGAATACCACAATCCTGCATGTTAGAATAAATAAAACAGTAAAGCATGTTTTTTTTTACAACACGATAATAAAAATTACATAACTAAGGAGTTCAGAGTACAGAAGAGTCAATCACAACNGCATGTTTTTTTTTACAACACGATAATAAAAATTACATAACTAAGGAGTTCAGAGTACAGAAGAGTCAATCACAACAAATTTTTCTTTAATAATGCATAGTATAGTAACACCATTACTAAGTAAACCATTAGCACTAACACACTAAGTATCACTCAAAAGAAACTGCATTAAAAATCAGATGTATGGGGACAGAGCAATTTTACAATTTCCTCAGTAAAGTGACCATTTTCTTTACAAGCAGACAATAAACACATCACACAGATTACACCAAAAAAGACTATATTATTTTAATGGAAAATTATATCTTTTAACAGGTTAAGAAATTTGTATTGTTATTCAGTTAAAATATGTTCAAGAACATTATATACAAGTGTTATCACAGTAAATCTGTTATTTACATGGAAAATGGTATCTTCTAAGTACTGTAGGTCAATAAATGTGTATTGTTATTCAAATAAAATGATGTTCAAGGTACATAACATATACAACTTCACATAAGTTACATCAGAGGGAATTTACTATTTACGTGACAAATGATATCTTCTAAACAGTTCATGTAACATTGCCCATTTAAAATAATGTACAGAACATCGTACAAGTTACATCACATGAACATACATTGTTCACATGGAAAATAATATATCCTTAACTAGTCAAGAAATGTGTACTGTAATTCATTGAAAATAATGTTCAAACAAGATAACCTGCACCAGTACATCAAACAAATAACATGAAACGAAACTATATTTTTTTGGAAATAAAATAACTTCATCAAAACTGTTCAAGAAATAACGCATGATGTTATTTTTGACTATCTTTTTTTTGTATTGACTTTGAATCATCACGTGCCCCGAGGGAGATCAAACCCCAACTGGCCACCTCCAAGGCCAGCGCAACCATAGTAAAAGATAGTCACGCGATTGTCCCTGCCTACCAAAGACGTGAGAAGCAGAGCCAGCCGGCAATACACGCCAAGTCTGTCCCTACTGCCCGCACAGCTACCAAACCGCCCTGCCGCCACCCTGTTGGGAGATGGCAGCACAGTAGCTACCCGAACTGAAGAGAGCGGCCANCAGGGAATTTACTATTTACGTGACAAATTATATCTTCTAAACAGAAAATAATGTTCAAACAAGATAACCTGCACCAGTACATCAAACAAATAACATGAAACGAAACTATATTTTTTTGGAAATAAAATAACTTCATCAAAACTGTTCAAGAAATAACGCATGATGTTATTTTTGACTATCTTTTTTTTGTATTGACTTTGCATCATCACGTGCCCCGAGGGAGATCAAACCCCAACTGGCCACCTCCAAGGCCAGCGCAACCATAGTAAAAGATAGTCACGCGATTGTCCCTGCCTACCAAAGACGTGAGAAGCAGAGCCAGCCGGCAATACACGCCAAGTCTGTCCCTACTGCCCGCACAGCTACCAAACCGCCCTGCCGCCACCCTGTTGGGAGATGGCAGCACGGTAGCTACCCGAACTGAAGCGAGCGGCCAAAGATAGCTGAAGTAAGGACCCGAAAGACATGCCGCTGGCCAGCAGAATATAACGCCATGCACCCGGCAGAAATGCCTTTGTTGTTCCGGTAGCTTGCCTTAGCACAAGTTGTGCCAAGGCTCTCTACATTCAGCTGTCCTCTTGAGGACCCTCTAAGAGAAGCTCTAAGTGTACTCCAGCAACCATCACCAACACCTTCAAATACCCCTTCAAGCTCCGAAGAGTCGTCGCTCTCCCTCCTAGACACTTACCATCTAGCATCACCACATCCCCACACTTACACACAGTGGTGCCCCAAGTCCCTTCAGGACTAACAGACTTCAGTTAGGGTTTAGTTGTTATGACGGCTACTTAGTTATTGCTCTACGCGCTCTTCAAGCTCCGCCCTTCAGGCCTTCGCTCCTCAAGCTGACAGGCCTCTTCACCTATCTTGCCAACTAAACCAATTCCGCAGGTTATCCTTAGGAGTGATAGAAGGAGGAGATAATACCGGTCACCATATTATATACTCAAGGGAATGAATATAACACCTATTTAAATACAACTACCTCTTTTCTTCGTCTCGAGCGAACTAGGAACCACACCCAACCTGGTAAGCATTTCCCACAAGGGAGTAGCAGGGGACCGCAAGATTTCAACAAACCTACTCAATCTAGAGTAGGACTGCGGGCTATCCCTAACCAGGACTACATGTACGTCAAAACACCACATATTCAATGGCCACCCATATTGTGGATGATGTGCGCAAAGGCATCTGATGTACACGTACGGTAGAGCCCCAACTACTAACAAGACACACGATGAAGCATCTAAACCATCCAAGTCAGCTAACCCACTCCTTCCAGAGCGAATAGACCTACCGGAATGAGTGCCAAGCCTGACAAGGACTGACTTAGGCACATCTGGAAACATTCTAGCTAGGGTTCCGTTGCCTGNCCGGAATGAGTGCCAAGCCTGACAAGGACTGACTTAGGCACATCTGGAAACATTCTAGCTAGGGTTCCGTTGCCTGCCGCTTCAATGAGGGTGAACTGTAGCACCTTACCCGTACATACCGTTCGGCCGCAGACGAGGAGGAAGGTGGAACGATCGAAAGACAGCTGTCGTCCTTGCTGCTAATCATTCCTCAGAGAATCTACCCACACCAGCCTTCAGCTGGTGAACCCCTGGGAACGAGCTCAAGCCGCCCGACGACTGACAAAGCTCACTTCGCAGTCCACCCCGTCAACATCTTGACCCCTTAATTAGGCTTCCTGGAGCCGTACATACGGTGGGCCAGCTCCTCCCCAAAGACAGCCTCACCCACTGGGAGTGGAGGACGAGCCTACCGACCCACCAGCACCCTCGACAGCTGCCGGCCGCACCCTAGCCGACCAGACACCACGTCCACCGCGGGACGAGACCAGAGTCGCTGCTCATCACCTGGTGCCGTGACCACAGTTGTAGACAACCCACAACAGCCCAGGGTGAGGAATTTCAGAGATAAACCTGCAAACGTCCTTACCCCAGTCACCCGGAGGCCTCACCTCGCACAGCCTGACTTTGTACCCAGTAGACGGCCAACGCGGCCTACAGTGTATAAAAGCGCAGGGAAAGCACAGTGGTATATGCTCCAGATGCCGCCTCATTAAAGCCAGCCCTGAGTGTGCTCCCTGACCGAGCACAGATAAAAGCCTGAAGGGACGTTGACACGCTTAAATTTCCCAGTCGTCACGCGTATAATGTAAACCAGAATTCAATTTGAAACAAATTTTGCATAGCATCTTGAAAAGTGTCCAAATGCCAGCAACATGACTTGGTATTTTACCCTTATTTTTGTTGTAGAGTGCTATGATGTTACCTGGTTTGCAAAATGCAATGTCCCTCAGAATGTGAATGTCTGCGATTTCACGCAGTAGGCAACACACAAAAATATTTTCGAAGTTTTGGAACTAGAGTTACTTCTCAGAACATTCCNTGCGATTTCACGCAGTAGGCAACACACAAAAATATTTTCGAAGTTTTGGAACTAGAGTTACTTCTCAGAACATTCCATCTGGCCTTACTTATAGTACTTAGATTCCACTGTTGCTGAACAAAATAAAATCACAATATTGTCTACACTAAGCATATGCTTCCCAGGGATTTCATATCAGTACTTACAGGTTCTCTTTAATTTCAAGGCTNAATATTGTCTACACTAAGCATATGCTTCCCAGGGATTTCATATCAGTACTTACAGGTTCTCTTTAATTTCAAGGCTTCATTTTCGTATTGAATACAGATCTTGTCTGTATTCACTGGTTCTGAGATTTTTGTCTTTATGATGGATGGCAGACATTTTGCCTCTACGAGTCCGGTACTACCCACTAATTCATCTGAACTAGCCCCCCGATATGGAAAATCCGATTCTAACAAAGATACCACGTTCCTTTACTTCTATGGTTCTGTGCTATTCGTGGATGGCCCAGAATAACTGATATTACACTCGTGATTTTAAGGATGCTATTACTGCACATTTGTAGCAGAGTTTGTTTTTCAATACCAATGTAAAAAAAACTTCATTAGATTTCTGCTAATTGTGCATACTCTAAAAAAAAATAATACAATTTTAATACATTAGTTTCCTTACAAGGAATAAATAAGAAACTGCAAAACGCATTCTGAATCTGAAATGTTATAAAATTCCGTTGGTTTTGGTTACTTTTGGTGCCCCGCAGGTAACTTTAAGTAATTTTTAATTCTCAGTATACAAAATTACGTACTTTTAGTGATGCCTCTCCTGGCGGAACATGTGCAAACAACCAGCATACCTTCATTGGTCAATTAGTGGGGACCATGAATATACCAATACAGTGGAGTCTCCATTATCCGTCAGTCTCGGGACCGTCACCGTGACGGTTGAGAGAATAGATGGATAATAGAAATGCCCCCCCCCCCTCTTCAGCAAAGATACGACAGGTACTAGCGATAATAATGTATACGATATTTAGCACTATATTTTAAACAGGTAGCAATCAATAGAAGTATGTACAGCACAGTATATATGTAATATTAAATATTGTAGACTTCTGTTTATTATGTTGATAAAATAACAAAATTGAATACAGTACTATTATGTATATGTTAAGTAGTATAATCCTACCTAAAAAAGTCTGTCATTTTCCTTTGTTGTAATACTCCACAGGCTTTTGTTGCTGCTGTGTTGTGTATCTTACGTAGGAGTAATATCTGTGTAGCGTCTGCCTCTTCTTGTTGCTCGTACCATTCAATGCACTTGGAAAACATGTTTTCAGCATCACTGTGGCTAATTATTTTGGGGCAATCCTTGAGTGTGTCATCCTCTTCTTCTTCACTTAAACATTCTACCTCCTATGTTGCACTTAATACAAGTTCCTCATCATTTAACATTTCAAAGACTCCGTCAAATCTGTCAATTCCCAGCCATTCACTTGCTTCACCTATTGATGTGTTTTCTCCACCTGGAATCCCTTGACACAGAAGTAAAATTTCCTCATAATTTTCAGATTCGTTTATGGCCTCATTCTCGTTTACAGTCTCAGGCAGTGGCGGATTTACCAGCAGGCTGATTTTAGAGGCGGAAAATTTGGGGCCAAATTATTTTTGTCTTACAGAAATTAAAAAGATTCATATTTATATACCTAAATGTTATTAGGTCCACACGAACAATTCAACATGTAATATGTTTCACCACTTAGATTAATTTTTCTACAATTTGCATAGTCGCGTTTGGTTGCGGCGCGGGAACGAGTGACATGATCGTTCGCTAAGTGTGTCTGGCCAAATTGACTGCACGAGCGCAGCGCAGAGCGGCCGCGGCGGGGTCGTGCTGTTGTAGGCATATGCCACATGGTGGCATTGAGTTCCAGAGAGATAAATATAGAGCGGCGGCTGGCGATAAAAACGGGGAAGTCCCATCCCGTATTTACTTTCTCTAGTTGTGTGCTGTAATTTTTCAAAGTGTTTCGTGGATTGTACGAATAATTTCATAGTATAATATCACCGGTGCGTAGAAACTTATAGAAGTTAAGTAATCATAATATATTACAATAAATCATCCGTAACGAATCAGTAAGACATAATTTAACTTTATAAATAGCTGTTTCGGAAGCTATGCAAAGAAATTTTGATTTTTTTGTTATATCAAAATTAAATAAATTTCTCGTACTTGTTAGGTAATTATTAAATGTCTGAAGTCTGAACAAAGGATGTACGAGAAATAAAACTCCCAATGTAATCTTTTTTATTTCAGTTCTTGGAATCCAATAAATGAGTGATGGGAGAAAGCGACTTACTGGAGCTGAATATAAAAAGAAGGCCAAAATGAAAAAAGAAGAACAAGAACAGGTTATCCGTAAAACTATAAAAATTTACAGTTTTTTTAGAAATGGAAGTAGTGTTGAAAAACCAGGAACTTCAACAACATGCACTGACACAATACAATCTGGAAAAGATGAAACAAATNATCTGTCAATTCCCAGCCATTCACTTACTTCACCTATTGATGTGTTTTCTCCACCTGGAATCCCTTGACACAGAAATAAAATTTCCTCATAATTTTTAGATTCGTTTATGGCCTCATTCTCGTTTACAGTCTTAGGCCGTGGCGGATTTACCAGCAGGCTGATTTTAGAGGCGGAAAATTTGGGGCCAAATTATTTTTGTCTTACAGAAATTAAAAAGATTCATATTTATATACCTAAATGTTATTACGTCCACACGAACAATTCAACATGTAATATGTTTCACCACTTAGATTAATTTTTCTACAATTTGCATAGTCGCGTTTGGTTGCGGCGCGGGAACGAGTGACATGATCGTTCGCTAAGTGTGTCTGGCCAAATTGACTGCACGAGCGCAGCGCGGAGCGGCCGCGGCGGGGTCGTGCTGTTGTAGGCATACGCCACATGGTGGCATTGAGTTCCAGAGAGATAAATATAGAGCGGCGGCTGGCGATACAAACGGGGAAGTCCCGTCCCGTATTTACTTTCTCTAGTTGTGTGCTGTAATTTTTCAAAGTGTTTCGTGGATTGTACGAATAATTTCATAGTATAATATCACCGGTGCGTAGAAACTTATAAAAGTTAAGTAATCATAATATATTACAATAAATCATCCGTAACGAATCAGTAAGACATAATTTAACTTTATAAATAGCTGTTTCGGAAGCTATGCAAAGAAATTTTGATTTTTTTGTTATATCAAAATTAAATAAATTTCTTGTACTTGTTAGGTAATTATTAAATGTCTGAAGTCTGAACAAAGGATGTACGAGAAATAAAACTCCCAATGTAAATCTTTTTTATTTCAGTTCTTGGAATCCAATAAATGAGTGATGGGAGAAAGCAACTTACTGGAGCTGAATATAAAAAGAAGGCCAAAATGAAAAAAGAAGAACAAGAACAGGTTATCCGTAAAACTATAAAAATTTACAGTTTTTTTAGAAGTGGAAGTAGTGTTGAAAAACCAGGAACTTCAACAACATGCACTGACACAATACAATCTGGAAAAGATGAAACNTGGAAGTAGTGTTGAAAAACCAGGAACTTCAACAACATGCACTGACACAATACAATCTGGAAAAGATGAAACAAATTTGAACTCTGCGGCCCAACAACAACAGTCATCTGTTGAACCATCCACTTTTGAAAAAATGGATATTTATGTTTTTGACGTAGAGGTGGTAGAGGAATAATCAATAAGTATAACAATTGAAGATGCGTATCAGAATCAGACGCTAAGTAATGACCAAGTGCAAATAACAGTAAATCTAAACAAAGATCCAGCTTTATGGGAAATTAACAATACCTTAATGGAGATTATCGCAAGTCTTGTGACTTCTCTAAAAGTGAAAAAATATATGCTGATCAGCGTAGTTTCTTGCTAGTGANGGAGATTATCGCAAGTCTTGTGACTTCTCTAAAAGTGAAAAAATATATGCTGATCAGCGTAGTTTCTTGCTAGTGAGTATCTTCCAAAGAAAAATGAAAAATAATGAAGTGAATGACCGAAATTAGCTGGTTTATTCTGAAAGTAAANAGTATCTTCCAAAGAAAAATGAAAAATAATGAAGTGAATGACCGAAATTAGCTGGTTTATTCTGAAAGTAAAAGAACTGTATATTGCGGGCACTGTTTGGCATTCAGTCCATTGGAGAATAAGACTGAGTTTGAGAACGATGGATTTAATGACTAGAAAAATGCAGAACACCGAGTAGCTCAGCATGAAAACTCTGTGCGTCATAAATCTAGTATCCTTAGTTTGAATGTTAGAAGTGAGATTGATGGCAGACTCGATAATTTACTGCATGTCCAAATTGATAAAGAAATTACTTATTGGAGAAACATTCTGAAGAGGGTTGTTGCCAAAAGTCCTCGCTTTCAGAGGAAGAAATGAAAAGTTCGGTGATCCGCATAACAGAAATTATTGTATGATTTTGGAACTGTTAGCTGAATTCGATACTTTTTTAGCCAGTCATATTGAAAGGTTTGGGAATCAAGGATCCGGAAGTACCAGTTACTTATCAAAGACCGTTTGCGATGAGTTTATTCTCTTGATGGGTCAAAGTCTTAAAACACATTGGAGAAGAGATAAAAAGGGCGAAATATTTTTCCTTAATCATGGATTCAACACCAGATATAGCACATGTGGACCAACTTACCCTCCACATTAGATACNGAAATATTTTTCCTTAATCATGGATTCAACACCAGATATAGCACATGTGGACCAACTTACCCTCCACATTAGATACGTTTTGGAAACAGGCAAACCTTGTGAAAGATTTCTCAAATTTTTGCCCTCTGTGGGACATAAAGCTGAAGAAATGTTTTCTGCCATTATTTCGGAACTCGTAACACTGGGCATAAATATTGAAGACTGTCGTGGACAATCTTATGATAATGCCGCGAACATGTCTGGTGTGTACAATGGCTTACAGGCTCAAATTCAAATCCAAGCACCTTTTGCTTTTTTCGTTCCTTGCTCTGCCGACTCGTTAAATTTAGTGGCAACTGCGGCTGCTGAATCTTACACAGAAGCTTGTCGCTTCTTTATGTTGCTTCAAGAATTTTTTTTTTTTGTAAGTTAGACACAGCGTTGGCAAAAATTAATGACTGAAATCGGGAAAGGGAAAACGCTAAAGAGAATAAATCTGACAGGTTGGTTAGCTAGAAAGGATGCATGTAGAAGTTTGAGAGATTGTTGGCACGAAGTACTTAAAACTTTGGAATCAATCAAGGATGATTGTACCGAAAAGCCTGTAACGCGAAACAAGGCGACAGGGATACTTTTGAATTTCGTAAAACTGGAAACGGCAATAATGGTGGTTGTGTGGAATGTTTTTTTTGGAAAGAATAAGCAAAGTAAATGTTTAAATTCAGGCTTCTACCGTAGATTTAATCACTGTTGCAGAACTTTACGAATCTCTTTGCACGTTTTTCATAGCTGAACAAGAAAATTTTAAGTATTTCGAACAAAAGGCGATGGAATTAAGCATGTCGAAGCAGTATACAAAAGACGTAGGAAAAAGACAACCGAAAAGGAAAAAAATTTATGATGAAACACCCAATGANCACAGCGCTGGCAAAAATTAATGACTGAAATCGGGAAAGGGAAAACGCTAAAGAGAATAAATCTGACAGGTTGGTCAGCTAGAAAGGATGCATGTAGAAGTTTGAGAGATTGTTGGCACGAAGTCCTTAAAACTTTGGAATCAATCAAGGATGATTGTACCGAAAAGCCTGTAACGCGAAACAAGGCGACAGGGATACTTTTGAATTTCGTAAAACTGGAAACGGCGATAATGGTGGTTGTGTGGAATTTTTTTTTGGAAAGAATAAGCAAAGTAAATGTTCAAATTCAGGCTTCTACCGTAGAATCACTGTTGCAGAACTTTACGAATCTCTTTGCATGTTTTTCATAGCTGAACAAGAAAATTTTAAGTATTTCGAACAAAAGGCGATGGAATTAAGCGTGTCGAAGCAGTATACAAAAGACGTAGGAAAAAGACAACCGAAAAGGAAAAAAATTTATGATGAAACACCCAATGANTGTCGAAGCAGTATACAAAAGACGTAGGAAAAAGACAACCGAAAAGGAAAAAAATTTATGATGAAACACCCAATGAAGAAATGAGAATGACTGCGAGTGATACTTTCAGGGTTAACACATTTCTCGTCCTCATTGATAGACTCGTATTTGAATTAGAAAAACGGCAGGTGGTCTACAACAGGTTCAATGAAAAGTTTTCATTTCTGACCAAAATGAGTGAATTGTCTTCATCAACCCTTACGGAAAAAGCCCTTTTCTTGGAAGAAATGTATCCTAATGATTTAAAGACTGACTTAGTTCAAGAATGCATACATTTTCAATGCCACCTTTCTTCTGAAAGAATTTTGGTAAAACCAGATTCTGGATCATTGAAAAGTCTATCTTCGTTCCTGCAAAAATAGAATTTGCAAAACGTTTATCCAAACTTGGATATAGCAGTTTGCATGGCTCTATGTACACCAGCGACAAATTGTTANAGAATTTGCAAAACGTTTATCCAAACTTGGATATAGCAGTTTGCATGGCTCTATGTACACCAGCGACAAATTGTTAGGGTGAGAGAAGCTCTTCTTGCTTAAAACGGGTGAAAAATTATCTAAGATCTACCTTAAGCCAAGAAAAGCTAAACGCCTTAGCTCTTTTGTGCATAGTGTCAGAACTAATGAACAAGATTTCATACAACGATATAATTGATGATACAATACAATACAAAATCGCGCAAAAAGGTATTGTAAAACTTTCATAACTTAATTAATTGAATTTCATTGACATCATCAGCCGGATTATTATCAGATAATTGAATATATTGTTTTTAAACTGTAAGTAAGCGCAATAAAAATTATTTAATTACGTTTACCGAATGTGCATTATTGTGTAAGTAGTATTGAGGCATACCTTACCCCGCCTTATTAGTAGTACATGATTGGGCTTTTATTAGCTCAGAAATATACCCAAAAAATATTTCTTGTGCAATCTTAACTAAATCATTGGGTTGTAAAAATAATCTAAAAACTGACACATTGATCCCCTAGTTCACAATCATACTAATTACGGGAAAAAGGTGGTGTAATTAGGACGATAGTGCACAAATCATAAAGTTACATTTTCATTGACAAAAAAAATTGTAATTAATATGATTGTGAACTAGGGTATCCAATTGTAGAGGTCAGTAGAGGCGGCAAAATTTGAAAAGCCTACTGGTGGCAAATATGTAAATCTGCCACTGGTCTTGGGCCACAGTTTGTTCCAGCCCTTTTTTAATGTTTCGTCTGGTATATCTTGCCAGGCTTCAGCAGCATTAAAAATTGCGTCTTTAATAGTGTATGACCTCCAAAACTGCTTTACACTTATTAATTCATCCCCAACGCAAACAACTTTTTGAATAAAGCATTTTAGGTAACTTTCCTTCATGCTTTCAATAATACCCTGATCCATGGGCTGAATTAGTGGGGTAGTGTTAGCAGGCAAAAAGTGGCACGTAANGTTCCTTCATGCTATCAATAATACCCTGATCCATGGGCTGAATTAGTGGGGTAGTGTTAGCAGGCAAAAAGTGGCACGTAATTTTTCATCATCACTTTGTAAGTCATGAGAAAGATGAGTTGATGCATTGTGTATTAATAACATGGCTTCTTCAGGCAATCCAATCAATTTTAAATATGATTTTATATTTGGCNATCACTTTGTAAGTCATGAGAAAGACGAGTTGATGCATTGTGTATTAATAACATGGCTTCTTCAGGCAATCCAATCAATTTTAAATGTGATTTTTATATTTGGCACAAACACACTGTGCACAGAATGCATAAGGGTTCTTGCAGTTTCTACTATAGTGCGGTTTTCTCTCTCAGCACAACCATTTTGTTGAGGTGTGTAAGGCATTGTATATCTTATTTCAATCCCTTTGGACCTGAAAAAATTTTGTAAGCTTTCATTTTTAAATTCTCCACCATTATCACACTGAATGCACACCACTTTATGGCCCAGCACACCTGCTTCTGCCAAAAAAATCTTTTAATTTACCAAAAACCTCATCCTTGGTCTTAATCAAATATATTTTTTGAAATTTTGAAAAGTCATCTTTGAAAACCAGAAAATATTTAAAACCACTTTTCGAGGGAATGAATGGGCCACACACATTAGTGTGTATAACCTCACCCATTTTTTCAGCTCTTTTCCGGCGTCCAAACTTGAATCTGTGAGCTTTCCCTTCAATGCAGCCTTCACAGAGTTCTCCATCGAGAGGTAAGTCTAGGTCAAGGTCTCTTTTACATGGCGTTTATTTTGATGACCCATTCTTTGATGATAGAGTTGCAATAAATTTTGATCTTTTGCAGTACTGGACAAAATATTATTTACTGGTATACAGTTCCTAGTTGCATGTAATACCTTAATTGCTAACTTATAAAGGCCATNCTGGACAAAATATTATTTACTGGTATACAGTTCCTAGTTGCATGTAATACCTTAATTGCTAACTTATAAAGGCCATCACATATTTGACGCTTCCCTGAGACAAGAGTTTCTTTACCTTCAAGCAATCTACAATCAACAGCAGTCAATTCAAATTTACTACGTAGTCTATTATCCTGAGCAGCTAATAGTGAAAAAAGATTTTTTAGAAATATTGGGAACAAGCCACACATCTGAGAGTTCAAATCTCCTAGTTAACGGTAAGAGTTAGGTTTATGATCCTCTACCATGTGCCTTGACTTGAGAACCATCTGCTGTAATAATAACAGGGTCATCTTTAAATGATTCATAATTATTAAACCATTCCCTTCTATTGCATATATGATGTGTCGCACCATTGTCCACNTCTTTAAATGATTCATAATTATTAAACCATTCCCTTCTATTGCATATATGATGTGTCGCACCATTGTCCACAAACTAAGCCTCAACATTAGTCTCCGATGCAAAAACTTCTGAAGTAACCTTTAAAGAGTTGAGCCTTCACTTGAATTATTTTGAGCGAATTTAGCCTTAACTGGCTTAGGTGGGCGACCATCATCAATCCAAAATTTACACTTCTGAATGCAATGACCTTTTTTTGTCACAATAGAAATATTTAATTATATTTTTCTTAAAAGTAGGTTTGTATCTTTCTTTATTTGTTTTAGTGGTATCTATTGACCCTTTAACNTTTTCTTAAAAGTAGGTTTGTATCTTTCTTTATTTGTTTTAGTGGTATCTATTGACCCTTTAACTGTTAAAATATCTTCAGAGGGTTTTTATAGTAAATTACATTCAAAAGTACAAAGTTTCTGTGTTAAGTTTCCTAAGCTCTTATTTTCTTCATTTATTAACCTCCAACCAGCTGCAAAGGACTTGAATTTATCTGGCAATGATTTTAAAATTTTACAAATAAACAAAACATCTTTGTTTCCTTCAGGCTGTTTGCTAATCTCGAACTGTAGTTGGTTCCAACAATTGGATAACCTTGCAATAAAATTTACTGCATCCTCTTCTGATAACCATCTAGCTTCAAAAAATTGATTATATAAATAAAAAATTCTATCTTCAGAAAAGGTATCATACAGTTGGCATAGTCCTACCCACATACTACGAGCTGATTCATATCTTCTAACCTTTTCAAACATTTCTTCAGTCATATTATTTGACATAACTAATAAAGCCTGATTCTCAATAGTATTAAACATATCTACCTGCTTTAAATAGTTTTTAGAAGCTTGCTCGTCTTTTTCATTCACTGGGGGTTCTGGACATATTTAAGTACCATCTATTATGTCAATAGCTCTCGGTATCATCTTTAATGCCATTCTTACTTTTGCTTTCCAATTCTCCCAGTTGCGTTTTCCTTCTAATAACTAAATTTGAGGAATGGAAAAGGACTTTGATGATTCCATTTTGGTTTTAACAAATACGTTGTCTGAAATGACGCACCTTGATGGAGGAATTCACTGTATCATTTTTCTTAAGTCCATTCTTCTTTCTTGTTACGTCCTGGACCCATAACCTGGTCAGGTAGTTTCATTTTGTAACAAGATTAACACGGTCTTTCAGAACAACTATATTTATTCTAACACTATAACTACAACTTACAAATTCAACAAAGTACACACATGACCTCCCGCTTCTAAGGTTATATAAACCTTGTTTACAATCAATATATAGTGAAGTAATTGATGTACTTCAACATGAGCAACCACAAGCTATTGATGACGTTTTACTTGATCAGTCCAGTGAAACTGAATCTGATGAAGGTAAACCGGATGATGGTAAGTTCCAATGTTCTCCAGAAAATTTATAACCTCGGTTGTTTACACAGGCTCAGTTAAATGATCTGGTAAGAGATTTGGGTTTGACTAAAGAGAAAGCTGAATTGCTTGGCTCTAGGCTAAAAGAATAACATTTGTTGGCACCTGGAGCATTTATTTATCAATATAGAACAAGAGATCAACAGTTTGCTAAGTTTTTTAAAGCAAGAACAGGATTTGTTGTACTGCCATGATATTGGTAGTCCAATGAATGAATTTGGAATTGAGTACAACAATGAAGAATGGAGGTTTTTTTATAGACTCGTCAAAAACTAGTTTAAAAGCTGTTCTTTTACACAATGGTAATACTTATGCTTCATTGCCTGTGGCTCATTCAGTCCATATANAACTAGTTTAAAAGCTGTTCTTTTACACAATGGTAATACTTATGCTTCATTGCCTGTGGCTCATTCAGTCCATATAAAGGAAACTTACGAAAATATAGACATTATTTTAAAGGAAATTAACTATCCTGCTCACAATTGGATGATGTGTGGAGATTTGAAAGTTGTTTGCATGCTGCTAGGCCAACAAAAGGGATTTACTAAATTTCCATGTTTTATATGTGAGTGGGACAGCAGAGCAAGGGATCGACACTGGTCCACAAAACATTTGCCTGCAAGAAAAACCTTTACACCTGGAAAGAAGAACATGTTGCATAAAACTTTAATAGATCCAAAAAAAATTCTTCTACCACTTCTTTACATTAAATTGGGTTTAATGAAACAGTTTGTAAAAGCCTTGCCTAAAGATGGTGAATGTTTTTTTAAGTATTTATGTGAAAAGTTTCCTCATTTATCAGGAGCCAAACTGAAAGAAGGGGTTTTCGTTGAGCCTGAAATTCGTAAAATGATGTTAGATTCCATCTTTGAAACAAAAATGACTACAAAGGGAAAGGAGGCTTGGATATCATTTAAGCAAGTTGTGACTAAGTTTTTGGGCAATGTTAAAGACCCAAACTATGAGATTATCGTAGCTAATATGATAGACAGTTCAAAAATCTGAGATGTCTGATGAGTCTTAAAGTCCACTTCTTACACAACCATCTTGACTTTTTCCCTGACAACTTGGGTGATGTGAGCAAAGAGCATCAAAGTGATGGAGAAACGTTACCAGGGACGGTGGAATGTCAGCATGATGGGCAATTACTGCTGGTCGCTTCACCGAGAACAACAAAATGCATCACATCGGAGAAAAAAAAAGTTACATAAGAAGCTTTAAAGACAAGAGAAAAAGGAAATACCAAAAAATAAACACTTAAAATGTACGTAATTAATTTTTAATACAATCGCATACATCACATTTTTAAATACAAATGCATATTGTGAGGGAGCTGTGGGTGATACAAAAAAACTGATGCCAGATTTGGTTTCAGCACCCCAAAATACATAAGATTCAGCTGCATTTATTAAAAAAGTTTTCACAAAATATTTTTTTGTTGGCTTGTGTAATCATTGTGCTGTAAATCTTCCGTTGGCAATGTTTATAACATTGCAGAATTTAGACGTCTGTGCAAGAGTCGCAAGTGTTAGGAAGAACAAAGGAAAGGTTTCAGAAATATATTAAACTGTAAAAAATCTGAAAAATTGGTATAACATAAATTAAGTATTTGCAAGCAGTACGAATTTTCTGAAATAGATATTATTTATAACAATACTTGTCTTGTACTGCCAATTAAGAATCTTTTTCAAGTACACTTGTACAATTGTGTCCAGAATCTAGAATCCTAACAAGAATAGTGGAATTGAATCGGTAAAAATGTTGAATTGTCCGATTACTGAATACAATAATTTGTACTACCAAGTACAGTATCAGAATTTGTGCATTCTCCACCCCTCCTCGCACACACCCACACACATTCAGGCACATGTGTACACACAAAATATATCTGTAGGAAGAGGTAAAAGCTATTCACGGTAAAGTGAGCACTTTTGAAAGAATAAATATATTTTATTATAGCCTTGTACGTTAGCTTCCGTGTGCAGTGGAATATACACACTGTGTTTATTACTATTTAAAAAGGTGGTTAAAGGATAAAAAAAATGGCTGAAAGGAAAAAGTAACTAGGGCCCCAAAAGCCCTCACTTTACCATGAACAGTCTATACAATGAGGATGACTCATCACCAAATGAGATGCTTGCTCACCACTTTGAGTCGACCAGGTGCATCAAAAGAGTCATCAGTCATGCCACAAAAGTCAGGGTCTTGCTGCTCTTGCTGCAATAAAGCAGAATTTGAGTCACTGAACTGAAGCATTCCGCTCAGCCAAAGTGAGCTGGGATCTGGAACAATCCAACACACACAACACTTTACATATCTTCTTGAAACAAACTGGAAGATTATTAAATGTACCTTGGGGAAGTTATGACATTAAAACAAATTTTTAAGCATACTTCACCTTCATAAACAAAACACATTGGGTGGCTTATATGTTATGAAAGGATATTTCTCTCAATATAAATCTAAATGTACATATTTCTAACAGTTAAGCAACAAACTCTTTGAAGTGTTCCAACAAACAATGTTAAAACATTACAAATTAACAAAAATTTAATTAATTACATTTACATATTCCATAACATTCAAAGCTAGTACACAAAGGCAAGTCACTGGCTTTATTTCCTGAAGATTTATTGCGACAGTTACTAACACATTTGTCCTCAACACTCTTTCTTAAACAATCATTATACCAATGTTGTACATATAATGTATTATGACTGAAAAAGGTAATTTTTTAACAATTTACAACCAAATTAAACTATTACGTTATGAACACCTACCAAAAACACACCACTTACATCTGGTACCACCATAAATTAGTACTTATATTTCCGCTCACATGTTGCCATGTTTATGTTGTCTGTGAGACATGTTTTAGACAAGTCGTTCCACTGCAAATGGAAACAGAAGTAACCACTAAGGTCAACAAGAAATCTGAAATGCTGAAATGTAATGCATGCTAAAGAATGTTTTTAAAAATGCCAGAAAAATACATAAAACCCACCTGTTCTGAAGGAAGAACTGTTCAGGAGGTGTTAGGCAAGTAATACTATAAAAGACATTTTACCAAGATAAGTACTTTTTGTTCTTGGGCATTTTTCTGATGCAGTTATAGATATTACAGTTTACTTTCAGTATGCAAGGATAAAAAAAGCAAGTGGGTTTTTGCGTACTTAACACTATTTGTTTAACGGGCTTGTTTGTATGCATGTCAATGAAAAGATTCTTGAGTACGAACTATATGTTTTACATTATCACTCTGTGATTATAGTATTTTTAATTTCATGTAAGCACAGCTACAAATTTACATCCTATGCAGCAGACACCAATATTGTCATGTGCTGTCAGCCGCAAGAAAAAGTATGAAATGTGAGAATTCTTATGAGAAAAATACACTTAACTAACCATTAAGATTTCATTTCATACATTTAGTCCTCCTCCGCTGCTATTTGAAGAAAATGTTTCAGTTGATATGGAAAATAATTAAATAAAAAGTTACTGCAGCACATTTGTTATGGTTACATCTATTGTACGATATCATAAAATTTTGATGGTGCATGTTTTGCATTATCATTCTGTGATTATAGTTCAAAAATCTGTTAAAAGTTTAAACACACAACAAATATTTCTCATAACCTCCTTCAGCAATATACATTTTTATTTCACTAACAATGAAGATGACATGGCACAGCATACTACATGCAATTACGTTCTACAATATTAGTATTATCACTATGAAAGATAATTTTCTTGCGGTTTCCATTTTAATGTGAAATTGCAGTACTAGCTAAAATTATTACTTCGACTAGCAATGGTTCATTGATTATTATATAAGCTATTTCTTCATTTTGAAGATCACACAGTAAAGCCCCATCTACAACAGACTTTGAAAAATCACCCTTGGAGTAACATGTCAACCTATATATTAAATAACTTCAATAACACAAATATACAACACTGTCATTAACTTTAAAATACTGCATTTTTGAATAAATTAAACTTTACCCTAGTATCTTCTAAAACTAGTTATATTTATTTTGTATTGAATACAAAATAAAAACAGTTAAAAATGGTGAGCGCAGCGATGTGTTGGAAATGGCTAGTAAGAAATAGTTCACAGATAAAATATTCTTTTAACCTAGTTTGTGGAAGGTTATTTGTAAATTAAACGTTGCCTGATGATATATTTAAATTTTCAACTGGAGAGAACAAATCATGCCGTGTTGACACCACCAAATCTCTGTACAGCCTACCCGTAGCACACCAAGAAGAGTATCGATACAACACCCCAGCCTACATAGTACATTAAGCCCCAAAAGACATTCATCCTCTATTTCTGCTATGTAAAAATCATGCTCTATGCTAAGGTCACCAAGTATCAAGATCAANAGGTGTTGACACCACCAAATCTCCGTACAGCCTACCCGTAGCACACCAAGAAGAGTATCGATACAACAGCCCAGCCTACATAGTACATTAAGCCCCAAAAGACATTCATCCTCTATTTCTGCTATGTAAAAATCATGCTCTATGCTAAGGTCACCAAGTATCAAGATCAATTTCCTCTTACTTCTTACTGGTGTGGTCTCACACGTTGCTGTAGTCAAATAGCATCATTCCATGATGTTGTTGGGCGATCGCTGGAAAAAGGCCCAAGGATGTCTGGTCTTACTACTGTTACGGTCGCCCCAGTGTCTACGACCATCTGGCAAGGAACATCGTTCAGGCTCCACACCACCAGTATTGCATCCAAATCCTTTTTCACTGACCGTACATGTAAGAAAATTGGGGCCTCCCCTCCAGCAGTCACTGACCTTCTCCCCCTAAGATTGGTGTTTACAAGTTTTCAGAATGTGCTGTATTTGCACCTGCCTCTCACTGCCTCTTTTCTCGCTGCTGCTGTTGTGGGCAGTAGGCTCTCAGATGCCCCGGCTGTCCACATGACCACTCCAGCCGTTTAGGTGGGGGGCGGTGAATCTCTGTAGCCCGCACACTGGAAGCAATGTCCTTCAAAGCCATCTGCAACGGCTTCAGTGTCTTCATTCAGCGTCACTGCCCGTACTGGAAGTTGGGGTGCAGCTCCCTGTCTTGCTGACTCCACCTCCAGTGGCTCCCCTGGTCGCTTGGTGCAACTTCGCAGGTGGGCATGTCGCAAATACCGGTCGCAGAAATGTAACTTCACGGCAGATGGCAGTGTGGAGTACTCCAGTCANGCAGGTGGGCATGTCGCAAATACCGGTCGCAGAAATGTAACTTCACGGCAGATGGCAGTGTGGAGTACTCCAGTCAATGTCGCTCTAGCCAAGATTGTATACTCAGTGCAGGACCTCTCAGTACAGCAGCGAGGTAGTAAGCACGCTGCTTGGCTGACCAGCCATTCAGGGTGGCGACTATTTCAAACTGGTGTTGGTACTCCCACCAAGAAGGCTGGCCATTGTAAGGGGCAGGCTTTATTGAGACCCCTTTCCCAACTACTGGCTGTGGNGGTACTCCCACCAAGAAGGCTGGCCATTGTAAGGGGCAGGCTTTATTGAGACCCCTTTCCCAACTACTGGCTGTGGGACACCAATGCCGCAGATTTTCTTGGTCTCCTCCGAGGTTGCTATGTTGGTTTCGACTTGCACTGCTTCTTCACTTTTCTCTGCTGTCTATGTGGTGGTAGGNTCTCCTCCGAGGTTGCTATGTTGGTTTCGACTTGCACTGCTTCTTCACTTTTCTCTGCTGTCTATGTGGTGGTAGGTGAACTCCCCTGATGAAGAAATTCCTGCCATTCCTTCTTCATTACAGTTATTTCCTGTTTCACTTAATTCTCGACACTGTCCATTCTGTTGTTTACAGCGTTCACTATTTCATTTACACTGTCCATTCTTTCATTCACATTATAAATTTTACTGTTCACTAACTCCCTAATGCCTTCTATTTTTCTGTCTACAGAACAGTCTTAATTATTTTCAGAAACAGTTATTCCAATTAATTAATTTGTTTGAAAATGCTAACTACTTGCCTATAACCTAACTTCATTTACAACAGATTATTTAATAATTGCCTCCATCCCACTTCTGACACCAGTATTACATGCGACGCCTNCCTAACTTCATTTACAACAGATTATTTAATAATTGCCTCCATCCCACTTCTGACACCAGTATTACATGCGACGCCTGAGGTGCGTATCTGAGTTCATGAGGGATAGAGGTCTTAATAAAAAAATTAAAAGAACTAAATTTGATGTCTAATTTATTCACAAGGCCATTATTTACAGCGTTCAATTATCTATCTCCACTCTTNTAAAAGAACTAAATTTGATGTCTAATTTATTCACAAGGCCATTATTTACAGCGTTCAATTATCTATCTCCACTCTTACACTTTTTATTTCTTAGTGAGTGCAATATTTAATGTCTATTTCAACTCTAATTAACGTCCTCCTCAATGCTTGATACTCGCTGTCGCAGTTTTCCCTTCTGCTGGTCACTTCTTCCGCCGCTCGTCACCTGTCGCTGAAACTCAGCCACTCATCCATTCAACAATTCTCGGCTCGGAGGCCCGTCGCACAATTTATACTCTGCTGACCTTGACCAGGAAAGCTCAATGCACCCCGAGTCATGCAGACAGAATCTAGGGCAGAAACTCAATATACAACCAGGGTCAGCCACAAAAAGGATTATCGTGTCAGCTCGCTTTCTTTAACAAATACTTGGCCACCGGCTTATCGCTCACCTGTCATTCAAAACAATCCATTGACTTGCTGCTGCCCCTATCATAAACCTTCTGTCCTTCACTTCCACTAGCTCGCGCGGGATGTGAAGCAGTAAGTGCTTAACAATATGTTCCTGNTCATAAACCTTCTGTCCTTCACTTCCACTAGCTCGCGCGGGATGTGAAGCAGTAAGTGCTTAACAATATGTTCCTAACTGTTTCCCAAACACTTCATGATCTTGCTTTAAGGTTCATTTGTATATTTGGATATATATATATATATATATATATATATATATATATATATTTGGATGTGTGTATATACAGTACAGCCCTGATTATCCGAGGAATTGGGTGGCAAGGGCACCGTGTTTAGCAAAAATTGCGGATAACCCGAAAAAAGATAAAATGAGGTGCATACACTGAAAAAAATATTTCAACATAAAAACTATGTTTTATTGTTTAAAAAAACATAATAAAACTTTTAAAATACATACATATGTACAGTACAGCAGAAACCTTTGCTCTAAGTCTAAATCACTAAAATAGAAGAGTAAACAAAAAACAATGCCATACGTAGTACGTACTGTACAAAAAGTGTTGAGTTACACCTTTTTAAAAAAATTAATCACTGGTTTTTGCTTTTTGCTTTGGAAACACCTTTTCTTTATTCTAAATTGTACTTTCCTTAACATGAGTTTTTCTGCCACATGTGCATCGTCGTCTTGTTCCTCTAAATGTTGAAGAAATCCGTCTACATGCTGCAAAGCAGTTTCGTGTGTCATACGCGCAGGCGCCTCATCTTCTTCATTTTCATTTTGTTCTTCTTTGTTCTTGTTCACTCCCATTGCTTTGTTCGTTATCTCTATGTCAGTTACTCGTTCAAACCCCGACTCACTTGCATCGCATTCCAGCCACTCTTCTATGTTCTCTTCGTTGACATTCTCACCTCCCAGAACGGATGTCACTAGGTCAACAAGTGTAGCGGTTGTCATGACTTCATTCTCTTCTTTGCTAATGTTTTGGTTGACATTTGTTTCGATACTCTGAAAGACTTTTCTCCATGATTTAACAAGGGTTGAGGGTTTTATGTAATCCCATGCAGATGCAATATCATAAATGCTGTCCAAAATTNTTTTTGCTTTTTGCTTTGGAAACACCTTTTCTTTATTCTAAATTTTACTTTCCTTAACATGAGTTTTTCTGCCACATGTGCATCGTCGTCTTGTTCCTCTAAATGTTGAAGAAATCCGTCTACATGCTGCAAAGCAGTTTCGTGTGTCATACGCGCAGGCGCCTCATCTTCTTCACTTTCATTTTGTTCTTCTTTGTTCTTGTTCACTCCCATTGCTTTGTTCGTTATCTCTATGTCAATTACTCGTTCAAACCCCGACTCACTTGCATCGCATTCCAGCCACTCTTCTATGTTCTCTTCGTCGACATTCTCACCTCCCAGAACGGATGTCACTAGGTCAACAAGTGTAGCGGTTGTCATGACTTCATTCTCTTCTTTACTAATGTTTTGGTTGACATTTGTTTCGATACTCTGAAAGACTTTTCTCCATGATTTAACAAGGGTTGAGGGTTTTATGTAATCCCATGCAGATGCAATATCATAAATGCTGTCCAAAATTAAATAATTCTGCCAAAATTCTTTGAGATCGCAGCCTTCCTCAATTTTTGACAGTAACAACTTTGTCCTGTATGTTCTCTTCATGGTTGCAATGACTCCTTGGTCCATAGGTTCTATGAGCACAGTAACATTTGGGGGCAAAAACTTTGCGAAGATTTGCCCGTCAGAAGATTTAAGCACACTTGTAGCTGGGTGTGAAGGCGTGTTGTCAATTAACAAAACAGCCTTATTTGGCAAATTTTCTGAGTCAAGATGTTTACGTAGTTGAGGTACAAAAATCTCTTCAAACCATTCTTAAAAAATCTGCTGGTTCATCCAACCTTTCTTTGGCTGAAATAATCAACTGGTAAATTTTCTGCTCTTGTCCCCTTAAAAGACCTCGGTTTCTTAGATTTACCGATTACAAGAAGCCTAAGTTTGTGACTACCCGCAGCGTTGCTGCATGGCAAGATTGTAATTCTTTCCTTGCTACTTTTGAGACCTGTCGCATGATGTTCACTTTCAAATGCTAAAGTACGAGTACGAAGACACTTCCAAAAAAGCCCTGATTCATCAGCGTTATAAATTTGTTCATATGACAGATACTCAGACAACACAAACTCTTCAAAATGACGTTGAAAATCATCAGCTGCTTGTTGATCACCACTCAGCTTCTCTCTGTGTAGACCAATCTCTCTAATTCCATGACGTTTCTTAAAACAATGTAACCAACCGGACGACGCATCAAATTTCTTTCCAGGCCTAACAAATCAAAAAAGATTTTTGCTTTAGCTGCAATGGTAGGACCCGACACGGAGGTGCCCTCACTTCACACCTGAGCTAACCACTCCGCTAATGCAGAGTAAAGTTCATTATAGGTGGATTTCTTCATTGTTTTTCGTTTTTTCATCCCAGAAGCACTTTCTGACACTGATGCAAAGGNCAATGCAGAGTCAAGTTCATTATAGGTGGATTTCTTCATTGTTTTTCGTTTTTTCATCCCAGAAGCACTTTCTGACACTGATGCAAAGGCCAGCAGTTTGTCTTTTTGATTTAAAATGTCTCGCATGGTTGTTTCCCCGATCCCGTAATCCAAACACAACTGCTTCCTTGAAGCGCCATTTTCTATTTTAGAAATCACTTCAAGTTTTTGTGCTATCGTTAACACAACCTTATTTCGTTTTTCAGCCATTATGTATTACGTCATTTCAGGAACTAACTAAACACTAAACTTGAGCACTGACAAAGAAACATAAAACACGTCTGATCACAAAGCACGCTTACTGACAACTGAGGCCACTGGCAGGGCAACAGAAAACAAAGAGGGTGACCTCTATACGTGAACTTCACAGAGTGGACTCGCCCTCTCGGGTCGTCAAGGTCAGTGATCAAAGAATGTACATACTAAATAATTTTCGACCTTCGCTTAAATTACAAATTACAATTTTACAAAAAAATTTTGCGACGTAGATAATTTGCACTGCGGCTCATCCGCTCGCAGATAATCGGGGCTTTACTGTATGTGTTTTGTGTGTGTGTGTGTGTGAACAAACCTTTTCATCCATGAATGCCATAAAAAGCAAATTTCGTTCAAACATCACAGACAAACACCTTGCTGTTATGCTAATTTTAAGTACATCGAAAATCGCACCCTACATTGATAAGTGTAAAGAGGTTCAAAAATCCTATTAGAATAAATTCTGCAACTCAGAAAATTCCGTCTTTCTCAAAAATTATATATAAATGTAAATTGTGTGCTTTTTTTCCGAGTGATGCGAGGATATTGTTAATTGTTAAGGTTGAAAGTAAACAACTTAAATTGTTTGCAATTTCTGAACATTGTTTATTTTCTGTCATCGCATATATTTTCTGATTTAAACTGAGAAATGGTGGTTTTGTTAAATAAAAACTGAGAATATGCTGCAATTAAACATTTTGGAAAATAACTCTCTGTTATTACATATGAAATTACCTAAATTTTGAGCTCACAAAATTGGTTAATTCAAAAGTTATATATGGTGGCCCTCCATATGATTTGGACCAATTTTTTGGCCACAGCTCCAGGGTTGGCCAGGGCAGCTATCTGTACCAAACAAGGAATAATAAATAATTACCAGGAATGACTAGATAAATATTGTTGCAAAGAGGCAGTATTTTGATAATTATAATAACTATTAATGATAAAAACTGGTTCATTAATTGTGCAACACTTTATGACAATAGCACGAGTACTGTTTATGAACTCACTTACAAACTCAACCAAACCAAGTGTGCATTTTGAAAATATGTGAACTACAGAAGATCACACCGTTCTTTCCCTTTCCTCTTTGGCTTCTTTCACAGGGACACTGTAATGACGCAATATTCGTAATTTTGCGNTCACACCGTTCTTTCCCTTTCCTCTTTGGCTTCTTTCACAGGGACACTGTAATGACGCAATATTCGTAATTTTGCGGGACGTGGGTGTAAAATTCTTTCGGGTGTATGAAGCTCTGGAAAGCGTCGTAATATTTTTATCGTATTTCAGTTTGAAGCCATGGTAGCTCGTTTCCCGTGTTTGTTTTTCAGACAGACGTGTGCATTTGTAGGTTAAAGGGCGGACGTCTGCTGTTTGCGTTTTATCAGTAGTCCGGTAACCATTTCATTTCGAACGTCAGTTGTTTTCAGTGTTTTGGGAAGTGTTATCATTACTTAGATTAGTTCGTTTCTGGTAACAGCGACGTCGACAAGTTTTAGTTCCTTCTGCGCAGTTTTACTGCGTCATCCAAATTTTATATGAAANGAGGCTGCATTATGCTAAAATTCTAAATACGCTTGTAACGAAAGAGACGCAATATTACAACACTTATGACAGTCACTAGTGTTTGCATTAAACACTCGAGAGTCACCAGTGTCCAATACTGCCAGCATTGCCAACTCAAAGGATATATGAAGCACGCTCATTTATTATTTACCAAAGTGCCCTAACAGATAAAACAAAATTAGGAGCAGAAGAACTTGATACAACCGTGTGCATTTTATCTCAAAAAAAGTAAATAATTCATGCTATAAAAATTATTTACTATGCGAAGCACATGACAAGAAATTAAAAACAATAAGACTTCATTGCTAAAAAATTGTGCACAAATGAGTACCTTTTTGTTCATTTTGAGTGTGTATTTACATATAAGATACTTTTAATATGCATTGTAGTTAGTTCAACAGGGTTTTTGTTATAAGATTTGCGTTGTATGCAAAATTATCATAAAATGTGTATTATGTTTGTATTGTTACTAGGCAAAATTCAGAAAACATTTACGTTTTATAATTGAAAAGTGTATAAATATAATATATGTAATTTTAAATATAAAATATACCAATTGTGTCAGATAAATACATTTTTATCTAAAGTGCTAACCATATTTCTAGCACTGTTTAGTACATCTGTTTAAGTTATAGATCCCGCCTGTCTATTTAGGTGCTCCCATTTCATCCCACGTGTTTTTTTTTATATTTTGTACAACCAGTACATAATTTAACAATTATTTTCCCAAATTATGCAATGTCAATGCCTTTAATTCAAATGTACAAGATCAAACATACAAAATATGATTACAGTATTTCAATAAATAAAGATTTTTTATAAGTACACATATTTTAAGAATGCTACAATGTTATTCAATTTGAATTTCATTGCAAAACGCTTAAATTAAAAATAATACCTTATTTTAAAAGTGGTGCTCCATATGTTAGAAATTACAAGCAGAAATATTCTACAGGATGTCCATAAAGTCGGGAGTGCGTGGGACTGGCATGCCGACCTCCCACCACTGTGATTCGGGTTTGATTCTGGCGAAGTAGCCCTGGATTTTTGCACATGTGAAACGTGACTGACATTCCTGGTGATCAACTGGTTTTCTTGGGAACTCCAGTTTCTACCACCCTTGCATTCTGCCGCTGTTCCATCTCCACCTCACTCCACCCTTATCGAGGCTGAAGCCCTTCCCTGTTAAGTGCCGCCAAAGCTATCATTCATAAAGTCCTTACACATACACTGACTGACAGAACATGGTTTCTTTGTGCAACATACTGTTTTTACTGATATTATTACTGGTTTTCATAAGTGAATGTATTGAGAGACTAAATTAAGGCGATTGTATCTGTTACAAGATCCTGTGATTTTACATTCTGCGTTGAACAGTGCATTGTCAATAATGGGCACCACATTGAACACATCCTGTAATGGCATTTTATGTCCACAGTGGTGTGTTTGTTCAGTACTTCAACGTAGTAACACGTATTTCCGTGTATTCTTCTATACGTATGTTTGAGCATGTGAGTTCAGATTTTTGGACATTTTGTACGGGTGAAAACATTGTCTATCACTTGAATTTTCTAACATTTAGGGACACCCGATTTTCATGAAAAGAAATCGGCGCAGAGTAAATTTCAATTTCTTGTGTGTGCACCTTAAGTTTTGCATTAGTATTGGCCGCTTGCTTTGATGAAAAAAATGTTACCTATTTGTCTAGACCAATCAGTATCAGGTTACTCCAAAACTGTACGTTAGTGCTTCGCGGGCACACACTTAAAAAGTGCAGCTACGAAAATCATCCAATCATTAAAGTGATTNAAACTGTACGTTAGTGCTTCGCGGGCACACACTTAAAAAGTGCAGCTACGAAAATCATCCAATCATTAAAGTGATTCTAAGTTAAAGTGTTTTGAAATACAAGTCAGGAATTCTTTTCATGAAGATCGGGACACTGTAGACGTTGCTGTTGATGTCCCAAGTGGCAAACCGAATTCAATTTCATTCGTAACATCTGTGTTAAAATCTAAACACACAAATACAAAAAACAGATGTCCAATACATTACAAACAATATGTGCACTACTCTGTCTACAGCAACTATGCACTGCATGGTTGGCAACGTAAAGAAAAGTGACCATCACTGATGTCCTAGTGTTAAGGCTCCAATACAAAAATGTGCAATTTGAGCAGTGATCGGCACAAACACAGTGACTGTCTGTCACCGGTGGCAGGCTCAGACACTATTGCGTCACTGTGACCGTCCACAACACTGAAGCATTTTTACATGGTTGAGGAAAAGTCCCAATGCTAAAGTAACTTCTAATAGTTTAAATTGATAATGACAGGTGTACACCCGTAATGCAGAAAACCAACAGTAGAAAATTTCCTGTACACACAATTGTTCTTCCCCACTAAACAACTAGACTAGCACTTGAGTCTTGTCCNCCAACAGTAGAAAATTTCCTGTACACACAATTGTTCTTCCCCACTAAACAACTAGACTAGCACTTGAGTCTTGTCCCTCCCCAGGGCCACACTTGACTTGGCCGACAAGAAACTACCAACTGTATACGAGCCAGTGCAGCAGCTGTGTGTACAAATTATGTCAACTTGTACCCATGATTTCTTTTTGCCAATTAACAGTATACTGTACACGATGCTACAAACACTACAAAAGATAAAGGCAAAATGTATTCAGCAACAGTAAATGTGAATTTTGTAAAATAATTTAAATTGCAGTCAACTTATGAAAACAAATATTTCAATGTAAAAAGTAATTATCTGTGTTGGTTTTTAAATTAGGCCCCAATGAAATTGTGTTCCATTAGACATTAAAAGCACATTTCTTTGTAATATTTATTTCATACTATTAACTTATAGTATAATCTTCCCTTTGCGCCTTCAGTCTCTTGTTTCTCTCATGTACCTACCTGTAAAATATTTAATAACTGTAAGAAACTGTTTAATTAGGAGACTGGCCAAAAATTAAATTACAAAGCTTGGTGCATCATAAAAATACAGTTGTCGGTGTCCTCAGATTTATTTTGTTTCATTTAATTTGTACAGTATCTTCNCTCAGATTTATTTTGTTTCATTTAATTTGTACAGTATCTTCATACGCACGTGTACTTAAAAAAAACACAACAAATTAAATGAACTAAACAAAACAATATTTACTTAAGGCATAGCGAGTAGTAAACACAAGGCAACGATGGCAAACAAAAAAGCATTTGTTTAGTACGTAAAGATTTTAAAATNACTGTTTAATTAGGAGACTGGCCAAAAATTAAATTAGAAAGCTTGGTGCATCATAAAAATACAGTTGTCGGTGTCATCAGATTTATTTTGTTTCATTTAATTTGTACAGTATCTTCATACGCACGTGTACTTAAAAAAAACACAACAAATTAAATGAACTAAACAAAACAATATTTACTTATGGCATAGCGAGTAGTAAACACAAGGCAACGATGGCAAACAAAAAAGCATTTGTTTAGTACGTAAAGATTTTAAAATNGGCATAGCGAGTAGTAAACACAAGGCAACGATGGCAAACAAAAAAGCATTTGTTTAGTACGTAAAGATTTTAAAATAATTAAAACAAAAACCAGTAACGTACTTAACACATTCTAAGAAACCTATGTATCCAAAACTCACCATCGTCAGTCGCCATTTCCATGACAAAGGATTAATATGTTATTTCTTTCCATAAATCCATAATGTTTATGAGTATCAATTCACACAGTCTATTTAAATGACTTTTTTAACATGTGAAATCAGGTGTGGAATAACACCGCTGTATAAGAATCATCATTGCTCTTACTATGCGCACACCTCTTATACTCTGCTGGTGCTTTGCTTACAAACCCCCCAGCGTCGACAATCAAACTTTACAGTACACAAGCAGAACACACAACTTCCATAAAAATGTAAATACGTATATAGGAACATACATACGAAAAAAATTAGTAACGATAAACTTAAATAACTAGAATCTTAAAGGGAAAATTGACATCCGATAATAAAAATAATTCCTTATAAGAATTTTATGGCAATGGCGGGAAAATACATTAAATTTAGTGACTTTTAATTAAAGTGTTTAATTTTTATTTTGGCGAAATAANTATGGCAATGGCGGGAAAATACATTAAATTTAGTGACTTTTAATTAAAGTGTTTAATTTTTATTTTGGCGAAATAAATCAGTCAGTGGACAATCATTACTTAAACAAAGTAAAAAAAAACATAAAATTCAAAACCAAAAATTTAACTTAATTATCGTATAAGCTTTTTAGTTGTTCAATAAGTGGAAAACGTTACTTCACATTAAAACTCTAACAACAATTATTTTTAGATATAATTGAAGAGAACAAAACAAACGAATTATCATAGCTAATTAAAAGGAACTGGCTTACATATAAGGAAAACCATTCTTATGTCAATAATTTAGAATAGCTAACTGATTAGCATAAACGTCCCTGCATCATAGCTCAGTTAAATTAGTATATTCATGCTCTTTAATAAAGTTAGCAGAATACTGAAAAAACTAAGTAAGGAATAAGCTAATGTAAAATACAGTTACCAATCACTAATGTAATGCCTTAATAAAACAATGCTATTTTTAAATTCTGTTGACAGAGTAATTTCCAATGCTTTGACACACATAATATTTCATTGCTTATTGTTTTTTATTAGTTGCAGCTACCGTTTTAATTAATGTTGTTTAATGATTTTATTTTAATGGGCAAGTATGTATATGAACAAAAATTTTTTGTTTAATTGTAATTATTATTTTTGGAAGTCTTTCTGAATTATTACAAAAAGGTTTATACACAAGCTAAGTAAGATCAATGTAATATTTTGGTTGTCATGGTAACCCATGACTTGGGGCAACCCTCTCGTGATTGGCGCTAGGTATGGAAGTGACGCTTAGGTATGTAGTTAAGTAGAATTTTAGCCATCTGGTTTCCGCCAGGCAGGATGCCGACCTAGTGGCTTCGGTGTGGTAGGTATTTTATGTTACTACATTCATTTTCTAACTGGTGTGTTATATAAATACAGACTTCCCGATGGGGGCGAAGACGTACGTCAGTTTGATATAAGAATTAAAGACGGACTAACAATCACAACCATTCTTCGCACCCGTCAGTCATCCATCTGTCAATCAGTTATCCTTCAGTTTTTTCATCTGTCTATCAGTTGACAGCAACTCAAAACAATCTTTTTTTTTTCTAACTTACTCTAAAACTAAGTGTTAAGTGAGCCCATGGTAGGGATGGGAGTTTATCGCGTCTCAGGGCTAGGCACCATACATCTACAAGGGAAGGGAAATCATGCAAGGAGACATGCATCACTGCAAAGAGGGATTGGGCTGCCATGGCCAGATTTTGGCCATGAAAACCTCCCTAAGGGTACTTATAGCTAAACTACCGTACTTAGAAGAGAAATGGAAAAACCGACATAGTCACCATAAAAACCCTTTCGACAGGAAATAATTTAAAAATTGTTACATGCATTATCAGATTTCACAAAAAATGCTACAGGAAACAGATGGGTAGGAACCATGCTCTTTATTAGTAGGTAGGGAAGGTGCTAGAAGGGAGGGGGCAGGTCATAACCATCTATCGTCCATCATTCCTGATGTATGGCAAAATTTCAGCATGACAACATAACATCATGATATTTCTTTAGTTAGAGGTACATTTTAGTTGAAAAACCATTTTTAATAAAAAAAAATCATGGGAAATAATTTTTTTATGTGATAAGTATTTATACTTAATTATAGTTTACATCTTAAATTACTGAATTTATCATCATAAATAAATAACNCCAACAGTAGAAAATTTCCTGTACACACAATTGTTCTTCCCCACTAAACAACTAGACTAGCACTTGAGTCTTGTCACTCCCCAGGGCCACACTTGACTTGGCCGACGAGAAACTACCAACTGTATACGAGCCAGTGCAGCAGCTGTGTGTACAAATTATGTCAACTTGTACCCATGATTTCTTTTTGCCAATTAACAGTTGACTGTACACCATGCTACAAACACTACAAAAGATAAAGGCAAAATGTATTCAGCAACAGTAAATGTGAATTTTGTAAAATAATTTAAATTGCAGTCAACTTATGAAAACAAATATTTCAATGTAAAATGTAATTATCTGTGTTGGTTTTTAAATTAGGCCCCAATGAAATTGTGTTCCATTAGACTTTAAAAGCACATTTCTTTNGTTACAAGATGGCGCCTAACCTTTGAGGCTGCATTATGCTAAAATTCTAAATACGCTTGTAACGAAAGAGACGCAATATTACAACACTTATGACAGTCACTAGTGTTTGCATTAAACACTCGAGAGTCACCAGTGTCCGATACTGCCAGCATTGCCAACTCAAAGGATATATGAAGCACGCTCATTTATTATTTACCAAAGTGCCCTAACAGATAAAACAAAATTAGGAGCAGAAGAACTTGATACAACCGTGTGCATTTTATCTCAAAAAAAGTAAATAATTCATGCTATAAAAATTATTTACTATGCGAAGCACATGACAAGAAATTAAAAACAATAAGACTTCATTGCTAAAAAATTGTGCACAAATGAGTACCTTTTTGTTCATTTTGAGTGTGTATTTACATATAAGATACTTTTAATATGCATTGTAGTTAGTTCAACAGGGTTTTTGTTATAAGATTTGCGTTGTATGCAAAATTATCATAAAATGTGTATTATGTTTGTATTGTTACTAGGCAAAATTCAGAAAACATTTACGTTTTATAATTGAAAAGTGTATAAATATAATATATGTAATTTTAAATATAAAATATACCAATTGTGTCAGATAAATACATTTTTATCTAAAGTGCTAACCATATTTCTAGCACTGTTTAGTACATCTGTTTAAGTTATAGATCCCGCCTGTCTATTTAGGTGCTCCCATTTCATCCCACGTGTTTTTTTTTATATTTTGTACAACCAGTACATAATTTAACAATTATTTTCCCAAATTATGCAATGTCAATGCCTTTAATTCAAATGTACAAGATCAAACATACAAAATATGATTACAGTATTTCAATAAATAAAGATTTTTTATAAGTACACATATTTTAAGAATGCTACAATGTTATTCAATTTGAATTTCATTGCAAAACGCTTAAATTAAAAATAATACCTTATTTTAAAAGTGGTGCTCCATATGTTAGAAATTACAAGCAGAAATATTCTACAGGATGTCCATAAAGTCGGGAGTGCGTGGGACTGGCATGCCGACCTCCCACCACTGTGATTCGGGTTTGATTCTGGCGAAGTAGCCCTGGATTTTTGCACATGTGAAACGTGACTGACATTCCTGGTGATCAACTGGTTTTCTTGGGAACTCCAGTTTCTACCACCCTTGCATTCTGCCGCTGTTCCATCTCCACCTCACTCCACCCTTATCGAGGCTGAAGCCCTTCCCTGTTAAGTGCCGCCAAAGCTATCATTCATAAAGTCCTTACACATACACTGACTGACAGAACATGGTTTCTTTGTGCAACATACTGTTTTTACTGATATTATTACTGGTTTTCATAAGTGAATGTNTTCCTGGTGATCAACTGGTTTTCTTGGGAACTCCAGTTTCTACCACCCTTGCATTCTGCCGCTGTTCCATCTCCACCTCACTCCACCCTTATCGAGGCTGAAGCCCTTCCCTGTTAAGTGCTGCCAAAGCTATCATTCATAAAGTCCTTACACATACGCTGACTGACAGAACATGGTTTCTTTGTGCAACATACTGTTTTTACTGATATTATTACTGGTTTTCATAAGTGAATGTATTGAGAGACTAAATTAAGGCGATTGTATCTGTTACAAGATCCTGTGATTTTACATTCTGCGTTGAACAGTGCATTGTCAATAATGGGCACCACACTGAACACATCCTGTAATGGCATTTTATGTCCACAGTGGTGTGTTTGTTCAGTACTTCAACGTAGTAACACGTATTTCCGTGTATTCTTCTATACGTATGTTTGAGCATGTGAGTTCAGATTTTTGGACATTTTGTACAGGTGAAAACATTGTCTATCACTTGAATTTTCTAACATTTAGGGACACCCGATTTTCATGAAAAGAAATCGGCGCAGAGTAAATTTCAATTTCTTGTGTGTGCACCTTAAGTTTTGCATTAGTATTGGCCGCTTGCTTTGATGAAAAAATGTTACCTATTTGTCTAGACCAATCAGTATAAGGTTACTCCGAAACTGTACGTTAGTGCTTCGCGGGCACACACTTAAAAAGTGCAGCTACGAAAATCATCCAATCATTAAAGTGATTCTAAGTTAAAGTGTTTTGAAATACAAGTCAGGAATTCTTTTCATGAAGATCGGGACACTGTAGACGTTGCTGTTGATGTCCCAAGTGGCAAACCGAATTCAATTTCATTCGTAACATCTGTGTTAAAATCTAAACACACAAATACAAAAAACAGATGTCCAATACATTACAAACAATATGTGCACTACTCTGTCTACAGCAACTATGCACTGCATGGTTGGCAACGTAAAGAAAAGTGACCATCACTGATGTCCTAGTGTTAAGGCTCCAATACAAAAATGTGCAATTTGAGCAGTGATCGGCACAAACACAGTGACTGTCTGTCACCGGTGGCAGGCTCAGACACTATTGCGTCACTGTGACCATCCACAACACTGAAGCATTTTTACATGGTTGAGGAAAAGTCCCAATGCTAAAGTAACTTCTAATAGTTTAAATTGATAATGACAGGTGTACACCCGTAATGCAGAAAACCAACAGTAGAAAATTTCCTGTACACACAATTGTTCTTCCCCACTAAACAACTAGACTAGCACTTGAGTCTTGTCCCTCCCCAGGGCCACACTTGACTTGGCCGACAAGAAACTACCAACTGTATACGAGCCAGTGCAGCAGCTGTGTGTACAAATTATGTCAACTTGTACCCATGATTTCTTTTTGCCAATTAACAGTATACTGTACACGATGCTACAAACACTACAAAAGATAAAGGCAAAATGTATTCAGCAACAGTAAATGTGAATTTTGTAAAATAATTTAAATTGCAGTCAACTTATGAAAACAAATATTTCAATGTAAAAAGTAATTATCTGTGTTGGTTTTTAAATTAGGCCCCAATGAAATTGTGTTCCATTAGACTTTAAAAGCACATTTCTTTGTAATATTTATTTCATACTATTAACTTATAGTATAATCTTCCCTTTGCGCCTTCAGTCTCTTGTTTCTCTCATGTACCTACCTGTAAAATATTTAATAACTGTAAGAAACTGTTTAATTAGGAGACTGGCCAAAAATTAAATTACAAAGCTTGGTGCATCATAAAAATACAGTTGTCGGTGTCATCAGATTTATTTTGTTTCATTTAATTTGTACAGTATCTTCATACGCACGTGTACTTAAAAAAAACACAACAAATTAAATGAACTAAACAAAACAATATTTACTTAAGGCATAGCGAGTAGTAAACACAAGGCAACGATGGCAAACAAAAAAGCATTTGTTTAGTACGTAAAGATTTTAAAATAATTAAAACAAAAACCAGTAACGTACTTAACACATTCTAAGAAACCTATGTATCCAAAACTCACCATCGTCAGTCGCCATTTCCATGACAAAGGATTAATATGTTATTTCTTTCCATAAATCCATAATGTTTATGAGTATCAATTCACACAGTCTATTTAAATGACTTTTTTAACATGTGAAATCAGGTGTGGAATAACACCGCTGTATAAGAATCATCATTGCTCTTACTATGCGCACACCTCTTATACTCTGCTGGTGCTTTGCTTACAAACCCCCCAGCGTCGACAATCAAACTTTACAGTACACAAGCAGAACACACAACTTCCATAAAAATGTAAATACGTATATAGGAACATACATACGAAAAAAATTAGTAACGATAAACTTAAATAACTAGAATCTTAAAGGGAAAATTGACATCCGATAATAAAAATAATTCCTTATAAGAATTTTATGGCAATGGCGGGAAAATACATTAAATTTAGTGACTTTTAATTAAAGTGTTTAATTTTTATTTTGGCGAAATACATCAGTCAGTGGACAATCATTACTTAAATCAAAGTAAAAAAAACATAAAATTCAAAACCAAAAATTTAACTTAATTATCGTATAAGCTTTTTAGTTGTTCAATAAGTGGAAAAGGTTGCTTTACATTAGAACTCTAACAACAATTATTTTTAGATATAATTGAAGAGAACAAAACAAACGAATTATCATAGCTAATTAAAAGCAACTGGCTTACATATAAGGAAAACCATTCTTATGTCAATAATTTAGAATAGCTAACTGATTAGCATAAACGTCCCTGCATCATAGCTCAGTTAAATTAGTATATTCATGCTCTTTAATAAAGTTAGCAGAATACTGAAAAAACTAAGTAAGGAATAAGCTAATGTAAAATACAGTTACCAATCACTAATGTAATGCCTTAATAAAACAATGCTATTTTTATATTCTGTTGACAGAGTAATTTCCAATGCTTTGACACACATAATATTTCATTGCTTATTGTTTTTTATTAGTTGCAGCTACCGTTTTAATTAATGTTGTTTAATGATTTTATTTTAATGGGCAAGTATGTATATGAACAAAAATTTTTTGTTTAATTGTAATTATTATTTTTGGAAGTCTTTCTGAATTATTACAAAAAGGTTTATACACAAGCTAAGTAAGATCAATGTAATATTTTGGTTGTCATGGTAACCCATGACTTGGGGCAACCCTCTCGTGATTGGCGCTAGGTATGGAAGTGACGCTTAGGTATGTAGTTAAGTAGAATTTTAGCCATCTGGTTTCCGCCAGGCAGGATGCCGACCTAGTGGCTTCGGTGTGGTAGGTATTTTATGTTACTACATTCATTTTCTATTTGGTGTGTTATATAAATACAGACTTCCCGATGGGGGCGAAGACGTACGTCAGTTTGATATAAGAATTAAAGACGGACTAACAATCACAACCATCCTTCGCACCCGTCAGTCATCCATCTGTCAATCAGTTATCCTTCAGTTTTTTCATCTGTCTATCAGTTGACAGCAACTCAAAACAATCTTTTTTTTTCTAACTTACTCTAAAACTAAGTGTTAAGTGAGCCCATGGTAGGGATGGGAGTTTATCGCGTCTCAGGGCTAGGCACCATACATCTACAAGGGAAGGGAAATCATGCAAGGAGACATGCATCACTGCAAAGAGGGATTGGGCTGCCATGGCCAGATTTTGGCCATGAAAACCTCCCTAAGGGTACTTATAGCTAAACTACCGTACTTAGAAGAGAAATGGAAAAACCGGCATAGTCACCGTAAAAACCCTTTCGACAGGAAATAATTTAAAAATTGTTACATGCATTATCAGATTTCACAAAAAATGCTACAGGAAACAGATGGGTAGGAACCATGCTCTTTATTAGTAGGTAGGGAAGGTGCTANACTTATAGCTAAACTACCGTACTTAGAAGAGAAATGGAAAAACCGACATAGTCACCATAAAAACCCTTTCGACAGGAAAGAATTTAAAAATTGTTACATGCATTATCAGATTTCACAAAAAATGCTACAGGAAACAGATGGGTAGGAACCATGCTCTTTATTAGTAGGTAGGGAAGGTGCTAGAAGGGAGGGGGCAGGTCATAACCATCTATCGTCCATCATTCCTGATGTATGGCAAAATTTCAGCATGACAACATAACATCATGATATTTCTTTAGTTAGAGGTACATTTTAGTTGAAAAACCATTTTTAATAAAAAAAAATCATGGGAAATAATTTTTTTATGTGATAAGTATTTATACTTAATTATAGTTTACATCTTAAATTACTGAATTTATCATCATAAATAAATAACATATCCACCACCTTGCATTTTATTTCAAAGTGCGTATTCTCATATACAGAATGTCGTCAAAAGGCGGTGGTCTATCCATCCATCACTTGAAAGCCGAAAATTAAAGTTTGAGAAATATTTTATGGATTGACCTTAGACTAAAGATGAGGCAGACCGCTTATTCGTCTTCTGCGNTTTTTATGTGATAAGTATTTATACTTAATTATAGTTTACATCTTAAATTACTGAATTTATCATCATAAATAAATAAACATATCCACCACCTTGCATTTTATTTCAAAGTGCGTATTCTCATATACAGAATGTCGTCAAAAGGCGGTGGTCTATCCATCCATCACTTGAAAGCCGAAAATTAAAGTTTGAGAAATATTTTATGGATTGACCTTAGCCTAAAGATGAGGCAGACCGCTTATTCGTCTTCTGGGCATGTACCCAAAATTGACCTACCCCCAAAGGAACACAATTGTCAAAGTAATGGGCTCAAAAATGATGAAAGTGTTTGCTCCTATGTTAATATTTAAATGACAAGCACTTTTAAATAAATAAAATACTTTAACCAATTTGAATTTGATCAAACTGCATTCCAAACTGGTTAGAGGAAGTATACATACATCTCAAAGCATTTGTTTACAAATTAGATTTCTAACCTAAAAATCAAACCATGCTGTTTTCACTAGTCATGTTGGCAGAAGAGCAGTTTAATGTTGTGACATGGAGATTGGTTCTGTGCAGTCAACGAGATCTGTCTACTTCATATTTAGTCTATAGGATTGATGGATAGAAAAAAAGTTGCCCTGCGATTGGTTGAAGATCACATGACTGCTGGACGGACGAGTGACTACCANTTACAAATTAGATTTCTAACCTAAAAATCAAACCATGCTGTTTTCACTAGTCATGTTGGCAGAAGAGCAGTTTAATGTTGTGACATGGAGATTGGTTCTGTGCAGTCAACGAGATCTGTCTACTTCATCTTTAGTCTATAGGATTGATGGATAGAAAAAAAGTTGCCCTGCGATTGGTTGAAGATCACATGACTGCTGGACGGACGAGTGACTACCAGATGTGACGGATGGTTGTGAGTTCACTTAAGTCTGTACGTGCTTCCTATGCGATTAAATATTTAAATTCAAGTTGGAACTAGTACTGAATGAAATGTATATGGTGTATTAGACACAAATACAATAAAAACAATATTTGACAGCTCGCAGATTCTGGCATGACATGCGACTGTGCTGCGCTCTCGCGGTGGCCATCCTGTGTGACGGATACGTTCTTAGAGCCCGCGCATCCATAAACAAATGTTACTGAAAGTCATTTTACGAAATAGAAAACTTAAGAATTAAAAGAGACTTGGGCATGTTTTAAAGTTAAACATGGCAGGAGGAATATGTACGGTATATCAATTTTAATTGGATGGTTAAAAAACTCGTCGATGTCATTTTGATCTCCGAATGTCAGAGACAAGTAAGCAAATTCTGTATTCACATAATGTGTGTATAACTACACTTTTTCTAAATGTTATCATTTATAGTGGCTAACAATGGTTCCAGAAATAGCAGCTACATGCCTAGGACAATATGTTAAAAAATGTAGGTAATATGAATTGCAGTGTGTGCTTGGACCATTTTCCTGCTTATTTCTACAGGAATCCCAATGAGCTCAACCAAGGGTATGAATAAAAGACAATTGNTGCGCTCTCGCGGTGGCCATCCTGTGTGACGGATACGTTCTTAGAGCCCGCGCATCCATAAACAAATGTTACTGAACGTCATTTTACGAAATAGAAAACTTAAGAATTAAAAGAGACTTGGACATGTTTTAAAGTTAAACATGGCAGGAGGAATATGTACGGTATATAAATTTTAATTGGATGGTTAAAAAACTCGTCGATGTCATTTTGATCTCCGAATGTCAGAGACAAGTAAGCAAATTCTGTATTCACATAATGTGTGTATAACTACACTTTTTCCAAATGTTATCATTTATAGTTGCTAACAATGGTTCCAGAAATAGCAGCTAGATGCCTAGGACAATATGTTAAAAAAATGTAGGTAATATGAATTGCAGTGTGTGCTTGGACCATTTTCCTGCTTATTTCTTCAGGAATCCCAATGAGCTCAACCAAGGGTATGAATAAAAGACAATCGAAGTAGTACATTAATGTCTAACAAACACACAGTAATTGGCACAAAAATTTTACCAGGGGCCTTATACAAGTACTACAAGTCCTTCATTTAATTAATGCCACTCAAGTATCAGGTCTCTTAAGTCCCATATTTGGCTAAACTGCTATTTGATAAACTATTTTTTATTAGCACACCTGCAGAAGAAGTCTTTTATAGGAAATTTTATCAATTATGCCACACCATGAAAACATTGACACTAACTTAAGCAATGAGCATAAATTCAAATTGTATAAAGAAACTTACACAGAGGTGACAAAAGTCATGGGATAGCAATATGCAGATATACAGATGGCAGTAGTATCGCATACAAAATGTATAAATGGACAGTGCATTGTTTGGGCTTCATTTGTAGTCTAGTGATTCATGTGAAAAGGTTTCTGACGTGATTATGGCCGCACGACGGGAATTAACAGACTTTGAACGCAGAACGGTAGTTAGAGCTAGACACATGAAACATTCCATTTCTGAAATGGCTAGGGAATTCAACATCCCGGGATCCACAATGTCAAGAGTGCTGAGAATACCTCATTTAAGGCATAAACTCCCACCATGGACAACGAAGTGGCCGACCGCCTGCACTTAATGACGGAGACCAACGATGTGTGTGCAGAATGGTCAGTGTTAACAGACAAGCAACACTGTGTAAAATAACCACAGGAATCAATGTGGGACATACGACGGACGTGTCCGTTACGACAGTGTGGTGAACTTTGGCTGTACTGGACTATGCCAGCAGAAGACCGACTCGAGTGCCTTTACTAACAGCACGACATCGCCTGCAGCGCCTCTCCTGGGCTCGTGACCATATCGGTTGGACCCTAGACGACTGGAAAACCGTGGCTCGGTCAGATGAGTCCCGATTTCAGTTGGTAAGAGCTGATGGTAGGGTTAGTGTGTGGCACAGACCCCACGAATCCATGGACCCAAGTTGTCAACAAGGAACTGTGCAAGCTGGTGGTGGCTCCATAATGGTGTGGGCTGTTTTTACATGGAATGGACTGGGTCCTCTGGTCCAACTGAACCGATCATTGACTGGAAAGCTACTTGGAGACCACTTGCAGCCATTCATGGACTTCATGTACCCAAACAACGATGGACTTTTTATGGATTACAATGCACCGTGTCACCGGGCCACAACTGTTCGCGATTGGTTTGAAGAACATTCTGGACAATTCCAGCGAATGATTTGGCCACGAAGGTCACCCGACATTAATCCCATCGAACATTTATGGGACATCGTCGAGAAGTCAGTTTGTGCACAGAATCCTGCACCGGCAACACTTTCGCAATTATGGACGTCTATAGAGGCAGCATGGCTCAATATTTCTGTTGGGGACTTCCAATGACTTGTTCAGTCCATGCCACATCGAGTTGCCGCACTTTGCTGGGTAAAAGGAGGTCCGACATGATATTAGGAGGTCTCCCATGATTTTTGTCGCCTCAGTGTATTTTTTGCAGGATAAAAACTTATGACAGTGTGAATTTACTTCATCCTTATTACTGTGTTCATATTTTGACGTTACGAATATGTGGAATATTTAATGAACATATTGTGTAATTTTTGAATGAATCTTTAACAATATTATGTCCAAGCAGCACCCTTCGTTTTTAAATCCAATAAGGTAAAAATGTGAGATGAATCCTTCAAAAAATATTGGTCAACAATTACTTCAATTTAATTATGTGGTAATGATGAGCATGAAAGGCCTATGAGAAAAGAAAATAAAAAGCATAGAAAGTGAGGCATGTGTAAACTTAACATTCAAACTTATTGACGAAATGCAGTTATGTACATATGTTATTTTTAAGAACTTGTCTAGTTTACAAATTGCCTGTTAGGAATTTTATTTATCCTGTGAAGTTATGTGTCAGGGTTTGTCTTTTTTGAAAATAACTTAATTAACATGTACATTATTTANCGAATTTTATTTATCCTGTGAAGTTATGTGTCAGGGTTTGTCTTTTTTGAAAATAACTTAATTAACATGTACATTATTTAGTTTGAGTCTGATTGCACGTTGTGTTTCATGAAAACTTCTGTAAATTGTTAATGTAAGGCAATGTCTTGCAATTTTATATATTATATACAATTTAATTGTTGAGCATCTTCTTTCCCGATTAAGACACATTTAATGTACACATTGTCTGCAACGATTTTTTTTTAAATCCAGTGTGTTTATGTGTCAGTATTAATCTGTTTTGAAAGTAAGTTATATATAATTAAAAATATNTTTTTTTTTAAATCCAGTGTGTTTATGTGTCAGTATTAATCTGTTTTGAAAGTAAGTTATATATAATTAAAAATATGAAGTGTGGGTCTGACTTGAGGTTGCATTTTATGAACGTTTCTGTAAATATATATTCTTCAGGGAAAGCATGCTAGCCTTCGAGCAAATATATAGCTTGAAAAAGGATGCAGTCTAACAGGGAAGGGTAAAGACCAAACCTGCTTGAGCGAAATACGCATTTGTACCCAGGCAACAAGCACAGATAATACTGCATACAGCCCAGGCAGAATCAAGATTCTAAAATTAACATGTACCACCTGCAAAATTTTCAGTTTTGCAGAATTCCAAATCACGAATGCCGAAGGGATGAACAACGCCCATACCAAGGCCGCAATTAATTCTCAAGTAGGAGGTAAAATAGAGGGCGAAGATACCACCGCGCTAGGGCGGCCGACAGCGATCAGGACGGTTACCGATTGGGCGGTGATATCAAACATTGGGAAGGCGAACAAACAGATTCCCCACCACCACCACAGTCTGTTCCACCAGGACTAAGCCAGCCTGGCAAAGCAGAAGAAAATAGCCAGCAATACAAAGAGTACAATATGCGGAGTAATTAAATACAAGGTCCTAACCATCTAGCTCGTGGGGACAGCCAAAGCCAGCATCAACCAGTACAATTTAATCCAGGCAGTGCTTATGTGATGCCCCTAGATAATGTTATTTTGCCAATAAGGAACCATTGGACCCAATAATACCTGCATTTGTTCCTACATTGACTGTAAATAGTTGGACAAAACAATGGGAAGTAATTTCGGGTAATCAAGAAGTGTTCACTGGTCAGCGATCGCCAATATTTGAGCTCTAACTTAACTATGCCACCCACAACCACAGAAGAAAAAGTCGTATTTGCATAATTATTACGTGAAGAGATCGAGCAAATAATGAAAAACCATCTTATCATCGCTGCTGAACGAAGATGCAAGAATAATAAGTTGCTAAGTTGTACTTTTCAGCCTGGACAATTAGTTTAAGCACCATCAAAGCATACTAGCAATCACTGGGACAATCTTACAAAGAAATTGTTTCCATTATTTGCAGGATCCTGTGTTGCATCTAATATTACGAAAGGAAACTGCTATGAACAAGTGCATCCTACTACAGGGGCAGTAGTGGGCAAGTTTAACTTCACTGCCCTACAAGCCTACAGAACGTCACTGACTACAGTGTAATAAAGTGTGTTAGTACAGGAAATTTATTTTCACGATGGGCAAGATAGAACAATGAGCTTTTAGGAAGCTACTAGTACGCAGTGTTTTTACAGTTTTATTTGGGAGGCCTTTGTAGCATGAGGTAACTGAAGAGTTTGCGAAGAATAGATTGCCGCAACGACAGTAAATACCACATATTATGTTGTAAACTAAGCCCCAGGTAATTTGAGTAAACGCGCACCTGTTCTGCCTTGAAGTAAAGAGGTTTATCGCGCATGCACCATGGTAAATTGCGACTGTACAAGACGAGCAAGAACGTACATGAAGAGCAGAAGATATTAAATAAATTGCCTATGTTGTGAGAATACATGTTCCTATCATCCTAGCAGAAAATGCACAAGATTAACTAGCCCGGTCTAAGAAATGGTTATCTGCCTGCCCGCACTTCGCTAAGACATTGATTTNGAAAATGCACAAGATTAACTAGCCCGGTCTAAGAAATGGTTATCTGCCTGCCCGCACTTCGCTAAGACATTGATTCAGTACTTACTGTTGCCCAGGTCCTTCTCTAACTCAACTAAAGGAAGATGGGCTGAAACAAAAGAGGAAACGAGGAATTCCCCTAATTAATACAAAAAGCAATTGCATGCTTTCAAAAACACATAAACACTATAATTATAAAGTGTACTAACCATTATTGCATTGGTTGATTTTGTTGTAAGCATCTGCCTATGTAGAGTCTTCTGAGTTAATATATTTAAGTGGTGCTGAACTATTTTTTTTTTTTTTTTTTTTTACTGTTGTCTTAATATTTAGCTATTGGGTATAGCTCACCATTCTTCATCATTCGTTTTTCATTTATCACCTACTGCCTATGTTTGTTGCGGTTTTTAATAATCCATTATTCATGTTGATATTGTTGTACAATTATCTGATATGCAGTTTTATATCAGATAAGTGTATGTATGAGCCAATAACACTAGCCGAGTATCTCGAGTTTAGATCTGAGTACAGTGTCATTGTTGATTTGTTGAGTTAGTGGAACATTATCTTCTAAAAATGACCGCGAGAAGAAAGTGTGTGTGTTTCATGTGCGAATGGGACATCACATTAAGTTATTTGGTCCATATCCCATGGAAACTGTGAAACGGGTTCTTCAAGACTTATGTGAGATCAACGACACAACACAGTCTAGTCTGAATACTTGATGAACACTACGCACGCAAATTAGTGGTGCCGGAAGACTGGCGAGTACTCAAACAGCTGATGCACCCTATATTCAAAATATTTTAAAACTTGGGTTGTGCATACATATAGATTAATATGCATGTGAACCTAATAGCCCTTATCTTCTTGTGTCATACACTCGAAGTAATTATCTCTTGAGCATTAGCATGTAATAACATTATGCTGAGAAAGTATGCAGATCCGACCCCGTTCTTAGGCCGCTCGAATACTGACGTAGTAACGAGTAACGACCCATTGCCCTGCTCGAATTTCGAACAAAGGAACAGCGCCTGAGATCACCGAGGGAGGCTTACGATGAACAGCGCCGGAGATCGCCGGGGGAGCACGAAGAGAATCGCCGAACAGCAGGTCACCTAGACCTAACCCAACAACGAGTAGAGACTGCTTCATTGTTGATATTAAATGTGCAGTTATGTATTTATCATTGAAAAAGTTTTCTTAATAATTATTCAACAATTTTAATGTTTGATCTGTGCTAATGAAATGTGTATGATATAACTGAAAAGACAATGGGTTATTATGGCTAATATGAATACGAGCAAGCTTGATTGTCAGAAAATAAATTTTGGGATTTAATAACTTTTCTTAGAGAAAAGTCCAGCTGTTGTTCTATAGAATTGAAGCAGCAGTGATGTAAAGGTAAAATTTAACAATAATAAAAAGGGTATTTTTATTAGTTTTTTAGTGTAAATGATTTTTGACACAGTTGTGACCCCTCTTCAATATATTTTTTAAAGGTAGAAGTTGATGCTGCACATTTTGTTGACTGCTATCCAGTGGCGCCTCCAGGAAGAATTTCGAAGGAGGGCGTCATTCACTAGTGAATCGCGCCTGGCACCACAGTTATCTCCGATTGTTGGCGAGGCTACAAGAACTTGGACATTTTCGGTTATAATAAACTAAATGTAAAACATGGCAGGTATATGAGTGATCAAAAAGAGCAAAGGTCCAGAAGCTCAAGGACGAGCGCTTTGGGTGCACACACAAAACTACGAGAGGAACTGGTGCTCGGTGACATATACTATCCCTTGCTTTGGGTGCAGGAAAAATTCGAGGCTCGACTACGACCGTATATATATGGATAAAGAATCATTCCTATGGCGAGCACCTGCACTCGTTGCTGATCAATTCTGCCACCATTCATGGTTATTGCAAAGATGAAGGAGATTCGTCATCGCCTTCCAAGTACGACTTCAAATGTTTAGGGCATGATTTCGTTTGAATGTGTGATGTTTCATTTCATTCGCAATATTGAGAATTTTATAATGTTAAATTTCATTTAATTTGCGAATGTGATAGTTTTGGGATGTTTTATTTAATTTGCGAATGGATATATATATACATATACATACATATGTGTATATATATTTATATATATACATATACATACATATATTAATTTGCGAGTGTGGCGAGAGTTTTATGGTGTTAATTTTTCATAAGCACATGTGATTTTTTTTATTTTTTTTATTTTTTTCGTTTTAATTCGTTAGTGTGATCATTTATTTTCATGTGCAAGTGTGATGGGTTTTTAATTTTCATTTGTGCGTGTGATTGTATTATGATGTTTAATTTTCCATTTGCAAGTCTAGTTGTTTTATCATTTAATATGTTAGTGTGATACTTCTTCATTTTCATGTGTGATTGTGATAGGTTTATATTTAATTTTTCATGTGCAAGTGTAATGGATTATTAATTTGATGTTGTATTATTTCATTTTCATATGTCTGCATGATATTTAAATTTTCATTTGCGAGTGTGACTGTTCTCATATATAATCAATCCAGTTATTACGAATCTTTCCGACAATGCCACCACTTACTCCTTCTGTGTGTGTGGAGTTAGTTTGATAATATTAAGGTAAAAACATATTCGTGTTTTCGCAACTAGAAGAAATATAACAGTTATGCAGGATATAGAATAGAAGACGAGTTCACTCTATCAATCCTAATATATGAAAAAAAAAAAGTATTTGCTATACTTTTCCAGTGTTTTTTTCAACAAAGAAATACACAAGGAGTAACCTATTGTTACTACCTTGGCATTATATATTTACCTTAACATATGTGATTGGCCCTGATGTTGCCATTAAACAAAACTGCTTGAGAATTCACAGGAAGTAACGAATCGTTGCTCACTTGCGAAATATATTTAAGTCTGCTGATTCAGTTAACCATTTAAAAAACAGCTAGGTAAATAAAAAAAAAATGAATTGTTACCCCATTTGCAATATATATTCAATTCCGCTGATATGGTTGGCCAGAAATTGCAATAAACAAAACGATTAAATAATTGTAGGTAGAAACTAATAATTACTCCCTTTGCAGTAGGGGAGACCGGGGCAAGATGACTATGTTAACAATTTTTGTTGTTTATTAATTTAATTTTAAGGATAATAAAATTAATTTTGCATGAACTGTTAGAGTAGTCCTTTGTGGTATCAAATATATTACCATTTAATTTTTCAAATAAAATAAATAAAGGACAATGTTATTTTTTCATAACCTTATCAAATTGTCATCTTGACCCCAATACTGGGGCAAGATGACTTTGGCCTTGGGGCAAGATGACAATGCTGTAAAAGGTTGAACATATTTTATCTTTTGAATATGTTACATGGTTTAACAAATGATAACTGTGTTTTTACATCTTACANGAAAATGCACAAGATTAACTAGCCCGGTCTAAGAAATGGTTATCTGCCTGCCCGCACTTCGCTAAGACATTGATTTAGTACTTACTGTTGCCCAGGTCCTTCTCTAACTCAACTAAAGGAAGATGGGCTGAAACAAAAGAGGAAACGAGGAATTCCCCTAATTAATACAAAAAGCAATTGCATTCTTTCAAAAAACACATAAACACTATAATTATAAAGTGTACTAACCATTATTGCATTGGTTGATTTTGTTGTAAGCATCTNTTTTTTTTTTTTTTTTTACTGTTGTCTTAATATTTAGCTATTGGGTATAGCTCACCATTCTTCATCATTCGTTTTTCATTTATCACCTACTGCCTATGTTTGTTGCGGTTTTTAATAATCCATTATTCATGTTGATATTGTTGTACAATTATCTGATATGCAGTTTTATATCAGATAAGTGTATGTATGAGCCAATAACACTAGCCGAGTATCTCGAGTTTAGATCTGAGTACAGTGTCATTGTTGATTTGTTGAGTTAGTGGAACATTATCTTCTAAAAATGACCGCGAGAAGAAAGTGTGTGTGTTTCATGTGCGAATGGGACATCACATTAAGTTATTTGGTCCATATCCCATGGAAACTGTTAAACGGGTTCTTCAAGACTTATTTGAGATCAACGACACAACACTTTAACACAGTCTAGTCTGAATACTTGATGAACACTACGCACGCAAATTAGTGGTGCCGGAAGACTGGCGAGTCCTCAAACAGCTGATGCACCCTATATTCAAAATATTTTAAAACTTGGGTTGTGCATACATATAGATTAATATGCATGTGAACCTAATAGCCCTTATCTTCTTGTGTCATGCACTCGAAGTAATTATCTCTTGAGCATTAGCATGTAATAATATTATGCTGAGAAATTATGCAGATCCGACCCCGTTCTTAGGTCGCTCGAATACTGACGTAGTAACGAGTAACGACCCATTGCCCTGCTCGGGTTTCGAACAAAGGAACAGCGCCTGAGATCACCGAGGGAGGCTTACGATGAACAGCGCCGGAGATCGCCGGGGGAGCACGAAGAGAATCGCCGAACAGCAGGTCACCTAGACCTAACCCAACAACGAGTAGAGACTGCTTCATTGTTGATATTAAATGTGCAGTTATGTATTTATCATTGAAAAAGTTTTCTTAATAANATTTATTTTCATGTGCAAGTGTGATGGGTTTTTAATTTTCATTTGTGCGTGTGATTGTATTATGATGTTTAATTTTTCATTTGCAAGTCTAGTTGTTTTATCATTTAATATGTTAGTGTGATACTTCTTCATTTTCATGTGTGATTGTGATAGGTTTATATTTAATTTTTCATGTGCAAGTGTAATGGATTATTAATTTGATGTTGTATTATTTCATTTTCATGTGTCTGCATGATATTTAAATTTTCATTTGCGAGTGTGACTGTTCTCATATATAATCAATCCAGTTATTACGAATCTTTCCGACAATGCCACCACTTACTCCTTCTGTGTGTGTGGATTTAGTTTGATAATATTAAGGTAAAAACATATTCGTGTTTTCGCAACTAGAAGAAATATAACAGTTATGCAGGATATAGAATAGAAGACGAGTTCACTCTATCAATCCTAATATATGGAAAAAAAAAGTATTTGCTATACTTTTCCAGTGTTTTTTTCAACAAAGAAATACACAAGGAGTAACCTATTGTTACTACCTTGGCATTATATATTTACCTTAACATATGTGATTGGCGTGATGTTGCCATTAAACAAAACTGCTTGAGAATTCACAGGAAGTAACGAATCGTTGCTCACTTGCGAAATATATTTAAGTCTGCTGATGCAGTTAACCATTTAAAAAATAGCTAGGTAAATAAAAAAAAAATGAATTGTTACCCCATTTGCAATATATATTCAATTCCGCTGATATGGTTGGCCAGAAATTGCAATAAACAAAACGATTAAATAATTGTAGGTAGAAACTAATAATTNTCGGTGACTCATCGTAACGTTACCGAGCGTTACACTTTTTCATAAGTGACTCCCAGCCGCAACCTAATTTAAGACGTTGTCACGTCAAAACAGCTAGGCAAATCACAAAAAAAAATGAATTGTTACCCCATTTGCAATATATATTCAATTCCGCATGATATGGTTGGCCAGAAATTGCAATAAACAAAACGATTAAATAATTGTAGGTAGAAACTAATAATTACTCCCTTTGCAGTAGGGGAGACCGGGGCAAGGTGACTATGTTAACAATTTTTGTTGTTTATTAATTTAATTTTAAGGATAATAAAATTAATTTTACATGAACTGTTAGAGTAGTCCTTTGTGGTATCAAATATATTACCATTTAATTTTTCAAATAAAATAAATAAAGGACAATGTTATTTTTTCATAACCTTATCAAATTGTCATCTTGACCCCAATACTGGGGCAAGATGACTTTGGCCTTGGGGCAAGATGACAATGCTGTAAAAGGTTGAACATATTTTATCTTTTGAATATGTTACATGGTTTAACAAATGATAACTGTGTTTTTACATCTTACAAAGTATCAAACTAAGCATATTGCATTGTAACGTAATGTTGAAGTGTTTAGTTGTGCAGCTAACATAAGTCACAAATAAAAATGCCATTTTCATAATTGGAACATTCCTCATGCCACCACTGTTGGCATTTACAGCACTGGATCCATTCTTCTGTTGGAGGGTCACAATATTCCTCTTCACAAGCAGGACATCTTATAACACCATCCTTTGAAGTTGATGCAATTGGACTGTTTGGCCTGGATTTCATAGACTTAGGCCTACAGGAACTTAGTTTGAGTTTTTTTACTCCGTTTTTAGCGTCACGAGTTTCTTTTCTCTGTTTTTTTAAACGTCCATGTTCTTCCTTCTGCTTTTCCCTTTGTTCTAACATTTCCTNTCACGAGTTTCTTTTCTCTGTTTTTTTAAACGTCCATGTTCTTCCTTCTGCTTTTCCCTTTGTTCTAACATTTCCTTGATGGGTGTGCTTGTAAGAATGCTTGAGCTCAGTATTTTGCTTTTTCTTTTTTTCTCACATTGTTTTGCTTTAGGCAATGGTTTGAAATCAAAAGCACTAACAGGCTTCTTTGGTGCATCGGAATCAGCATTTTCCATAAGTTCTGGTTCTTCTGGAGGGTTTATATGTTGGTTTTCTACTACCAGGGTCTGAAGACTAGCACTATTATAGAGTCAAAGTAGCGGTTGTTGTAGTACCAGTCATCAAAAACGTCGTCCAAAGTCATGTTCGCTAAACACAGGAGGATTATAAGGATCGATCCCACATTCTTTAAACCCATTAACGGCATTTCCAACTGTAGCTGCTTTGAAGTAAGCGCTGCTTAAAAGCTCACCAATATTTTTGTCTGTGATAGCTTGTCCTGGATGAGTGACCATAAAGTTGTCACATGCTTGGCTATAGNGCTGCTTTGAAGTAAGCGCTGCTTAAAAGCTCACCAATATTTTTGTCTGTGATAGCTTGTCCTGGATGAGTGATCATAAAGTTGTCACATGCTTGGCTATAATAGGTTTTTAATGGGCCGAAAAATGACACATCAAGGGGCTGGAGATGATGTGATGTGTGGGGTGGCAACCCAACCCTGATGATGTTTTTCTTTCTGCAATATAAGATAGCCTCCAAAGTTATGTGAGTTTTGTGATTGTCAATAATCAACAGAGCAGGGGATTCTTTGCTTGGTTTCACGTGAAGATAAAAGTGCTTCAAAAAAGAGGAAAAGGTGCCCTCATCGCTCCAGCCGTTATCACTACAGTGGCCTACAGTTTCTGGTGGGGCTCTCTCTACAAGTTCAGGAAGCATTCGTTTTCTGGCAAAAATCAGAAAAGGTGGCAGGTAAAAGCCAGTAGCGCTAATGCAACTAATTATTGTTACATTCCTTCCTCTCTCTCTGCTGAACCAATTTTAGAAACCCTTCTAGATCCTGTAGGACTGACAACCATGGGTAGCTTATTAGGCACTGTAGACAGACCTGACTCATCTGCATTGTAGATTGAAGAAGCAGGGAATTTATATTTTTCCCGTTGCTAACTTAAAATGTTGAAAAACCTGTCTACACATGATTTATTGAAACCCATTGCTCTGGCAATCGATGTTGCTTCTGGTTTGCGTACACTAAATTTATGTTTCTTCATAAAATTAGCCAGCCAATCTTCTCCCGCCATCTTTGTATCTTTGTTGAACGGATGCGAAATACCACATTCCTCAGCAAAGTCAAAAACCAGTCTTCTACACTGTTTCTTTGTTAAGCCAAATAACATTTTGTCCATTGCTGTGAAGTAGGATTTTAAATCTTCTTGCTGTGCAGCACTGAAGACTTCTCTAAATCTCCCTCCATGAACCGGCATCTCCTGAAATAAAAATTAGCATTCTAGTGAAAAAAGTTTCAGGACTCAGATTTTACAGATTTGAATACAGATTTAATAACAGGATTTAAAACAAGAGATTAGGTCAATTAATTACTAGGTTCAAATTAATATTTTTCTTAAAGCCTATTAAAATTTATATTATTTATCCTTACATTTTCATTTTTTTTCAAGCGGCGACGAAGTGTAGCTTCAGGTACGTTAAACGCATTTGCAGCTACCAAGCAGCTCATACGTCCTTCTTTAACATTTTCTAGAGCAGAGGCCATAGATTCTTTGCTCCATGCTCCTCTTGAGGATTTCTTCTCATAGTGTCTAACCATATCTGAAATATAAATATATATATCATTAATAAACAATTATAATTAAGTATTAATTAACTATAAAAAATATGCCTTTAAACTAAATAAATAAAACATTTATTAATTTAGTGTATTGGTATATTGTTAACTAATACTTAATTAAGCCAACACAACAGCTCCGGCATCATAATCATAGTTAGTTTAATAAATTCCGAAACACGGGGCAAGATGACGAGCTCGTCATCGTGCCCCCTTCATCTTGCCCCGGACTGCCTGTTTAAAAATATTCGTTTTCATTGCCATGAAGGAAGGCGATTAATTGACATTTATTCATGGTAATAGGTAGTATTTAAACTAAGTTACTCATAAATATTAAAGAGAAACGAAATATCTTACCTGTATCTGTAGCAGAGCTTATTTACGCATGCATCAAAGTTATATCGTGGCAGCGGTAAACAATCAAAGCTTCACAACTAACACAAAAATGGCGATTTCAGCGTCTCTATACTATTTTTTAACGAACGGCTGACAGAAGAGCCAGTAGTGTCTGGTTGATGCTGCCACCTAGTGGAAAACTGAACAAATAAGACTTTCTCCATCTTGCCCCGCTCTACATGTTGCCGAGGTCTCCCCTATACATTCACCTAAACCAGTGTGGTTGGCTTGAAAATGGTATTAAAAAAAACAGCTAGGCAATTCAAGGGCTTAAAAATCCGTCACTCACTTTACAACATAGAGTGAGTCACTTAATCTGTTGGCCACAACTATTTTACATACAAACAGTTGAAGATATCGTTATTATTTTTCAGCCCAATTAATTGCAGTAAAGTCCTCACAAAATAAAATGCCGCTTCTTTTCATTGCAATATTAATTATAGAAATATATATAAACTTAACTTTTTCAAATGGCACTATAGTGATTTCCACTACTAGCATCGCAGTACTGGAAGAGAGGAATTCAACAACATTTCACTCGGAAATCCGACCAGTAAATGTTTTTTATGCATCAGACGGGGTTACTGAAAGAAAGGAATTCAATGGTGTGCCACTCAACGAAATTGGACCAGTAATTGCAGAGAAACACAATACTTAAAAGTTAGGATTTCTCAGCTATGTATACATCAGGTGGGGTGATGCATCATGTGGACATTCGTTATACGAGGAAATTGTCACATCTGGCTGGTGGATCGTTCCAACCTGATGCAGCTATGAGAGACTAAGAACAATTTTTCAATATTGGAGAAAAGGATCATTCAAATTGGGTGCATGTTCCTGCTTGCTTACATCAGGTTGGAGTGACACACCAACTGGAAGATAAAGGGCATGGCAGCTAGGGATAATTCACCAGTAGGTTGGGATAATGGTTCTGGTTTTGCTTCTGTCAGAACCTCACAACAAAGAGTAATGTCACGCTGAATTGATATGTTTAATCGTGAAGGGAGGTATATCTCTAATGTTTGTCAAATAAATATTAATCGCTCGTGAGCAAAAACCGCATATGATATTTATTTTGTAATGTATATGGTTGCATTTGTTGAAAAAAAAACATTAAAGAGAGTGGACATGAGTCTGCAAATGTCGTTATTTTAGTACATGCTCGGAATGTCTACCATCAACCGCACCACAAATCTGCAGTTATTTGTGCAAGGACAACTGAACACACTGAAGGGTGCCCTATGATATCGCAGCACATTCTGAGACAATGTATGTTTTACGTCTTCTGGAGTCGTCGGGACTGGTGCATAGACTACATATTTAATCATACCCCAGAGATAAAAGTCCAATGGCATCAAATCAGATGAACTGCAGGCCAGCTGATAACTCCTCCATGCCCTATCCACTGACCACTAAATAGTTGGGTGAGAATGCTTGCATTGTTGATAGATTACATGAAAACTGACTTCCACACTACTGATTACATTTAAACATCAAAATCGTAAGAACTTAACTGAAAGCTATAGGTAATAGTGGGAAGGATAATCGTACCTGCTAGTCATCCTATTTAATTGTTGTACGGCCTAACAGTACAGTAAATGGTAACACTTCGCTGTATTTCAGAGGGTACAATTTTTATACCAGCAATAAATATACATATGCAGAGACATTCCTTTTTCACGAAGACGTCCTTAAATCAAATAGGAAGACTTAATTACAAGGAAAGAATCTCCCTTAATCGATCCTTGTTGTAGACCTCCTTTATTTTAAGGGGTCTATGAAGCCAGAGCTTGCTTGTGGCGACCTCTTCTAGCCACATGTTTGATCGGTCCAGAAGGCATGGTTTAGGGTCTGAGGTGGGAGAAATAGTGACGAGGTGGTGACGTAGCCGCTGCATGCTCCAGGCGAGGGGTGCGGCCCATGTCTGTTCCCCTCTGCTGCTTCTCATTGTGAGTTCACCACCCGTCCAGAAATGTTTCGTGTCTGTTGGAGTAGGCTGAAGCCAAGAGTAACTCGGTACTGTGCGCGGGATAGGGGAAACAGCTCCTTTGCAATTTTTCATTGCAGTAGCGGGATGGGAGTGTGACACTTCACTCGACAAACAATGCAGCTGCGAGACTGAAATTAAGTCCGTCCAATAATATTATTTTCAAGGAATAATGACACATTTAACAGCATTAATTTTACAATCATGTTTGAAATGTCGGCGATTGTTTATAATAGATAAGATGCTCCTAAACAAAGTAAACACGCGGCCATTGATGCGAAGTGACGCAGTAGTAAAACACTGCTCTCTCAAATGTGAAGATCTGGATACATTTCTCTGTCCGGCAAACTATAGAAACAAAAGCTATTTTGAATTCTTTAATTCTTCCTGCAAGTTAAGGGGAAAACAGCGCAGAGGCTGGCACAGGTTCGCTTGCTCTTTCTAAGGCTTTAAAAAGACTTTTCAAAGAAAAAAATTTAGCACTTCTTGTTTTTAGTGACTTTGAGACATAAAATATGTATTTTAAAAATAATAAGACATATAAAATAGAATTCTGTAATTATTGCCATAGAATTATGGAACAGCTCAGCTGCTGTTAACAGTAATATTTTTTGCACACAGATTTGAATGAAAGAAGGTATCCAATCTTAAATAGGACAGTATTGTGATTATGTAAATATATTGTAAATGTGTTACGAAAAATAAATAAAATATATTTAAGTTTCTCTTTAAAAAATTAATATTGTAGAAATATTTTGTAGTTCGTTTGTCATTTCCTACAAGTAAATGCCTAATATGTCACCAAAAACACAGTACGTAAATCGTACTGTGTTTTTGGTGACATAGTCTTATATAAAAACTCAACAAGTATAACTGCTGCTCCATATATAGTTCTCATTAATAAAGTGGATAGCTATGAAGTCTGTATCAACAAAATAAACAAAATACTGTGTTTCCTTAGTAAACTGTACAGTAGAGTACACAAACCAGAATCTGCTGCCCTAGCTAAGGCAATTGCCCTCGCTTGGCGAGGAAGCCAAGCCGGTGATGATACGTGACTATGAGCACCTAGCAGTTCCATCACTGGATACAGGACCCGTCGTCTTCAGCCTGCGTGTACAACCATATGACATCAACCTCGAACTTCTAAAATAATGAATTCGTAAAATGAATTACCTGCAAATTTACAGGAATCAAATTTAAATATATATGTAATGCATGTAATAGGTTATTGTCGGGTGCTTTTTTACACAACATTCTTTGTTCAATTTATTGCAATTTATGTGCATAAAGCATATAGCAAACAATTAATAAGAATCCAGAAAAGAATACTTCTCTTTCTTACTGTCCCGAAAATATTACAGCTAACAGGAGGTTTGTACCTAAAGTCCTGAGAAGTTTTTCACAATGATGAATATACTGGTAAATCATGTATTTTCTACTTGTGAATTAGGCACAATCAAAATAAACTGCAAAAACATAGCTTCAGATTTCTACAACTTTCACTTTTCAATTGAAATACTTATTATCGGTAACTCATTGTAGCTGTAGAGTAAATGTTGTCTTAATAATGACCATGCATTAATAAGTGAATGGCAAAAAAATATTTTAAATTATAAATTGTTGGCAAGTGCTGCAGAAAAATATTTTATTTCCATTTTTGACCATAACACGATTGACATGAAACCACTTTTTGCCCGACGTACACTGTACCGTGTCTTCCCCCTTGCAGTTTCAAAGGTATCACAAAATCAAGATTCTTCCATTGTATAGATCCCCTTAAATTTTTAGGGCGGGTGTACCACGGCTTGGTATAGCAGTGCAAGTTTTTACAGGCCTTTAGTATACTTCGAGTGCTGTTTTGTAGGAAGACGANTACCACGGCTTGGTATAGCAGTGCAAGTTTTTACAGGCCTTTAGTATACTTCGAGTGCTGTTTTGTAGGAAGACGAAGTGAGTACAGCCGCTCTTTTTGTCCCTGTTGCATTCTTGCCGAAAAATACAATGACAGCTGCCTTTGAAAGTTGGAATATTTAGTTCACTGACACAAAGGGAACGATTAACTGGTCTTGGGGCTCTTATTTCGCCATCTTTTCGCTGGGTGGGATTCACTTAGTTTGTACTTGTACTTGGCTGGAACTCTGTATATTTAAATGTTAGTATATCTCACATGATGAGCTAATGACAGATGATTTGCAACAGGGCAACGAAAGAAGCAACAAAATTATGTTTCTCGTATGCATCGCTGTTTACAGGCCATACTCATGTAGCNGCAACAGGGCAACGAAAGAAGCAACAAAATTATGTTTCTCGTATGCATCGCTGTTTACAGGCCATACTCATGTAGCCCTGAAAGCGTTCACTGCCATACCCATTATGTAGCAGCTCTTCCATAAGCAATACCGAATAACATAGCCACTTTTTACTTAGTTACACACCGACCTGGATTTTCCCTAATCTACTTATCGAGTTCATCTGTCTAGTAGGTATTCAAAAGCTTTAAGAAGGCAACATCTGAACTCTGGAGGTGGTGTGCGGTGTCAATTGGTAATGATAACATTAAAATACCATTATTATGACGATGCACAAAGATTCTTTATTCTTAGTGTGCGTCGAAAGCCCATCTAAAGAATAAATTTTTCTGCATACTTCGTTAAATGCATGTAATGAAGTGCTGCAACACATGAAGAAATTAAGCTTTGTTTATATAAATGCTTTCACGATTGATTTCAAAAACAGTACCAGGCATAGATCCATCTCTGAAATCGTCACATGCCCATGCTTGTTTGTATATCGACACGGGAGGGACGTAGGATCCTGAAGCACTGATGCAGCATCCAGCTGTTATGCTCGTTCCATGCTCTCCGCTCGGCATTGCTCCCACTTGAGATGCCCCTTTCTGAGATTTTATCTTCCTGGGTTTTTTCTGGAAAGTGGCGGCCCTGTCTCATGTACGTTTAATATACATGTAGCATCAATGTTGTCAAATTCTACCATTTTCTCAAGAAGATCGTAGATTTCGATTCCTGTCTTTATTGAATACTGATGCACATGCAATGCATGTAGATTCCTGTCTAAGTCTGAGATCTGAATGCAGAGTACTTTAATGTAAAATTCTCTGATGTATTCATGTTATAATTTCAATAGGTTGAAAATGCATCAGTATAAATAAAATGTTTCCAGTATACAGCAGAAGTTTGTATCGTGTAATACAAATGTTAGAGGTACTGCCGAATTGTGATACCATGGATGGACCAGTATGTCATGGAATGATTACAGTCCATCCATCGCACTGATTGCTGGCGCAAACATAGCACTCACACTATTTTGTGTTCAGAGTGCAAAGTGAAAAGTCAATACATACTTTTGCTATACAACGACTTGTTACATAGTAAATAAACTTTTAGTTACCATGCCAATTATAGCTCTGTAATAAATTACTTGTGGCGCACAAGCCTTATTAGACAATGGAAAATTAACAACAACTGTATAATAAAAGTACCTGACTCTATCATGTGCACACCCATCTTCCGCCAAGAAAGTAACTTCTCTAACAGGTAGCGGCTCAGTTACTTGTGCTTTACTGCGTCCCACGAGCATGCGCTGAGCATAGTCCCTAAGATATGGAAGTGGTCCGATGGTGGCGCTGGTTCATTTATGGTACCTTTCTCCAAACTATTATAAACACAGGGCTCCCGGCTGATGCACAATTCATGCCAGATGGGAACCCCAATAGAGCAGTTTGCCTCGTGTTAGGGGAATTTGGTTGCTGCCGTACTGCACCGGGTGGTGTCACCTTACACCGGGGCGATAACCTCCTTTAGGCTAATCCGGCCTGCTTCGCCCCGCCTCAGCCGGGTTGAGGTCCAAAGCCGGCCGGAGGGGCGTTAACCCCCCCCCCAACCACGAACGACCCAGGACCCCCAGTAGCATCCCCACCCTGAGGACGGCAGTCTTTTAATCTCATGAGTGAAGCTCGCCGACAAGCAGTCCATGGATCCACCAGACTTTCCTTACACCTCCTACCATGGCCGAGGCTGGACAAACATCCTATGTCGATACCAGCGGCTTGCAACCCCCATAGGCAACCTACGCTAATACCAGTTCGACAGTTTTGCGTCATGCCCAGGACAACCCTGAGCAGGACTAGCTGCCGTGAGGGCAGTACGCCCGTGAAAACACCACCCAGGGCCGGCTTGTCCTCCGCCGAAGGACTACACCGTATCCAAAAGGGGGTAGTGAATTACATATCTACCTCCAGTTGGCAATGCCCATTTCCCATTATAGCCCAGAGCACAAGCTGGATTCGCAAGTGCACCAGAAACGGGGTGCTTTCGCAGATAAGGCTGCTGCCCTGGACATGCATAGACCAGAACCGACACACAGCCTCGGCTCACAGTCCAAACCAACCAAGTTTGGACAAATAGCGCTGAACCCTATTTCTAGGGCCAGCACCACTATCCACCGTCAGATGTCTGAGAGACCTCTGCATATGTATGACGGCAATCAGGCCTCACTCGACTCCCAACTGTCCCAACTAGCGAATATTTAAACCCCAGACAGCACGAAACCTTTCCCTCCTGGCCCCTGGGAAGCCCAGAACCACTCATGTCAGGCCAGCCCGTGCTCCTCCTTCCTTTTACTTTAAGGTGTCGAGGCCGAAGCCAAGTCCATTACCATACCAGAGCCCCTTCACTGGCAGAGCTCCAGTTTTGGGCCCCCTAGACTGTTAAGGAGTCGACCAGCCCACCACCAAGCTAATCTGTTTGTGATGGCCCACAAACGATGCTTCGCAACGGAGGCGGATACCCCTTTAAAATTGGACCGGGGCCCTCCTGGGGTAGCCCGCATCTGCTGACCCGAAGGCCACCCGCTCGAACCACGCGGAGGTGTGGGTCCCCTTGACCAGTAGAGGCTATATATTTGCATATCTGGCCCATTCCCGCAGCTGAATGACCTGGTCTCGGATACTAGGACCGACCATGGTCCCGACACCTCAAGCGACCGGTATAGCCCACTCCAGTGGTCGGAGGGTACCCAATGCGTGTGTTTTACCACAGCGCACTGGTCTCCGACTCCAGTGGCAGGCCTCAGTGTGGGCTGGAGAGCACCACACTGAAGACAGCTACTCCAAGCTTAACTAAATTTTAAGGAATACAATAAAACTTTTATTCTTTAATATACACTCACAAGCAGTTGAATTATATACACCTTCCTAGTACAATGTAGCATCCCCTTTCGGCCTGACGGTTCTGGGTAGTATCGCTACTCGCAGGATGTAGAAGTTCAGCAGTGTTGTGACATTCTGCACTGTGGCCTGTCTATCAGCTGTTATTAACTGAGCTAGCCAACTTGACACTATGGCCAGTGGAAATCCCAGTGCCTGCTCGATATTGGAGATAAGAGTACCTAATACATCTGGTCCCAATGATCTAGCCAAGATTAAATACGCTGAGAGCTTGTTTCTTCCCCATTCCGTACTCTAGTTTTACTCAGACTGTCAGTATAAAGTCTGACGACATCTAAATCATGCCTGGCTGTGCGCTATTCCATTCTACTGAGCGAACACAGCGTCATTTTGTCAACACAGAATTTGTGCATAATTGAAGTGTTCATGAGTGTAAAATACCATATACTTTTTAATCAAATATCTTAAAATTTTTGTTTTTTATCTAGCACATCTACTATTTTACAATAAAGCATTACAGGTATGTTCAACATGTAAAACAACTTTGTAAAATTTCCACAATAATAACACATTAACTTTAAAGTACAACAGTTACTTAATAAAATTTGCAGGTTAAGTAGCCGGACAACTTGCGACCACCATTTATTAAGATTTTGAGAAAACTGAAGTTGTTAACTTTCTGCAATCCTTATCGGTTGTTTACTAAATTTGAATTTTTTTAATTTCCTTCTGCTACAATTACAACACTGTTTGGTTCTCGTATTTCCATATTTCTGGCGTAATGCATGCTTTCATAGAAAAATTTCGTCAAAAATGCTGCTCCATTTCTTTGTCCCGAAATTCATCATTTTTTTCTATTCTGATTACTTTAATTTTGTGCTTCTTAGATGTCCACATGGCAAGAAGACAGCAATTTCTATTTAAAATATGCAATTCGCATTGAATTTTATACAAGTACTCACATTTTCTAACAATATTTTCTTGACATTAAAGTTGTGATATTACTATAGGTTCTGCATTTCTGCCATGAGAAATGGATCAGGCATTAATAATACTGTGTGAATAAATTAGGTTTTTATCTTAGTTGTTGCAGCTTGTAGTGGGATGTCTCCGACATACTTTGCCGAGATTAGAAGCTGTGAGCATTTTCCTTTTGAGCTCTAACCACTGCTCGCTGCCAGCGTGAGGAAGTGTAGCTCTTTCAGTTTCGCCAAGCTCTATTTTAATAGGATAGTAACATTTTTTCCTGTACTTCAGCAAACTCTTCAGGTGACAAATATGATATTTCCCAGTTGGGTCCATAATCTTAACTGCTGCTGCTTTCTTCCTGTAGTGTCTCTTACTTCCTATATTTTCTTCTTAGCTACTGCTCCATCCTCGATGGCTAACTTTTGTTTTAGTTGAAGGCGTTTCGCATACTTGTTTGGACTTAGGTTATCGCACATAGTTTTATGCAGGGATAAGTGTGTTTTTTTTTTTCATAATGTGTAACAACAGCCACGGCACATCGTCCTAGATACGACTTCTTCAAAGAATAATTAATTCGCTTTCCCCCAACAAAGTTAGCTATAATGGTGTTAGATTGTTCCACTGTGATGCTGTGAACATCACAAATTAAATTTCTGGAAAAATTGACTAGCTAATGCACTACCTTCATTATGTGATCATACAGCCAACACACATGCTTTTTATACTGGTACTATGTTAACTTAACCTGAAGAAATTATATCAGTAATTTTTACAAGATATATGAATATTCCGTCCGCAAAATACAATCGCACATCAAGAGGACTGAAATAACAACATGACTGTCAGCTTTTAAGGTGGACAAAATACGGGCCAGGGTAGCTGTCTTGAGTCCAGTGGTCATGGTTTCTAGACTCACCTGGGGCATAAATAATTTTATAACAGCACATAATCCATATTCCATTAGCAATTTGTGGCACAAAAGGAGACATTAATAAGCCATAAAATGACACATATAATACTGTTATGTACGGACTCCTGCATTGGGCCCAGGCGTCACGTTACCTATTTATGCGTGGTTCTGGCGCTGTGGGGAGCGAAACACCTCGAACCTTCACTTCGCCCCAGACGGAACCACTCGCTGATCTGTCACCCGGCGGCTGGGGAATGATTGCCATTTGACTTGGCAGGCATCAAATATAAAAGTCTCCCTTCCCCCTTCAGGAGTTGACGACTTGAGAGTAAGGACAAGAATTTTCTGGTAATTATTTTCCTCAGTGCAGCAAGGTAGTTGGAGAAGTTTATGGCGCGCCGGTGAAAACATCAGTTTCAGTAGGAAAGATTACCCTCTGGTGCCACCCAACTCTTAGCAAATCCGTCTGGAGCAGAGCTCGCCATGCGATAACTATAAAAAAAAATAAGCAAAATTGTTTTGTTTTAGAGAAATAACAAGATATTTTCAGCGGTAATTATACAATATGTTTATATCATTGCGTACACAATTATGAGTCCTGTGGTAGCATAGGAGAGTGAATAGGAAGCCCTTTGTACCATCCCTCCTTTACCCCATAAATTAAAATTTTTTTGAAAACCTCGTATTGACTTCAGTTTCTTTTTTGTTTTCAAAATATGAGTTTTCCATATTGTTGACATATGTGTGTGTGTATATATAATATATATTTGTATATATATATATATTTTATACATCTCGATTGTGTCTTCTTAATATCATCAAGCGAATGTATACAGCTTGTTCAGGGTGATGGAAAAAGTGTTTGGGAGTAATATTTCTCTAATTCAAGCTGTGACTCGATTATTGTAAGTAGTAGAATACACAGTATAGCTTAATAAAATATAGCTTAATTAGAATTAAACATATTTCTACTGTAAAAGGAGTCATGTCTGTATTTTGCGCTGGTTTACTTGAGGTTTGAAAGTTTTGAGATATAAATGACCTACACAATAAATTTCCTTCATCTGTCCAGCAAGGCTATAAAAGTATCGCCAGCGCTAGCCATGTCTCAGTTCAGCTAGAGAAGACCCACTCATTCTCTAGCTTTCAGGGATAATGTCACAGAGAGCACTCTCTGGTAGTCTAAATTTGTTGGAGAGAGCATGAAATAGAGAGAGCATTAGGTTGTTTACTTACTCATGGCGCTCTCTCATGCTCTCTGGCATGTCGTATACTTTCACAAATTTAAGTTAATGTGATGTTATTTCATAGAGCAGATAGGTTAAAAATTTCTAACACTAAATGAGAATACTTATTTCACCTGTGCTTACTTTTTCTGCCATGAAAGCAACAAACAATATGAAATTATTCAATCTTTATGAGTTGTCTAAGATGTAAAACAAGTCTAACTCTTATTTTATGCATGGTATTCCTTTGGTTTCGTTCGTTTTGTTTAATCGTACAACATTTGGAGTAATTTCAGGATACGTGTTGGATAGTGTAATAAAATTAATTGCTGGCAACTCTACTCGCTAGGTAATGGGAAAGAGTGCTCTCCACAGAGAACACTTCTAATTGAGACATGGCCTAAGAATAGGCACTGTAAGAAACTGGTTAACATTAGAAAATACATCTTTGTTCTTTCTGTGTTGGTAACCTTTATATATAAATGTTAACCTGATCGATTTCAACCAGAATTGTCTTTAAAGCTGCATAGCAATAAATGTGCCAGAATGGTGTGAAAAATGCACTGCAAACAACTCAGCAAAGTGCACCTGAAAACATATTCATGTATTCCCTCTCCTGATTGAAGGGTATATTACAATTTCGGAAAAGGCTCTTAAGAGTTTATTATTCCTACCCGCAAAATAATTTGATTTAATAATGGTAAAAAATGTTTGGAATATCATGTAACATACCACAACAACCATAAACCAAACAAAAACCTTCGCGATTTGGAAATTGTGATATTTAACAGCCAAATACTACACACTTCCATAAAAGCAGGCCAATTCACAAAGTTTTAAAAATAAATCACGTTTCTAACAAACTTGAAAATCTGTAAACTGTTTTTTCTTACTTAATTAAGAAGTTCATATGTACCGGTACTTTCTCCACAATAAATAAATTAACAAACACCTCCCTTTAACAGGCACAGGCCTTTAATGCATAATAACAGAAGTATTCATCAACCGGAGAATAACAAATAAGCAAACTAATAATATTCACGATTAAATATTTTCATCACCAACAATTTAAAATTAAAGTTAAAGCCAAAATCTCGGCCATTTGTCGTATCGCACACTCGACGCCACTGCTAGATATCGTGATCGGCCAGTTGTTGAGGGGTTTATGCCAGTTGATGTGTCGGACAGTTGGTGCCTCCCCATCTGTTTACTCCACATAACATGTTTCGAAAAATTGCAGATTTCCTTGCGATTGAGGTCAAGTCTAATGTGAAAACATTATAAAGCAGAATAAATATTCTGAAGCACAGTTCAAATCATCATATTAAAAATTACCAATTTATTTTCACTATATATAACATGATGTGAACCACACTCCCATGATCTCCTTGTGCCCACTCTGACCGCCGCAGTCCAATCAACTACACCAGTTACACAGGGCCACACCAACTACATAAGGCCGACAGTGCGTAGTGCAGGTCGACAAGAACGAAACTTGCACCTTCTTACCCACAAGGATTATGTAACTCAAGAGACAGCCCAACTCATTTACTATAAGAGCTAACTCTTTTAATAAATAACTAGGCGATCCAAAACAGTGTTTACCAAAGCCACAGTCGTTGAAGGCACGGGCAATTGGTTGTTACATCATAGCAACTCACACCGCGACATACCATGTACCGTAATGCATGTAGGCCGAAACTAAAGTGATAAGTGCCCCAGATTGTAATCCAATAGTGCGCAGCATTTCTCCAAACATGTCAAACAATGTCACCACATACACAGCTACAGTCAGGGGTGTTTTTTATTGTATTAAGAGCCATCGAGCATGGTAATCCACACCACTTTGCCCAGGTGGTCTCATTCATCCCTTCAGGAGACAGCCACCTGGCAATACTGTAGCCAGTGAAAAAGAAACACATCACAGGAAGTGAAATTCAAACACTTTTTACTAGTAATGTAATATTGCAAGTAACATTAATTGATATGAGAGTAATAATGATTTCTAAAAGAGTGATTGCATATTAAGGCCTCCATCATTGTAACATATCATTTAGTGCTGTAACATTCCCCATCAACTTCACATCTTCAACCATAACAGGCATTTGTTAATAAATGGCAGTGTCACCAATGTGTTTTTTTAATTTTTATACTTTTTCAACATTTCAATCATATCAGAGAGTGCTCATGTTATGTTTCATTATTTGCAGTTTGACTTAGGTTCTGGTCGTTCGTGACGTAACCCGAGGCCACTCTCCCAGTTCGTCTCAGTACTAGGAACAGACCGGAGGCATCGGTCGCCTGCTTCGCGAGCCCCCTAGATACCATAATTTAGTCTGTAATCATTTCACTACAATAGTAATATTAAATTAATTAACCGGAACTTTTATTTTAAGTACTGAGGGGAGCGTAACCTGCTCACTCACCAGAGAGCTTAACGCAATCGCGTATCAACATAATACCAAATTTACATCACACTAACGTCAATTGCAGGCTATGCTGGGTTCATTTTCATGCATTGTGCACCTGTAGTCAGAACAGTGAATAAACCACTTTACCAAGTTAACTGAGTCAAATCATTGTAGGGTACTACAGCCTTTGTAGCATCACCCACAATTTCATTGTATATTTCAGACGTACGAGACAGCCTACAGTCACGTCATCAGGAATAAATACCGAAATAATAAATAAGTGACGACATTATCAACAAACTGATGGAGATATCCAGGGTCCCCTGGGCAGTCGATCGAACGACCCTCATCATTAACTCTTGCTCGAGGTTATCATTTTTATTTTTATTTCCAACAATTTTTAGGTGTAACTAGTTTAATAATTTTTCTGGAATTTAATTAACTTTCTTGTCTCATCGACCAAGAGCAGCACATTTATCTTCTCAGGACTTGTGGCTGGGAAGTGTAATTACATGTAAATGTATTTTGCGAGTGTACCTCGAATGTTAAAAACATATTTGGAAATACACCCTCATAACCAGCAATTTATGTGTGAATGTTATTTCAATACTAGCTGCTTCATAATTGTTTTGTATTTGAAAAAATTGCGCAGATACGAATCGAATTCTGTTGAGGAACAACTTGCCTAATCTCGCTGACAGATGCTGTGAAAGTTATCCATCACAGCATATGTGGGAAAGCACACCATTGGCCAGCCATTCTACCACCAGAAGCAAGCAGCTATCCTGCCTTCATGTCACCAAGGGTAACTCTTCGGGGCCTGGCTCGGCACTTCGAAATCAAAATCCGGTAGATGATAAATCGAGCAAATGAAGTCCATGTTGGTGCACAATGGTAACTGCAGGCCGGCGACTCCACATGTGTCCGTTCATCCCGCTATTATTACAATAAACGCGAAACGAGTGAAGTGTGTATGTAACAGTTCAGGCCTGCTCTCTACACAATAATTCAAAACCAGTCACCAGATCGGTAGTGTGATGCAGCAGGTTATGCAGGCTGGTAACCCCTCATGTGTCACATTAATACCACATCTGCAACTCATGCAAATGCCTGTGCATGAAATGCGAGTGTACTGTACTCATCCTACAATTTTTGGTTATGTTTGGAATATAAATATGTGTCTAAAAAGGGGATAATCGCATTAGACCTATATTTTTCGCAGTTTACAATAAGATATCTGCAACCATTTTACACATTTGGACTCGTCCAGTGACATTAATCTATTAACATCTGAGACATCTTTTGAAATGCTAAATCCCAACTAATGACTTTGGTTTCACTTTATTTCATTGTGTAATGTTCTTTTAAAAGATTGTGTTAAGTCTAAATGTAACATCAGTCATTCACATGTGATTTTTTCTGTAACACATTATTTGCTTATTTGCAAGAATTTGGCATCAGTTAACTCGAGGTCCGAGTGGGCTGTTACGATGATAATCGGTCGGATTCGGGGAATGGATAGAAGGTGGCTGCACATCGCGCTGCTCCTGGGTAAATCACTCTCTAAGCTGTTACCATTTGTTTTACAATAGTCTTAATGTGTTGTGAACCAGTACTTAAATTAATTTGTTCAATGGCGAGGAGTACATCCTCCTCACACCTGCCAGCTCCTCCATCCAGGGGATTAACAAATGTAAACATACTTGTGTGTTATTATTAATGCATCTCAGCCATGTCAGGTACTGTACCCTTATGTAGCCTTTCTCATCAATCCTCATGTGTTCTCTTGTTTGTAATTAATTATTTGTCCTATATAAAAGTTACTGGAAATTATTTACTTGTGAGGTGACTGTAAGCAGTCTCATGTTACTAACATCACAAGGGGGCCAACACCCTCTTTAGGTAGGCCAAAGTTAAACTCTTCTACAACAACTACCATCAGCAATAAACGGGAACTTCAGAAGCTAGCCACACGGGTGAACGGCTCACTTCCCACCAACATTCCATACTCTGTAGCTAACTAGCACCCCTTAAAATTCATCTCTTATAGGTTAAAAATTTCCTGCTCTGTCAACAATGGCCTACCTGCTCTCTGCTCCTGGAGCCACGAATCCTGCCAGCCTTCGGAAAATTGTGACCTCTACTGCCCCACATCTCCCATTAATGCTGTCTTCTACTGGTCTTTCGAGACGTCTTGCTCAAACCAGCCCATGGGCTAGAGTACAGAGGATGCGGCCGAGAGACAAATGACAACATATTATCATTCACTATCAATAACAATATTTTATTGAAGTTCGCCATAGCCTATAATAAAGGTATCAGCTTGTATAGTCCTGACGTTATATGAAACAAATAACAGGAAACTACATCTTTTAATGTATTAAAATTTTTAAGTTACTTAACTGGATAAGTGACAAAAATACACAATTGCCATTGGCCACATGGTGTCATGGGATCATAAGATTTGAGATTTGACCAGCTTCTTTACATTTCCACACCTGTGTGCATGTCTCCTTCCATTCTACTTGTACATGTGAAGTTCCATTATATATATATATATATATATATATATATATATATATATATATATATATATATATATATGTGTATATAT
>NQII01000418.1:587557-635523 GCA_002778355.1 Clitarchus hookeri
TATATATATTGTGTTGTATTGTCTGTCAGCATCATTGATGATCGTCTGGTGAAAAAAAACTAATAAATTGTGTGTTTTTGATATTATAGCAAAACTACTGCGATAGGTGCATTTAAGTCATTTTTTTCCCAACTCTGCTTGTGTAGTTCTATCACAAGGCAAAGGTCTTTGACGTGGTCAAGGTGACCCAGGGCTGGTTGAGTGTACGATTGCACCGCGCCATAACTCAACGGAGAGTTAGTGATGTTGGTCGTTCGGTCAACGGCCCAGGAATCTCTGGATGCCTNAAAAAAACTAATAAATTGTGTGTTTTTGATATTATAGCAAAACTACTGCGATAGGTGCATTTAAGTCATTTTTTTTCCCAACTCTGCTTGTGTAGTTCTATCACAAGGCAAAGGTCTTTGACGTGGTCAAGGTGACCCAGGGCTGGTTGAGTGTACGAATGCACCGCGCCATAACTCAACGGAGAGTTAGTGATGTTGGTCGTTCGGTCAACGGCCCAGGAATCTCTGGATGCCTCCGTCAGTTTGAAGATGAAGTTGACACACACTTAATATTACACTACTTACACACATTGACCTTATGATGAGACTGTAGGCAGTCTCGTATGCCTATAATATATCAGAAAAATCGTGGGTGGTACTACAAGGGGGTGCAGCACCCTATGTGTTCCGGAGGACAATGAATCAACACTCATTGAATTTTGTAACGCTGTTTACTCACATATTTGATTTCATGTTCAAGAAGTAGACATGTGAATATTAAAAGAACCGGACCCAACAATTACACTCTGCCGGTGACCTTTATGTGAAAATAACCTAAGTCACTGTGGTGTTATACGGATACCCGGTAGCATTAAACTCTCTAGTGAGAGTGCAGGTGGTACTCCTTTCGGTACAGACAAGAAAGAAATCAAATTTTCTGGTTAATTAAGTTACTATTGAAATGAAGGTATATCAGCCTAAATTATGGCACAGAAGGAGCTTGCGGAGCGGACGACCACAGTGCCGGTCTGGTTCGGGTGCTGAGACGAACTGGAAAAAATGGCGTCGGCTTCCATCACAAGTGGCGTGAACCGATGTCAAAAGCAGGTTGTTAAAAATTACATAAGCATTATGTAACATTATTGCAATGGTAAAATATATATCTATATTAAATTTAACACGTTGGTGACATTCCCATTGATTAACAATTGTCAGTTAAGGTTGATGTTGTGTAGTTTACAGGGAATATAACCCCACTAAATGAAATATTAATGTGATGGAGGCCTTTATATGCAGTCTCCCTTTATGAAAACACAATTACCCTCTAATAAATAGACATTGTATACACTTTTGCACTTTCTCATGAAAATAATCTATATTTCAGTTCCTGTGATGGGTTTGTATTTCACTGTTAATACAATTAAACCCACGCCTAACTGTAGCTTTGAATGAGATGAAATTTCGTGATATCTTAAGAAAAATTCTACGCACTATTGGTCGCACTTTGGGGCACTTAGCACTTCAGTTTCAGCCTACAGGACAGTGCACTCCATTTGGTGGTGCGTTACATAATATGTCGTGGCGCTAGTGTACGACGTAACGACCATTGGTCCATGCTCCCAACGGCTGTGGCTTTGGGATAAACACCGTTTCGGATCGCCTTCTAATTTATTACAAGATTGACCTCTTGTAAACAATAAAGAAGGATGACCTCTTGTTACCACGTAGTACTTGTTGATTTGGCCAGTTGCAACTGGTGCAGTTGATGTGATTGTGGCAGTCTTAGTGTGCACAAAAAGTGCACAAAAAGCTCGTGAACGTGTATTTCACGTCATCGTTTAGTTGCATTTCGCATTTTATATCAATTTTTATAATGCCATCCGGGAGCAATATTAACTAGTATAGAATATATAAACCTTGTTAATGAGAACTAGTGTAGTAGGAGTCTTTCTAAAATCCAGAAGCTAGTTGATTTTTCGGATATGCGTCTTCTGACCACCAAAAAGAAGAGATTTTGTACTGGCTGTATGTGTGTTATTGGCAGAATGGAAATAAGTTTGGAAATATTTTCTCAATAACATCGTGTAATGACTATGCTTGTACAAATAGATTTTTTAATTTTTTGGATAAAATTGTATTACATAGTTTAGCGTTCAATAAATGTACATTCCTTTGCCACTTTTTTTTAAGCATCTCGTAGCAACTATTGAACTAGATTCTCGTTGGTACTACATGTTAATTGGCTGAAGTTTACGTATATTTCACAATTAATTAATAATAGTTAGGTTTTGGTGTACATGTTTCGCTATTCTGGGAAATTGTCACATAGGTTTATGGAAGTTTTCCATAGAATCTAATGTTTAATGTGTAAACACACCCTAAAAATGTTCGACCATTAAAATAATGGTTTATATTAATCGTTGTGGATGTAATAGTTACAACATTTGAAGGCATATATTAAAATAGGAATCATAAAATATATGCTGTATAAATGATGTATTACATCTGGTAGATATAGTGGAGGGGTGAAAAACCTTTCCCCCGAGATTGTAAATTGAATAATAAATTATGTAAATTTAAGAATAATTTATAATACAGTTACAAGTATTATATAATAAAATGCTCATGGATGTTTAATGTGTCTAAAAACAAAACAACCTAATATAATCTAGGAGATTTTGATAGTTACCATACTCTACATATTTTTAAATAATATATATATATATATATACAATATTTTGGAAGTACGTTGCAAAACCCCAATGCTATTTGACACGATCATGTTGTATATTTTTTGGACCTAGGTCTACTAACACTGACAACAAATGTTTTTTCAATGCCATTACCATGTTTTGTCAAAATGAACCTGGCAATGGAGTTCTTCACTTAAATTTTAATGTAACTTACGTTAGACTATTTTATGTTTCTATTGTTTTGATGCATGATATGGCAACGAAAATGATTGTTTTTATTTTATAAAATAAGTTCATGGAGAAAATATAGTAAAATATCTTGTTTGTGTAATCAGAATTAAGTCTACCCTGTTTAGGACTTTTATAAACATGTTGTGTGTTCCAGTGACTAAAAAAATGCATGAAGTAAACGAACAAATATAAGTTAACAGCATGATATGGTACTCTTAATACACACACAGAATAATGGGTTCATTGCAAATACCTTGTTGAATAACACAATATATTCCTTAGCTTAAGATCAAAGAAAAGCTGAATAGTGTTCAAAAATTGTTATGCAGCTTGAATATACAATCGTTCTAGAATGTTTAGTTTTGGAAGTAACATATCAAATACATATTTATTCAACATTCTTGAGGTTTCTTAAAAGAAGTTCCTGGAACAGCTTGGTTAATACTTAAATTCGTATTGTTTCGNATATATATATATATATACAATATTTTGGAAGTACGTTGCAAAACCCCAATGCTATTTGACACGATCATGTTGTATATTTTTTGGACCTAGGTCTACTAACACTGACAACAAATGTTTTTTCAATGCCATTACCATGTTTTGTCAAAATGAACCTGGCAATGGAGTTCTTCACTTAAATTTTAATGTAACTTACGTTANAATGCCATTACCATGTTTTGTCAAAATGAACCTGGCAATGGAGTTCTTCACTTAAATTTTAATGTAACTTACGTTGGAGTATTTTATGTTTCTATTGTTTTGATGCATGATATGGCAACGAAAATGATTGTTTTTATTTTAAAAAATAAGTTCATGGAGAAAATATAGTAAAATATCTTGTTTGTGTAATCAGAATTAAGACTACCCTGTTTAGGACTTTTATAAACATGTTGTGTGTTCCAGTGACTAAAAAAATGCATGAAGTAAACGAACAAATATAAGTTAACAGCATGATATGGTACTCTTAATACACACACAGAATAATGGGTTCATTGCAAATACCTTGTTGAATAACACAATATATTCCTTAGCTTAAGATCAAAGAAAAGATGAATAGTGTTCAAAAATTGTTATGCAGCTTGAAGATACAATCGTTCTAGAATGTTTAGTTTTGGAAGTAACATATCAAATACATAATTATTCAACATTCTTGAGGTTTCTTAAAAGAAGTTCCTGGAACAGCTTGGTTAATACTTAAATTCGTATTGTTTCGNTTATTCAACATTCTTGAGGTTTCTTAAAAGAAGTTCCTGGAACAGCTTGGTTAATACTTAAATTCGTATTGTTTCGTTATTTGGGTCTGTTGTGGATTAAGTTAAATACATATGTACGGTAAAGTCCTTAAAATATATAGTGCCTAAGAAGTAAACTAAATTAAAGCTTTAAAAGTCGTTGAAATGAAAAATGTGAATTTAAATAACGAAAAAAATAAATTTATTATTAACAAAATTTTCGAGGCTGCCTTTCAAATTTAAACTGTGAGCTTATAAAATTTACAGGTACCTGTAATGAATTCATACCAGATATCTTATTCAATGTATTTGTTTGTAATTTGAACCAAATCTGGGTTCATTTAATTTACAGAAACCTCTAATGGAGGTACAGTTCACCTTTATATACAGTCACGCATAACAGGTCTGCAAGCTAATATTTTAAGATGCTAATTAATACTATGTGTTGAAGATTTATCATGGATTCATTCGAAAAACGTATCTAAGTTTATATACTCGAATTATGACAATTACTGTACTATTTTAGGTCANTATCATGGATTCATTCGAAAAACGTATCTAAGTTTATATACTCGAATTATGACAATTACTGTACTATTTTAGGTCATTCACGGACGAATAAGAAAGTTTCTAGCATTTATAACCATTCAAGCCAGCAATGTTTTGGTTTTCCAGAGGGAGCGTGGATGCTCCAGCCATCAGCATCAGTTATATGCATTGGAAAGGTTGTAAACACCAAATCCCATACATCTTACCACAATCGTGTAAACTGCCTTTGCTTTAACTGACTACAGTAAAATGAAAAGTATGTCTGAAAATGGATGATTTCTTGTTGACATTTTGTGAATTTTTTTTTCATATAAAATAAGTTACTTACTCCCACATGGTGGTTGAGGCTAACCAGGGCTTGTTGTGTGATTGAATGCCCGTAGCCATAACCCAGTAGAAAGTTAATTATGAGGGTCGCTCAGTCGATGGCCCAGGGATGACACCACCATTGTTTAACAAATGTATGTTAAGGATGAAGTTGTGAAGTTGACTGGACGTGTCACCACACTAAATAACATGTTACAAGGATAGAGGTCTTTATATGCAATCTCCCTTTTAGAAAACGTAATTGTTCTTATATGAAAAAAACATTAATACATTATTATGTTTTTTCGTAAAAAGTGTTAACTTTTCACTTGCTATGACGTGTTAGAATTTCACTGGCTACAGTGTTGCNTATTATGTTTTTTCGTAAAAAGTGTTAACTTTTCACTTGCTATGACGTGTTAGAATTTCACTGGCTACAGTGTTGGTAGGTGGCTGTCTCGTGAAGGAATGGATGAGTCCACCTGGGCAAAGGGGTGTTAAATGTCATGCTCGATTGCTGTTAAAACAATAAAACACACCCCTGACTGTAGCTGTGAATGCGGTGAATGTGTTTAATGTGTTTGTAAAAAATGATGCACATTAATGGTGACACTTTGGGGCACTTATTACTTCAGCTTCGGCCAACAAGCCAATTCTACACCACTTGATGGTGCGTCATGTCGTATGTCACAGCGCTAGCTGCTAGGACGCAACGTCCTATTGCCAGTGTGCACAATGGCTGTGGCTTTAGGGTTAACACTATTTCGGATCACCTACCCATTTATTAAAAGAGTTACCTCTTGAAATACATGAGTAGAGTGGTCTCTTGAGTTACGCAATCATTGTCAACATGACGGTGCAAGTTCTGTTCTTGTCGACCTGTACAATGCACACTTAGCGTGATGCAGTTGTAATGACTGTGGCGGTCAGAGTAGTCACAAAGAGCTCGTGGAGATGTGGTTCATGTTAAATAAAAACAATTAAATTCTGCTGTGAGAATTTAAACAAATATCTTATAAAGAATTGTTTCAAGACAGTGTATGGTATGAATATGATTTCCAAATGAAAAANGAGAATTTAAACAAATATCTTATAAAGAATTGTTTCAAGACAGTGTATGGTATGAATATGATTTCCAAATGAAAAAGTTATGTAAAGTTGCTGGTATAGGATAATGTGAAGGACAATGTAAAAAGAGATTTGCTGGGATAGATAAATCTGATATTAAAGTAAAATTAAACTTCTAAAAACTTGTGGTATCAAACGACTTAAAAAATTCTCGATTATAAAAAAGTAAAAAGGGAACATAATATTTTTTCGACAACCATCCCAGCCAAGTAGAAAGTAATACAAGTTCCACGTTAAAGTTATATACATAATACTAAAATTAATATGTATATAATAATGTGTCAACATAATCTTTAAACCCAGAAATGCAGTTCTAAGGTAATTTTTCATATTTCCCGAACAGATACGATTCTTTATAATTAAATATAAGCATCAGCCAATTAAATATTGTAACGTATTCTGTGTTCCCAGATCCTAGTATCCATTCGACCTTTTGCTGCTCTGCAGCTATCACATCAACAATACCATGAACCCTGCGCCTGAACCACTGGTGGCTTAAACAAATCATAAAAGTTCGTTCTCTATAAAAATAACTAACTCTGAATAAAAATAAAATTACTTTCAGGAACGGTGTTTAGGAAAGTTTCTAAGTGATGTTCTAGTACTGGTGGTTCTTTTCGCATTTTTATTGTTTTATGTTTAATTTTTTTGTTTAGTAATTCACGTGAGCCCAAACTCAATGGTATTTGCGACCATTTGCTCTGCGATATTACAACAACGGCCGAGGACCATGCGAACGACATGCACCTTGGACATGGCAGTTAAATACAGTATCTTGTCGGTGTTTTTGGAAGTCACCCACTTCACCCAACATCTCTCTAGTCAACTGATGCTCCCACTTTGATCTGACTACGTGGGTGATACCAGGACAGTCTCTTGATTCGGTTCCCCTACCGACAGCCATGTTTGCTCACTCTCAGCGCTGCTCCGTCAGGGCACANCAGGACAGTCTCTTGATTCGGTTCCCCTACCGACAGCCATGTTTGCTCACTCTCAGCGCTGCTCCGTCAGGGCACAGCAAGCCTGAAGGTAACACCAGGCTTTGTAGTTCCCATGATTGGGAAGCATATCAACAAGTGATGCCATTGTGCAACACCAAGTGTTTGCGAGTGTTAGATATCCACATATGCAGAACAAAATACTTCCCAGTTTACACAAAGTGCAATACACATGTAAACTGTGGTACTAAACGTAATTATAAATTACTTTAAAGTGAAGTGTGAACGACATCCTACTTGGAGCACGGGATTTACACATGCCAACCTAAATTTAGTCCCCACAAGCATCACCTGTCTGGGAGTAACTCATTTATGTGTTTAGGAAGAATAGCTAGTGTAAATGTGCACAAGTTTTTTTGCAGTAGTGAACAGGTTTACAGACTCGGATAGACATGTTTACAGCACTATGTGCCTGTAAACCTAACAGAGTGAAAGTGCACTGTCATGATTAATTAAGTAACTTGTTTAGTATAAAGAATATGCAAGTTTTTGCTGGTGACAATGTTCAGCCTACATTTAGTTAAGGAAGTTTTCCCACTCATTTTTGAAAACCATTAATNAAGTTTTTGCTGGTGACAATGTTCAGCCTACATTTAGTTAAGGAAGTTTTCCCACTCATTTTTGAAAACCATTAAGGGCTAACACAATTTTGCATTTATTTTACACTAAATTTCGCCTTCAGGTGTCATCATGGCAAGTGGCTGGAAATCGCTGGAAGCCATTTAGTCTGAGGCAGGCATTCAACGGATTAGGCCACATGGTNCATCATGGCAAGTGGCTGGAAATCGCTGGAAGCCATTTAGTCTGAGGCAGGCATTCAACGGATTAGGCCACATGGTCTGCGACTCTCGGGTACTTCGACAACGTCTTTGTCTTCCACCAAGAGCCGTAGTTTTAACTTCTTTTTCTACCAGAACAGTATAACTTAATGTAACTTCATCACCCAGGAGGTGATGAAGTTACGCCTAAACATCTGCAGTTATACACCCCCAGGAGTGTATGTTCGTCTTTCTGATCCGAAAAGTACGCAATCATTTTCCCCGCTTCAGCTCACAAAGGGCTTAATGCATCAGGTCTGTTTAATGACATGAGCTCCGTCAACTGTTTTGAAGTGTCGAAAAATCAATAAATGACTGCAGTTTCCAAGACAGTACTTTGCTTTACATGCATTGCTTCTTACTGAAACGAATAATACTTTCAATTGACACATAGATGGTCGGGAGAACCGCCTAGCACCTGGGTGACTCGGCCACGATTCACAACAGATCAGCTGATAAGAAATCTACAAAACGTTTATGGTGAATGTTTCCCAACCAGAACTCTGCATGAAGAACGGTGCAGCAGTGATAACACTACCATTCTACAACCCCGACCTCACGTCATAATATGTGTTCATGTAAATAGTTGTAACAGGGGACTATGANTAACACTACCATTCTACAACCCCGACCTCACGTCATAATATGTGTTCATGTAAATAGTTGTAACAGGGGACTATGAAATACATCTCAAAGTTTTATTCGATTGACACATTTCTGTGGGGTGATTGCCAACCAATGTATTTATCTTATGTAAATCTGCTATATTATTGTGCTCTTAAGATTCTTAAGTAATTCTAGTGTAACTTGAGAATTTTCTATATTATTGTTTCTACTTTGGGTAATTATCCAGAGTAGCGGCTTTTCTGTAAAAAAAAAAAAAACAAAAACAAAAACCGAAAAGTGGTATATATCCACTCTACTAATTATGCAGATCACGACTATACTAGGGGCATTATCATCTGACTAATTTCGTAATATGTGCCCACCTAAGCTAATTGAACATAACCCCACTCAGGGTGAATTTTTAAACTAACATAGGGTTGTAGGGTTTTAAATTAACCTAGGACTGTTGGGTTTTAAACTAACCTAGAGTTGTAGGATTTTAATCTAATCTAGAATTGTAGGGTGTTAATCTAACCTACCAATTTTTGTCTAATCTAGGATTTCAGAGATTTAAAGGAACCGTAAAACACACCGAAATAATATGAATTAACTCACTAAGGTAGGAGGCTGGTCAAAAATCGCGCCCGCAACAGCACACNTAAAACACACCGAAATAATATGAATTAACTCACTAAGGTAGGAGGCTGGTCAAAAATCGCGCCCGCAACAGCACACACCTTGACTGTTTCGCATCTGAATGGCAACTGAAATTCCATGACGATAATGTGTAAAGACCATTACGATGACGTCAATGACCCACATCCATTAAGGTGACAGCACAGTGCAGTAAATCACCGAAAATAATGGCTTCCGACGTAAACGAATCGGCGAGCCGCTCGTACTTTTAACTATTTTATTTAACNAAGTTTTTGCTGGTGACAATGTTCAGCCTACATTTAGTTAAGGAAGTTTTCCCACTCATTTTTGAAAACCATTAATGGCTAACACAATTTTGCATTTATTTTACACTGAATTTCCGCCTTCAGGTGGCATCATGGCAAGTGGCTGGAAATCGCTGGAAGCCATTTAGTCTGAGGCAGGCATTCAATGGATTAGGCCACATGGTCTGCGACTCTCGGGTACTTCGACAACGTCTTTGTCTTCCACCAAGAGCCGTAGTTTTAACTTCTTTTTCTACCAGAACAGTATAACTTAATGTAACTTCATCACCCAGGAGGTGATGAAGTTACGCCTAAACATCTGCAGTTATACACCCCCAGGAGTGTATGTTCGTCTTTCTGATCCGAAAAGTACGCGATCATTTACCCCGCTTCAGCTCACAAAGGGCTTAATGCATCAGGTCTGTTTAATGACATGAGCTCCGTCAACTGTTTTGAAGTGTCGAAAAATCAATAAATGACTGCAGTTTCCAAGACAGTACTTTGCTTTACATGCATTGCTTCTTACTGAAACGAATAATACTTTCAATTGACACATAGATGGTCGGGAGAACCGCCTAGCACCTGGGTGACTCGGCCACGATTCACAACAGATCAGCTGATAAGAAATCTACAAAACGTTTATGGTGAATGTTTCCCAACCAGAACTCTGCATGAAGAACGGTGCAGCAGTGATAACACTACCATTCTACAACCCCGACCTCACGTCATAATATGTGTTCATGTAAATAGTTGTAACAGGGGACTATGGAATACATCTCAAAGTTTTATTCGATTGACACATTTCTGTGGGGTGATTGCCAACCAATGTATTTATCTTATGTAAATCTGCTATATTATTGTGCTCTTAAGATTCTTAAGTAATTCTAGTGTAACTTGAGAATTTTCTATATTATTGTTTCTACTTTGGGTAATTATCCAGAGTAGCGGCTTTTCTGTAAAAAAAAAAAAAACAAAAACAAAAACCGAAAAGTGGTATATATCCACTCTACTAATTATGCAGATCACGACTATACTAGGGGCATTATCATCTGACTAATTTCGTAATATGTGCCCACCTAAGCTAATTGAACATAACCCCACTCAGGGTGAATTTTTAAACTAACATAGGGTTGTAGGGTTTTAAATTAACCTAGGACTGTTGGGTTTTTAACTGACCTAGAGTTGTAGGATTTTAATCTAATCTAGAATTGTAGGGTGTTAATCTAACCTACCAATTTTGGTCTAATCTAGGATTTCAGAGATTTAAAGGAACCATAAAACACACCGAAATAATATGAATTAACTCACTAAGGTAGGAGGCTGGTCAAAAATCGCGCCCGCAACAGCACACACCTTGACTGTTTCGCATCTGAATGGCAACTGAAATTCCATGACGATAATGTGTAAAGACCATTACGATGACGTCAATGACCCACATCCATTAAGGTGACAGCACAGTGCAGTAAATCACCGAAAATAATGGCTTCCGACGTAAACGAATCGGCGAGCCGCTCGTACTTTTAACTATTTTATTTAATATGTTCTACTTATTTTAACATTACGCCCTACTGTATATTAAAAAGGTAAGTTGCGCAGAACCCATTAATGCTACTTTTGTTGGTCTAGGATGTTTCCTTCAGAAAATCTGCTACTCTGGATAATTACCCTACTATGTATTATTTGCTAACTTTTCGAGATTTTCGGCACCAGGCTTCCCTGATCTTCGAGCGGACAACCACTATGATTGTCAGTCAGAATCACAGGCATGCACGAGAAAGGAACCTCAACTTTTTACTACAGTGAAATCCCGATATTTCGCATCCCGATTATTCGCATATCCCGCTAATTCGTACAAATTTGCCGGTCCCTTGAAAAAATCCCTTTAATTCGTAAAAAAAAAAAAAAAAAAAAAAAAAAAAAACAATGCATTCTGGTCCCCTCGATAATACGTATTTATTTTGGTGTTCGTGCTCAATTAAAATGTCTTACAATTCTTATTTACAACTTAAAAATCTCTCTAACTCGGAATGTTTTTAAACTGTAGAATGTACACCAGATCTAGATTTGTGAAATTCGGGCAGAGTAAAAAAGACCGAAAGGGTACTGAGGGATGTAGGAGGGTTTGAAGGGCAGGAAATGACGCCGAGTAGGTTGTGAGGCGATGTGTCTGTGATTCTCAGAACTAAGAGGCGCCTTGCTGTCCGTTCAACGGATATGAGAGGGAAGGAAGGAGAAGAGCGAGTGAAAAGTTAGTCAGTTCGGTCTTAGTCATGCCTCCGAAAAGAGCTAATAAGTGTCTTTCCATTAGAGAAAAAAAGAAATCATTACCGCCTTGGCCGGTGGTGATAAAAAAATTGACGTGTCCAAACGTTATAAAGTTCCTCCTTCCACAATAACATCAATTCTGAAGAACAAGGACAAAATCGCCTCCCAGCCATCGGACAGCAAAGTAAAGCGCTTTAAGACTGGCGAGTATCCACAACTAGAAGAGAATTTAAAAAAGTAGTTTGCGCAAGCACGGAATTCGAATNGCGCTTTAAGACTGGCGAGTATCCACAACTAGAAGAGAATTTAAAAAAGTAGTTTGCGCAAGCACGGAATTCGAATTTACCAGTTGGAGGAAACATTTTTAGAGAAAAAGTAAAAGTTTTCGCAGAAAAAATTGGGAATTAAAGACTTTCGTGCAAGTGATGGTTGGTTTGATAGGTATAAAAAAAGGGCACATCATAAAATTGAAGAAGCTTAGTGGGGAAAGTGCGAGTGTATCGGCCGACGTTTGTTCTGAGTGGAAAGACCAATTGGGAGAAATAATCGATTCTTATGAGCCCAACAACATTTTTAATGCTGATGAGACGAGGTTATTTTATAAGTGTCTCCCCGACCGATCAATGTGTTTTAAGGAAGAAAAGTCTCATGGTGGAAAAAATAGTAAAGAACATGTAACCATNGTCTCCCCGACCGATCAATGTGTTTTAAGGAAGAAAAGTCTCATGGTGGAAAAAATAGTAAAGAACATGTAACCATATTGTTGGTCGCCAACATGGATGGATCTAAGAAATTAAGACCGCCCATGATAGGCAAATCAGCCAAACCAAAAAGTTTTAAAAAAATAAAAACTTTTCCGATGACCTATCGTGCAAACAAAAAAGCGTGGTTGCCGGGCGAATTATTCAAGGAATGGATACGATCAGTGAATGCTGATATGGAGAAAAGGCAGCAAAAANAGCGTGGTTGCCGGGCGAATTATTCAAGGAATGGATACGATCAGTGAATGCTGATATGGAGAAAAGGCAGCAAAAATTTTTGCTTTTCATGCATAATTGTACGGTCCACAACAATACCCCACCGCTCAGTCATGTTAATGTTGTGTTTTTGCCTGCCAACACTACTTCTAAGCTGCAGCCTCTAGACCAGGGCATAATTAAAACGTTCAAAACCTTTTACCGCAAGGAAGTAGTGATGCAACTCCTTGACAGCATCGAGGATGGGGAAGATCATAAAATCACCTTATTTTCATCCATGAACATTGCTCACTAGGCGTGGCAAAGTGTTAGCGAAAGCACAATTAAAAATGGCTTTCGTTCTGTGGATTCATGAAGGTGGATCTTTCATCAGTAGTTACTGAACAAGACTTAGAATTCCCTGTGAATTGGAATTTGTCTTCCTCAAAATGAAGAAAATTCTATAACGTTTGAAGATTTCGTCCATTTTGACGATGGCCTAGTGGTAGCAGGGATTCTAACTGATGACGAAATTGTGGCTCTATCTCAGGACATTGATGGTGAAGGTGATGACTAGATGATGTGCTGACAATTACACCTAAAATGGCTAAACAATACATCAACAACATGCGCAATTTCTTAACGTAATCAGCCATTGGCGATGAAGTATTTTCTGCTTTGAACATGCTTGACAAAGCCATCGACAATACCCGTCTGCAAAACTTGTACCAAAAGAAAATTACAAATTTTTTTAAAAGTTTATTTTTAATGTATTTTTTATTGATGTTATATTGATTTATATATACAGTACATATGTATACATAATATGTAGCCATGTGTTTATCATTGCATATTAATGCAAATTTGCATTAAACTCGTTATTATGTATTTTTCCCTTTTAGCTCCCTATTATTGGTAATCCTGCTAATTTGAATATCTCGATAATTCATATTTAACATTCAGTCCCTTGACNGCGTGGTTGCCGGGCGAATTATTCAAGGAATGGATACGATCAGTGAATGCTGATATGGAGAAAAGGCAGCAAAAAATTTTGCTTTTCATGCATAATTGTACGGCCCACAACAATACCCCACCGCTCAGTCATGTTAATGTTGTGTTTTTGCCTGCCAACACTACTTCTAAGCTGCAGCCTCTAGACCAGGGCATAATTAAAACGTTCAAAACCTTTTACCCCAAGGAAGTAGTGATGCAACTCCTTGNTAGACCAGGGCATAATTAAAACGTTCAAAACCTTTTACCCCAAGGAAGTAGTGATGCAACTCCTTGGCAGCATCGAGGATGGGGAAGATCATAAAATCACCTTATTTTCAGCCATGAACATTGCTCACTAGGCGTGGCAAAGTGTTAGCGAAAGCACAATAAAAAATGGCTTTCGTTCTGTGGATTCATGAAGGTGGATCTTTCATCAGCATTTACTGAACAAGACTTAGAATGCCCTGTGAATTGGAATCGTCTTCCTCAAAATGAAGAAAATTCTATAACGTTTGAAGATTTCGTCCATTTTGACGATGGCCTAGTGGTAGCAGGGATTCTAACTGATGACGAAATTGTGGCTCTATCTCAGGACATTGATGGTGAAGGTGATGACTAGATGATGTGCTGACAATTACACCTAAAGTGGCTAAACAATACATCAACAACATGCGCAATTTCTTAACGAAATCAGCCATTGGCGATGAAGTATTTTCTGCTTTGAACATGCTTGACAAAGCCATCGACAATACCCGTCTGCAAAACTTGTACCAAAAGAAAATTACAAATTTTTTTAAAAGTTTATTGTTAATGTATTTTTTATTGATGTTATATTGATTTATATATACAGTACATATGTATACATAATATGTAGCCATGCGTTTATCATTGCATATTAATGCAAATTTGCATTAAACTCGTTATTATGTATTTTTTCCTTTTTAGCTCCCTATTATTGGTAATCCTGCTAATTTGAATATCTCGATAATTCATATTTAACATTCAGTCCCTTGACNATTGGTAATCCTGCTAATTTGAATATCTCGATAATTCATATTTAACATTCAGTCCCTTGACAATACGAATTATCGAGATTTTACTGTATATCACTATAGCTACAATTGGCTAATTACACCAGAACCTTTTCTTTCTTTTTCTGTGTCTTGTAGTAGTCCTTCCTCCTCCCTCATTAAAGTTAAGGGGCTTAATCAATACAATTGATTTATTTCATGCTCCGTGTTTGTTCTGCTCCAGGTGGCCTCAGCCCTTAAATGTGCGCAATTACTTAAGTACCTGTTGTGCAGAGTCAACATGCAAGTAATGTTCGTGAACTGTTATCTGGGTTTTATTTCACTTGTCAAGTCGCTTCATGATCTCTTAAGAGTGTTCGAACCCAAACTATTCATTCTGATCTTATTCATCACTTATGCACTATCAGTATAGCCGACTTTAGACATAAGTACTTTAAACCCATGGTCGTTGTGTGATGGCCGAAACAGCCTTGCATTTCGTGGTGTAAGAGCAGGGCCCTACACACTCCTAAGTAGGACCAGTTGAGTACCTACATCAACCTTTCCCCCTGGACCAACTGCCGTGAATTTATTATTTATTAATCTCTTATGAATAACTGACTGAACTAAACTCAGTGCAAAACCTTCGTAGTTTCATTTTCACTTTACTAAACAATTTCGCAAACTTAAAATGCAATTCTTAATTTACAAACAATCAACATAATATTCCCGACACTAACCATTAGTTCATTCAATTCAACTACTGCTTCAAATATTCCTCTTTCTTAAGCTACTGCCACACAAGCTATTTTTCACGCAGGAACGCAGCTTCTTTTCAAGCAGCTTGAAAATCCAAATTTACCCCCGGCCACATGTGCGGGTTATTCTACAGCCAACTCCAGTCGTTTGTTATATATAAAATATATAATAAAAATGCTGTTAACACATTAAGTGCCTTATTAGTTGTTTGCGGGCGACGCCGTCGACGTCAAAGAACACACTGGGTACATCCTGTTATAAGTGAAAGAGCAGTAAAAGGAAAATTTGCTCTTCTACATAATCTAAAAGGATAGGCAGACAAGTCTTTTGAGTATTATAGAATGTCCATATCTTCATTTGAAATACTACTATCTAAGGTTGAAGATGCAATTACAAGTCATACTATAATGCGGGATTGTATAAGTGCAGAAGAAAAGCTAGTAGTGCCTTAAAGGTTAGTATTAAATTTTGACAACATAACATTTTAATAATGCAGTTCAAAAGATTACAAAAAGCATTTAATTTTAAAGGTTAATAAAGGACAACACTGAGTTCTCATCATCTTAAAAAAAACCTCTCTGTTATGGATGGTGCCCTCGATGAGGTCGCACTGTAAACAAGGGATGTAAATGTACTCCTGTATTAACTAGTATTACTGTAAGTCTGGATAAGTTCCATGAATTTAATTTGAAAATGAAGCTTGTCACTTGGTGACATCTTTTTGATATTTGCAACTGTGACAAAAGAAACATTTCATCTGGATCCTGTATTACTTTTGTGGGCTGTTGTTCTACACTTGCCTTCAAGATTGTGACAATTTCTGTTTCAAATGGATCTGACTTTCGTTTCTTTGGTGTGTGTGAAACTGCACGATCAACAATAGCTGGTTCTTCCATTGTTACTCCTGGTGTTTTATCTGCTTCAGTATTTCCGCAATCAGCATCCATGTTCCCCAAAGCCCTTTGAAAAAGAAACACATTCAAAAACCACGCAAGAAATTACAATTCATCCTAGAAGTTTAAAAAATCAGGGTAGAAGGACTTCCTTGGAAAGTTATTGTACTTACTCTCATTGCCCATGGAGAGCTTGAAGAAAGGCCATATGTGTATAATAAATATAAGGTTTCTTTGGTTTTCTTGTATCACCACTTTTCCCTGTTTCCCTTTTAAGACTTTTGAAGAAGCTGTTCTTCATACTCCTCCATCTCTTTTGTACTTCTTTTCCTGCAACAATACAGGTATTAATTACGAGATACTCACTACTCGAAACATTCCTTTAGTATGTGGATATGTTTTAGACAAGACATAAAGTGTAGCAAAATACTAATTTGCATCGACTACAATGAATATCGACTAAAACGTGCTAATTGTTTCAGGTACTTGGCGACTGGAAATTCTATTCGATCACTACATTTAGAATTCCTTCTTGTTCGTCCAACGACTACTTCTATTATTCGAAGTACATGTACAGCTATTTGGAAAGTAATGGAAGGAGAGTACATGAGAAAGCCAACTGTGGAAGGTAGAAAGCAATCAGTAATCAATTCGAAAAAAGGGCAAATTTCCCTCACTGGTTGGGGGCAATTGATGGCAAACATATAAGAATCATAAATCCGTGGGGTTCAGGGAGTAACTTTTTTTTAACTACAAGAAGTTTTTTTTCTATTGTGTTAATGGCTGTTGAAGATTCGAACTATTACTGCAGATTTATTAATTTTGGATTTTTTTGGCGAAGAAGGAGATTCAAATATAATAAAAAATACTGGTTTCGGTAAACAAATTTACAAAAAAACTTTATCTTGCCGCAGTCTGCGCCTTTGCCAAACGACTCGTCTAGAGTAACAATGCCTTACGTTTTTGTAGGTGACGAAGCTTTTGCTATGTGCGAAAATCTCATGAGACCGTATCCTACTAGAAAACTGACTGTGCAGCAAAGAATTTTTAACTGTCGCCTGTCCAGAGCACTGCGTTTTGTTGAATGTACATTTGGCATTTTAGCTATTGTATGGCACATTCTTCATCGACCAATTTATGTTAATATTGATACAGCCAACATTATTATCTAAACATGTAGCATGTTTTACAATTTCGTAAGACAACAAGATGGTTACAACTTTGAAGACACCCTGTCCTGTCCACTGGAAGGTATTCCTACACTTGGAACAAGAGGAGGTTCAGTACCTTGGCAAAATAAATGTTGTAACATTGAAGCATAGAATCTTTATCTGTACTTTAAATTGTGTATTAGTAGTCTACGTTGTGCACAGTAACCTCTTTTACGTTATAGCTTATCCCTCTTGTAACACCTACTTACTACTTAGGCTATAACTAGTAACTTAAATACAATAATAACTTTTATTAGTACTTATCAATGTTAGATCTTGTGTTTTCGTCCATCTGGTCCCATTTTTCACCCATTACATTTTTGGTTACCATCATTCATGCATCTCTTTTCATTTCACGATTTTTTAAGTTAATATCACTAGTATCATACATATATACAAACTTCTGAACTTCTAAAATAATCATTTTATTGTCTAGGAGTTCCATGATTTGAAATACAAGACGAAGAATTTAAAACACAAAGCAACAACGTTTTTCAAGCACGTGTGGCAAGTCACTGTGTGAAAAAATGGGTCTGGATCTAGTTGTCTGCGGGAGACCTTGAGAACGCAACAGACAATTTTCACCCATGCGTGAAAACAAGCGACGTCTGGTCACCACCATTCTGTTACAGCCGGTCAATATTTATTGCGTCTTTTCACGCTGCTTTCCTGCATGAAAAACGGCTCGTGTGGCCGTAGCCTTAGCCAAACATTCCTGCAAACTAACACAACATTCACATTTTAGAGAAACAGCAATGAAATTGTCATCTCGTTATAACTTCAAAACGGCCTTTCCATCTGTTTATTTATACTTATTTAATTAACTTTATAAAATCCTAACTCAAAACCTTACTTGGTCAAGTGTGTAGAGCACGTTAACAAAGGTCGTCAATCAATCATTCCATTTTATGTATAAAATGCTGTTCTTTTTTGGAGGCATCGAAATCGCTATTACTGTGGATACTCTTTATTGATAAAACAATGAATCTATTGTTAATATCAATTGTTTTTTAAAACGTCTATTTAACTATTTTTATACACAGAATATATATATTTATGTCCTATAGTAAATTTTTAATTAACTCTAACTCTTGTAAAATGGCACAATAATATGTAAAAAAAATGATTATTGACTTTATGTAATTATTTTAAACAGTAGGAAACTTACTATCATTTTATTTAAGAACCTAAAAAATAACAAATTTTATTCTNCGCTATTACTGTGGATACTCTTTATTGATAAAACAATGAATCTATTGTTAATATCAATTGTTTTTTAAAACGTCTGTTTAACTATTTTTATACAAAGAATATATATATTTATGTCCTATAGTAAATTTTTAATTAACTCTAACTCTTGTAAAATGGCACAATAATACGTAAAAAAAAAATGATTATTGACATTATGTAATTATTTTAAACAGTAGGAAACTTACTATCATTTTATTTAAGAACCTAAAAAATAACAAATTTTATTCTNTTATGTAATTATTTTAAACAGTAGGAAACTTACTATCATTTTATTTAAGAACCTAAAAAATAACAAATTTTATTCTAATTTATACTTTTTTGATTCTGCGAGAATGATGAGAATTATCTGAACTTAGTTATTTTTTGTATTAATCTATTAATTTCTACGGTGTATTTATAGAACTTTTTGTAATAGAATTAAATCTCAATAGTTTTCTATTTGATCTACATTTTCTTTGGGTGTTTAGAAATCATAATGTTTACGTCGGTACCTGTTGGGATTTTTGAACCTCGGCTTCGGATTTACGATGACACTTTGTTTGTGTTGTGTTCGCATGTTGATGCGAGGTTCATGGAATTTCGAATGATGGCTTTTTCGAGTATTGAGGAATTTGCTACCGTCTTAAATTACGTTTTTATTTGTTTTCGACGATTATTGCATTTGCAATTTTGATTTTTGCTTGCTGTATGAGTACTCCAAGGCCACGTGTCTGTGCATGAATTAGATGATATGATGTTGATGTGTTTTGGGAAGTGAGGTTAGAAAGTTTGTTTGGTCGTGCGTTTTATTGTGACGAAAGACTACTAGTAAATATAAGATTTAGTGTGGCTTTTATAAACCTTGTTAGAAATGGCAAATTTAAACAACGAGAAACTGAAACTAATGGAAGATGAAATGAACAGGTGAGACAATTAAATGGTTATTAAGTGTAATTTTAACTTAAGTTTTAACTTTTCCTGCTGTTAAATTATTAACTTTACTCTTTGTTAAAATTTTGAAGCCGTACTAGGGGCATAGTCTCGAGTACATTAATTCCCCCAATTTTACACTATACTTTTATGTAACAGGTTGTAACGCTTCACTTCGTTGCTGGTAGAGAGGTGTTTCAGTATGTGATGCTGATGTAATCAGTTCATAGTAAAGTGAGCACTTCTGAAAGCCCTGTTTTGGATATAGTTTCTTCCCCACAATTTGTATTCTTTCCCAAAATGCAAAATAACATTGCCATGGGCCACATCACTTTATTTATGAGATTGTCAGGTGCAACTGTAAACTATTATGCTTATTCTTGCACTTATGCGAGATAAGGTGTTGAGGAGCTGGTTCTCTCCTGTGACATGTTCCACCTTGAATTCAAACGACTGGAGGAAAATTGCTGATCGGATCAGTTTGCCCCGGTGACCCTGTATTGTCTTCAGCCATGTCATGGCCTGGTTGTCGGTCCTCAGCGTGAACAGTTTTCCTTCCAGGTAGTGCCGGTACACCGTGAGTGCACAGACAATGGCCAAGCATTTTGTTTGTTGCTGTGGTATCATTTTTCCGCCTTGCCGAATTTAGCGCTTGCGTAGTCCTCAACTCGCTTCTCTCCCTCGTTGTCCACCTGATATAGTATGAGCCCTGCTCCTATCGCGCTTGCGTCCATCTGTACGTGCAGTTGCCAGGCGGGGTCGGCGTGGGCTAAAGTGTGGTGTTGAGTAATCTCGTGCTTGATGGCGTTGAAGGCTTGTTGTGCTGTGGGGTTCCACCTGCACCTTTGTTGTGTTGAGACCAGTTCAGTGAATGGCAAGATGGTCGACACAAAGTTTGTTATGAAGTGTCACAGTCAGTTGATCGGCCTATGAATTTCTGCATCTGTTTGAGTGTCTGTGGTGGGCTCGCCTCTGTAATTTTTTGTAGCTGCTTCGGATGCGGTTGGTGACCCTGTCATTCAACCATATGGCCCAGAAATTCTAACTGCTGCACTCCAATGTGATACTTGTGGGGTGCACAAGGTAGGATGTGGGTGTCCAGCCTCATTAACATGCAAGTCCAATTGCCGGACGTTGTCGTCCAGGTATGCCATTGCAAATTTACCTATGTACCCCTCCAGTGCTGTAACCATCATGCCTTGGAAAGTGGCATGCACCCCTTTAAGCTGGAAATACACGTTTCAGAATTGAAAATGCAGTTCGTCTGGGACAGTGAAGGCTGTTTTTGGTCGGTCCAGGGAGCACACTGGTATCTGCCAGTACCCTGAGTTGAGGTTAGATTTACTGATTAGGAGTAGGGGTCTGATTGATGATCACATCGCTCACTGGTCGGAAGTGCCGTCCTTATTTTCTGCCAGCATGATTTGCGAATTATATCCTCTCTCTGACACACTACTACCCCATCCTGCAGCATTTTGCTCACCTGCTTCTGGATTTCCCTCTGCTCCCGAAACCTGAAGGCGCGCTGGTGTTCGTAGATGGGTCGGTTGTGGGTGGTGGCTATTCGGTGCATTGTTACTGTCGTTGGTCGTAAGGGGTCTGTTGCTGTGAATCCGCGTTTCCCTGCCCGTGGGCCTGGCGGTGGCGGTCAGACATTGGAAAACCCATAAGTGCCATGGAAAATAAGAGGTAGCATGGGATGATCTGTTTGGCCCATCCAGAGTTACCCTCTGGATATACGGATCAGATGAGGTTGGACTCGTGCTGGCAGTGGTTGACTCCACATGCTGGAGAAGGCTCGGAGAGATTCCCCCTCTTGCTGAAGAGCTGGACGTGAACAGGGCATGTTCCAGGGGCGTCCCCGAGATGACGTCAGGGGCGTGGGTAGTGCTCCGGCTAGACCACATGCTTGGTAATCTGAGTGCTAGAATCTTAGGCCTTGTGGTAGGACATGCTCGGTGCGATCTGATAAATCAGATCGGGGCTAAGCTCGGTGCGGCCTGAAGAACAGGTCGGAGTTACGGGTTTGATCAATGTTGGTGAGCGCTGGTCGTGTCTGCGTTGAGAGGGCGTGATCCCTCTTCCCCGCCTACTGGGAGGCCGGGGAGCGGCAGGGCCGAATGGCTAAGAGCGCCCCGTTAACAAATAAAAGCACAGCTAAAACTGTGTGAAACTTTATGTGAATACGCCTCCCCTATGGTGTAAGGCTAGCTGTATGGTCTGTTGGTGCATGTCTGATACGCTGTGTGTGAAATCGTCCAGGCTTAGGTTTTCCCGAGGGGGTGGTTGTGTGTGTCCAATGGCTTATGCCGTCTCTCTCTGGCTTCCCCACGTAGACTTGTGCTGCCCCCATTTCTATGACTGCATTTTGATCGGCTAGCCAGGTTTGTCCCAACACCATCTCTTCCCTCAGCCCCGGTACGACCATGGCATTGGTGTGTGAAATCTGGTCCCGTAGCTTTACCATTTATTCTGCCTGGCTTACAGTGTCCCCTTGCCCATAATGTGTGGCCAGCTGTACTACTCCCGGTTGGGGTCGGAGGGCTTCGTTGGGTACCAGTTGGGCAGTTACAAACATGACATACTCCTGTGTCTATCAGTGCTGTTGCTGGTTGGCTGTTTACTTCCACTGATATTCTCATAAACCATTTTCCCTAGGTGGTTAGTTGGTGTACTATGGGTGGCCCAGCATCATTAACTTTTGGATGAGGAGGGGGTGGTCGTGAGTCCCTCCCCCCTCGTCACCCGTTTCCGGATGTGTTGAAATGTGTCTGTTGGTTTGGCCAATCTTTATGCCAGTGATGTGTTGGGGGGTGACAGTACCTGTACTGTAGAATCTGTTCCCTTTCCCCCTGGTTGTGGTGTGGGTTCGATGGCCCATCGCTCTTTGCGGGCAGCCACTGGGTAAGGGGTTGCGGACATTCCCCTGACCGTGGTTCTGGTTGGTTACTTTCCAAAGCTTCCCTACTCTGTTTACTATCCACATACTCAAGCCGTTTTTGCGTTTGCATTCTGTAGCTGCAGCCTGCGGTACTCCTCTGTCATCCCCTGATTGAACCTGCGCAAAAACGGCTGCAACTCAGCCCATAAAAATTCAGTAATTGTGTGTATGTCAGTGGGGTGGATGCGCCGGAATAGCTGGACCTTCCTCACAATAAACCCTTCCACAACCTTGTGTTCCCTCTGTGTCTCCCCGTAAAATTGTGCGCAGCAGCATGTTTTTACACGGCTGTCTGCAAATCTACATTCCAGTCATGTTGTGAACTCTCCCTAGGGTTTATGTCAAAACATCTCCACATGCGTTCACCACTAGCGTGCGATTCCTCCTTAACTGTTTTCTTGTCCTGTCTGCCCACTTGTCCGGTGGCACGCCGCCTCGCCAACCTCACTTCACACTGTTGTGTAAACACTGCCAGATTTTCATGTGCCTTCCTGTAAACACATATAACGCTAACCTGCTGTTTGCCAATCCAATCTTCAACATTGCCCCATGTCCGTGCACTAGGTGGTTTGAAATTATGCTATGTATGGCTGCATACCCAACTGGTGGCGCAGCCTCTTTCACTTCCCTTTTTCACTGTTCAGTTTTCATTCCCCCAAGATACAACAATTCCTCTGAAGCTGGGTTCATATAGCTATCTGTGTGTCCTGCCTGTTCCTTGTTTCCTTCGGTGGCGTGTGTGATTTGTACATGCATGTGGTTCCCCACATCTTTTCCCCTGTCTGTATGTCTGGGTCCTTGGGCTGTTGCCACTGTCTGCACACACGAGTTTGGGTCCACATATTGTTCGGATCCGCTTTACTTGCTGTTCGCGGGATCAGTTCCCAGACCGCACAGTTCACTTCAGCCTGTGCATGTGGGAGGTTACACACTCGCCATCGTCCTGGCAAGCACGCGTTGCCGGGGTCATACGATTTGCTGACCAATTGTGTTTTACACTTCGCACTGTCCGTACACAGTCCTTTACTATGTGTCCGTTCGCTACCTGTTCTTCACCTTTGCCACACGTTATTTGAACACGCTGTACACACACTATTCATTGTTTGCCAAGGCACTAAAAAATACCGTCTAAGTGGCAGCATGTTCGTTGGCTCCAGCTAGCCGCAGGGCTAACACTGGTGAGAGCATGAATCCGGGTGGAGTTCTACTTGTGTGCCTGGCAGCAGTGATGCACCGGCGACCACAGTCTGACCACGTAATGACTATGCACTGCTTAGTTATGGTTGGAATTACATTGTACGTCCTCTTATTATGTGGGTGAATATTGGGTAGGACAAACGTCTCTTGAACACAGTTTCAATTAGCATGGGTTTTATTGCCTGACAATTGCATCTTACACTGGAACACATGGCACAATGAAAACATGAACGAAAAAAAAAGTCTCTCAACAAATATAGAATAAGCGGGTAAATTGAAAGTGTGTGCTAGCAGAATATTTATAAGATGTCCATGCGAGATCCTTGCTGACCCAGATATAAAATGATTCAAACTCCACCGGAGTTGGCTGGCGCCATAAACGTAAAGATCCCTGCACCTGTGCACATGGTGCAGGAATTAAGATAAAATATATAAGTTACACAAGTCCGCCATGGTGTGAGGGATGTAGGGGCTAAAACCAAAAAGGTTTAGTAACTTACGATTACAGACAGCGCTACTATATCAGACAATGGCAAATTTAGGCCCCCCACGTGATGCACGCGTCCTCCCTTGACTGTCTATCATGGGGCCGAAGGGGGGCCACGGCACACCTTTCGTCTGCCGTATGTTAACATAAAAACCCTTACTAAAAACAATCAAACATGTGTCTGAAAAATTACAAATAATTATTTCCTTAGTTATTACGTTGCACTTTTAGTTCTGCAATGTCCCCTTTTGGATTTTAATGCTCTGCCAATCTTAGCCCTGAAGGGTTTGAGAGTATGGACGGCATGGCATCACGGCCAGCACCTGCTGTGTTTACCGTTACACTGTCGCTGTTACCTTGGTTGGCTAGCTGGCCAACCTGCCGTGCTAAACCCCCATCCCTATAATTTTGCGTTGTCTTGCACGACCGTCGTCACACTTGTTACACTAGGGGTCACACTGCTATACACACCGAGATAGGGGAGTTACAACATTTCACACTTCCAGGGTTTTCTCTGCCTGCTCCTGTCGCTGCTGTTTGGACCAGGCTAAATAAAGGCCAGGGCCCGAGAGGCTCCAATGACAACATTAGTGTTAAGGTCTTTGAATAGTAATTTGTGTGGTAAAAATAATAATAATAAACCTCATAAAAAAATGACATTAATATAAATGTTGAGGAACAAAAAACTGATAAATATTTCTACAAATGTGTACATAAAAGTGACTTCAGACAAGTCTGCACAAGTCTGCTTCCTGGAATGCAAGCAATTGCAATCACAGAGGGCAGCACCAATTTACCTGCTTCATATGTAGCTGGTACAAACATATAACAGAGGTAATGTGGTGCAGCCCTTTGCATTCTCTATATTTTGCAGATTTGTGTGAAATCACTTTTATGGTGCTTGTTGGTAGGCTGTACAAAGTCTGAATAGTTGGAAACCTCATATATATTAAAACCTACTGCCATCACCATCATCAGCAACAAAATTGCTGAAGTTCTCACCTTGCAGCAGAAAGCTGTACAAACGTTCATAACATAGGCCTAATGTAGAGAGTACATTTTACCTAAATGTTGTTGCAGTAACAAAATGTATTTAAAAATTAATTGTTATCGCGCAAGTAAAGGTAACACTAAAATAACTTCTTTCTACCGATGTGCTTTCCCAGTAAGTTATCATAATAATACACTGCACATTTTTTATTCCAATACTACTGGTACCCACGTTTCCTAATGGACCATTGTGATGGAAAATACTGTAAGCGCCACAAGTGCTAGCGGCTCATCTCCCTAGATGCCTGTGTTTGGTTGTCTGGCACAGCCCAGTCAGCTGCAGTTGATATTAGTGACAACCCAGCTGTGTACAAACCGTTACAAAAATTTTGGGCGCACATAGGCAAACTCGCTGATTATACAGAGACTAATGTTTTTAATATGGCATCAGGCCACAGCAGGCTGGGCACGCAGGTACCTGTCCCGTTGCTGGATGCACACCGCTCCCCCTAAATTCACCTGCCCGCAATGTTAATGAATGGAATTCACATTTGTTACTTAATTATATAAATTATTTGTAATTGGTTTTGGATGTTAAGGCTAACATTGGAAAAAAATTAAGAATGGTAAAAGAGTCATGCCATTGTTAGGGATACCGTCCTAATTACTGTCTCTAATCATCACCTTCGGCTGAAGCTAAAGTTTAGGTTTTGCACTATTTATGATTACTCACCACAGATAGGTCAAAGTACAGTTTAAATCATGTGGGTACCAACTCTGTACTCACCAGTTATTAGTCTTGTGTTCACTTATTATTGGTCCTGTTGAGGATTCAAACATTCACCATTTTAGTTGACTGGCACAGGAACATAACATCTTGGTGATCTTGGCTACCAAAAGGTCCTCCTCCTATAGGTATTTTATTGTAATATTTAAGTTGATCATGAATCAACCAGCTCTTATTAAGAAAGTTTAAAGCTATATCAAAGCCCTAGGTTCACGTAGGAGAGATGTATGAGAAATGTCAAGAGTGCAGTGCCTGTTTACAGTGATGGCTGTGTCATGCTTGTTACATAAATCTTGTGTTGTTGCAGGTTTGAGGCAGAGATTGCCTTGCCTGTTCTCGCCGCACCGCCGCCTCCGCCACCTGCGCCTACTCCACCTTCAAGACCAGTGATTGGGGCCAACACATACAGCCAGGTGCAGCGGCAACTGGAGGAGCAGCAATCGGGTCCCATGATGCCAGAGATGCCCCCGCACATGCAGTTCATTCCAGCCATGCAAGATGTTCCCCCTTNTGCAGCGAGGTCAGCCAGTGCGACATCGTAAGTAACAGTGACACTGGAACAATTTAAAATTATGGGGGTACAGTTTTAGACCAGAATCAAAGAAACTGCAGACCATAATTTTAAAAGGCTGCTGGAAATTGGCAGGAAAAGTGTATTTGTGAATATTTGCTTTACAGGCACACCCACTCTCCATTTAATATGGCCTAGTTCTTTTTGGAAAATCTGTAAATAAATATATTTTATGCAAACATACTTCCGCCACAATTGGTGGATGTTGTTACGGTTCACCGGAAACCTGTTGAGATTCTGTGACTTGTAAAAATGCTTTCATTATTTGCAGTTCAATAACATTACATAGTTATTTAGGTTCCAGTTACTAAAGGAAATGCGGGGCTGCTGTGGCGTAGTTTGTTAGACTACTCACCTCCCACCGAGGTGAACTGGATTTGATTCCTGGTGGGGTCGCTCTCGGATTTTTGCATGTGGGAATCATGCTTNCACCTCCCACCGAGGTGAACTGGATTTGATTCCTGGTGGGGTCGCTCTCGGATTTTTGCATGTGGGAATCATGCTTGACGATGCCGCTGATTGGTGGGTTTTCTCAGGGATCTCCCATTTCCTCCATCCTTGCATTCTGGCACTGCTCCATACTCATCTTGCTTAACTCTCATGACCTCAATGTTAAGAGCTACCCAAATCTCTTCACTCACTCACTCACACTCACTTACTAAAGGAAATGTAGTTACAAAGTACAAGTGTAGGATTAGATCAATAGAAAATGTGTGGAGAGACAGACAGCCTTGTACACGAGCGAGTAGTGTTTTCCCATTTTAAGGAAACAGGATAAAAAAAATTGTCTTTTGAAGCAGGTCTGAATTTTGTTGCTGGAATTAAGGTAGTTGTTGATACACAATTTATGAAAATACTAAAGAGCATGAGTTGATTTGTGTTTCATGCCATGCTATATGGAAAATTTCTAGACATAAATTTTTGTAAATGAAGAATTACACAGTTAATTTGTTGTAGCATGTATAATTTTTCAGGTAATGCGAAAACAATCCTTCAGCAAGATTTTTTTTGCAAGTTCTGCTTTTCAAAATTTTGTTTGTAATATGTAATTCTGTAGTATGTGTCAATTATAAATTGCTTGGATTAATAGTAATAATAATAATAGCTTCAAAGCAAAAAAAATGGCATGTCATTGGCAAAGTTATAGCAAAACCTGGTCATATATTACCATCTTTGTAGCGTAGCAACTTTATTGCATACCTCGCCTTGGAAATTAATCAAACGACTCTCTTGGTCTACTATAGAGACGACCACTTCCTGTTTGTTTTATAGCAATGTCTGCTAATTTATTGCTTCTCATTAGAACCTACAGATTGTGAAATGTGTTGTAGCTAATCTCTTAATTCTGAACACCTTGTTTCATTCCCAGTTTTCTGTGGGTCAAAAATTTTTCAGCTGTATTTTATGTGGGAAAGTGTTTGGATGGTCTCAGAATTATCTTGTTCCTCTCATCTGTATTCCATCAGTGTACCATACTCTTTCATTGAATGGCATTCACTGTCCAGACTGGCCATGAACAACAATTCTCTCCAATGATTAGAGCAGCGCCATTCTCTTCTCATTTTGTCCGTATTGATCGTTTACATTGCTCTTTATTGTTGGTCCAGTTACTTATCAGCTGAAATATGTAACCAGTGAAGTCCATGTGCATGTAAGTACCACAAAAAAAAATAAAATAAATAAAGGGTGATGTTATTAATAAAATAATATTTTTAGTTTAACATTGTAGAAGGAATTACAGTACTGCAATGCTTTTGTAGATTGGTATTCACCTAACTGTGGTTAGAGCTGTGCTGTTTCTGTCAAAATGATTTGTCATATAGGAAAAGATTTTATGGGACACATTTTTACTTACAATTTGCACACTTGTACCAATGCTTATTTTTAGAAATGCGACCCATGCAAATGGGGCCACCTCCTGGCCCATCCGTGATGATGCCTGGGCCACCGCACTCTCATCCAATGGGATTCATGTCCGCTCACCCAATGAACATGGGCATGAATATGAATATGAACATGAATAGGCCTGGACCACCATTCATGGGCCCACCCATGAACTCACCCATGAACATGGATGGTATGGGTCCACCTGGCATGATGCCACCTCAGCCACCAATAATGCAGCTGCCACCTCAAGGTCCGCAGCAGTCGCCTGTTGTCAGGTGAGTGTGTGTGTGCATCCCTCACATACTTTGCAGAAAAAAAAAGTACAGCAGAGGGCAGGACTAACAGTTACGTGGTTTCTAAGGAAGGTTATGTGCCTGGTATTCCTGAAATATGACACTTAGTGAGACACTGGCGGAGCACTGACAGATTGCATTGGTGGGAGGAACTGGAGTGCCAAAAGTAAACCAGTCAGCCATGTATCTCGTAGACAAAAATTCCAAATTGGATCTTTTGTGGTGAATTCTGATTCCAAAAGGTAGGAGCTCACCAGAGATAGGGTATTTTTATAGATACATTATCGTAAAGAAAAATTTCAATAACATTGTGATTTAAATGGTTTATTGTACCGTGATAGAAATTGTAATATATTTTATAAAAGCTGATCACGGTTAAGGCAGCACTTTTGAAAGCCTTGCTAAGTTTCTACTTTCAGCCCATTGGTTACATAACTTTCCACGTACCTATCAAAATAAACACTACCGTGTGACTTCCAGCTGGTGTTTACATCAACTGGCTCATATATCCACTGCATACTCATTAAATAAACAACCAAAAGTAATAAATATTGTAATCAGCACTATTAACACATTAATTTCAGTAAATAATATTGGTTTGTGAATATTAACTGATGTTCACTATTATTTTTCTGTTTAGATATAAATTAATGCCTTTAACTGTGGCCAACACTCTGAGGTCATAAGAAAATATGTTTGGTTCAGGTTGTTAGCAGAATAACTAAAGAGTTAAGTTATTATTTTTCCTGTTGTGAAAACAAGAAGACATTTTTAATGTTCACCTTTAAAAAGTGTGAAAAGCTGAAACGTTCTCCCATTATACATCCGTGTCATACTCATAAGAAAGGCATGCTTTTAGATAGTACTGTGTATTTTATTTACTCCTTCATACAGAAGACAACAAGCCTTAATCCTTAAAAGACCTAATAATTATGTTTAATATCATTTGCAAATATAATTACAATTTTTAAATACTTCACAAATCAATATTTCATACAAAACTATGCACAAATTGCGGACGTTGCTAATACATTACTAGTAACAAAAACAATTTTCAGCAATGTCTGACAAGATTTAATCCAAACTTTTACAGCCTATTTCCATAGTAACATTTGTCACTCGATGCAAGTTTCGTGAAAATTCGTCCAGTCACACAGTTTTTAAGCACATAACACACATGTTTGCAAAAAAAAAATCACTAACTTTTAAACTTGTAATGTGTGCATTGATATGAACGTAACTTCACCAAATTATGAAAAACACAATACCTAGCTGATGACAATGTATTTTATGAAACTGCATCAACACATTTAATGCAGGATGTAACTTTGCTCCAAATTACTTACCTTTAAGGTTAGTCGTGGAAACTAGTACAGCGGAACCGCGTTATAACGAGTATGGCCTATAGCGTCACGTTCACTATTGCGATAGTTTTTAAATGCACCGTCATTTTCCCTATAATTTGAAAGGTAATTATTTCGTTTATAACGCAAATCTGTTAATGAAGCCTTTTACTATAGCAATATGAACATTTGTAAACTCGTATTTTTAATATGTTTAAACACGTTGTATAGCAAGTGACATTACCCACCTGCCACACGCGAACCAGCCTTTGTTAGTCTGTGTCGCACGGCGACACTCACGTCAGCTAGAACTAGAGAAGAGGAGCGGGCAGGTGTTGTGAGGGATATGGCAGAGAGTATGATAACAGGGGAGAGAGGTACGAATGGGAGTAGAGCTAGTCTTGACCGTGAAAAGAGGGGTAAGCTGGAAAAAGTGTAGATGATGGGGAGGGGAGTGGTAGCGACGATGTGCTAGCAGCCTACCGCTCCTTTTATGTTGTTGGGGTAGGAAGACTGCCGCTTGCAATGTCATCGCATTGCCACGTGCAAGGCTTGTAAGGAAAAAAAGCATGATTATGTCTTAACAGTTGCTAGACAATGCTACATTGTTTATGATACAGTAGAACCCGCTTATAAGTTTCCCGTGTAAAGGGTTTTCCCATCTATAATGCATGATTTTTCTGGTCCCAAATATTTCTCCATAAGAAATAACAAACATTCCCGAAAATAATGTTTTAATTTACCCGCAAATAATGCAAACTGTTTCTGATTCAGTAAATTATTTCTTGTCTCCGAGCCATTTCACATAACTTCAATTCACAACTGAAAGTATTTGATATTCACATGTTGTGCCGGCCTTTTGAAATTTGAAATTTTTCCCCGCCTTTTGAAATTTTTCCTGTGGAAGGAAGCAGGCTTGGAAAGGAAAAAAAACAATGGAAAAGATGCTCAACTTACACTGTATTTCAAACAAAGTTTGTAGTTTTTATCCCAAGCTTCACCCTGCTGAGATAATCTACCCGCTTGACATTTACAAGGGTCTGCTTTCTTTCTCTTTCTCCCTCTCTCTTTTGTTAGGCGAACAAGTTATGCCTGACACACCAGTAGAAGGCTGTTTAATAGGAGGGTGACGACCACAACACAAATACAGTGTGGATTTTCTGTCTTTCTAATTTTGAAATGTGCATAATTTTATATCTTTTGGTGTCCAGATGCTTGAATTTTTGTATTTCCCTCATAGTGTTTTCCTGCTTATAGTGTCACTTTCAGTGACGTGCTGGTTTTTTTTTTTTTTTGCCGTGCTGGAATGTCAACCCTTAAAAAAACGTCTCACATCTTCCCTTCTCAACCTGAGAGGTTGGCTATCCTCTGCCTTACAGGGGAACAAAGAGGGTTTGGAGGAATCAGGTAGGGAGGCGGGACAGGAGAAGAAGAGGTAGGTGTAAGAGAGAGACAAGGAGTGAAGTAGTACGCTGATTGGTAGGCAACGTCGCATCTGCTGGTTCAAACACCGGATCTACAAGGGCAAATACAATAAAAAAAATTATGGGGCACGGTAAATTTTGTTATAACGATAACTCGCTATAGCTATAATTTATTTTGCTATTGTCGACTATCGTTATAACGCGGTTCCACTGTACTTACTTTTTTGATATATCAACTTATACCATTCAGACAAGCATTATAATACTGTTTTAATGTATTCCTAACACTCAAGGAATATTTTACGTGCAGTATAATACATTTTCATGGTGTTATTGTTTCATAACGAGTGACGTACACGCCGTTTGTGATTGAAGGGGACGTCATGGTAGAGCTAGTTTTAGATGTGTCGGTCAGAGACATGGCTGGTTATCAAGATTGACTTATGGTATGTTCACTGGAGCCCGGCCTGTATACAATCTGGGGCATGTGGTTTGGCGGCTTGGTACAAAGTCTGGAGTGTGCCAAATGACCTTACTTAATACCGGCCGGCACACCTCAACTGGTTTACCTTTGACGGGTATCACCTGGGGTAGCTCCTGGGTCTGCTTCAGTTGGGGTTGGCTCCTGCTGGAGTTTGTGCCCAGGCTTGGGTCGAAGGTGGTGCTGTGGCAGGTGATGCAAGTAGAGGTCCGAGGAGGGCTGCTGGCTCAGCTGAGGTGGCACCATGGGTTTGCGAGACCCAGTGGTACGTTGAGTCCTTAGCGACGATGATGGGATGTGATTCTCCGGCGGTCTTGAATGGGGGCTGAAATAAGGAGGAGGGAGCTGGGTGGTGAGGCATCTCCAACTGTTGGGCGGCTTGAGCTCATTCCAGAGGGGTTATGCTGTAAAGTGCAGTTGGGGCTGGGCTATGGCCCAAGTTAAGCTTGGAGTTGGTAGCTGCCTTTCTAATACGCAACTGGGTACCACTCCTACGGGTGTAGTGCATGTAGGCAAGTTCTACGGTCGGCCACGCAAGAGAGGAGCAGGCGACGAAGTACCCTAAGTGTTGAGCCAAGCCAAGGCCAAGCCAACCAGAGTCGTATCCGAGTATTCTAACCGGCGACAGTTCAGCGCTCTGGTTAGAGCGATGGGTTTGCCCCGGGAGTTCGATGACAACGTGCGTGTGGGCGAAAGGGGCCAGACCTCCAGTCCCAGTCTCTCACTTATTCCGGCGACAGTTCAGCATGGTGGATGAGTGAATGGACTGGACTGACTGACTAACTACCTTGTGGTTGTGACCTAATGGTTGGGGCTCTACCGTACTGCACACCGGGTGCACAGTATGGGTGATCGTCTGATGTGTATTGTTTTGAGGTATGTGCACCCGGTTAAGGGAGCCTGCAGTCATACACGAGGTTCGGAAAATAGGTTGGAAATGCCGCGGTCTCCTGCTCTTCCCTGAAGGACTGACGTCTACGGAAGTTGGAGTTACAGTCACCCTTAGCAATGAGTATTCAGAATTTAATAGAAGACATGTTTCTTCTGAGAGGAATAACTCGGTGGCCCGTACTAACTCCTATTTACCAAGTACTGTAACGTTAGTTAACGTACGCAAACCAGGTGAAAGGGACCTGGGTCTGAACTAATAAAGCAGATGTGGCTAGGTAGCTATTATATTTGCTAACTCTAACTAATTTGATGCTTGTTGTCCAAAAAGGACTCGGGTACCACTACCGCAAGGGTAGTTGGTGTAGAAAATGGGTTTTGACTTCTTCGGAGGTCTTCTGGTGAAGGTCTTGAGGAGCGTTTGGTAGGTCGCGAAGATGTTGGTGTTAGCAGAGAGCTCCAGCACTGGAAGTGGTAGAGCGAGCTGCTGAGAATGAACTGCCATTCTGCGGCTGTGCACGGACATATATTTCACCTGCCCGCGGGCTCTGAGGTGCAAGGGTGGCGGGGTGAGTTCCTCCTCCCATGGGTGGAGCTGCGCTCTCTGGTGTTTTAATACTGGCATTTATACACTGTCATTGTTGAGTATTTGACAACTCATGCACTCTTGTTACTGACTGCTACAGGTCCCTCAGAAGGAGGGTGTAAAGTTAAGTTAATAGCTTGTTTATTTCCCAACTCATCCTTAAATGTAGCTTTCACAAGATTTTCCTTCGTTAGTAAATCAGACAGACAAGAAACAGATGCACCAGCACCAAAGGAGGAGATTAAACATTTTCTTCACTATTTGACTTATCATTATGCTTGTACTTCTCTCTATAACATTTCCATAACAAATAAACACAGATACTACAATTATAATCATTAACCTAGATACCACACTCATCTCCATAACAAGAACACTAGTGTCGCCAGAGCAGCCGCCCTAAGTAACGAACTAATCCCCAAAAGATAGGGATTTCTAATTACTACAAAAAAGAAAAAAACGGACACCACAGTAAGCAAAACAGTCAAAAACTGTCTAGACCAGAAACGGGAGGATTCCAGAGGATCCTTCAGCTTCACAAGTGTAATTTTATCAATAGCTCTTTTTACAGATACATTCATGTGAGGTATTTGATTTGGCCATTCTGGCTCCAAACAATCATACAATGTTGGGAACACCATATTGTGAGAAATGCAACCTCTTAACCTTTGACCATGCTGCAGGAATAACTTGAATAAAATCAAACTGCATCTTTGCATGGAAGTCACAGGGGTAAATCTTGTCCACAATCAAGTTCTCTTGCAAAAACAATTGACAGTTGCAAGGAACTGCCACATCTATGGCTCCTGGCTGATTATTCCCGCCTACTTCCAAAGTTTCATTCAAACTGTGAGAACATTAAACGTTAACACTCCAACAGCATTAGTAATGAAATACCGTTCAGGTTTGGCCTGCGTCACAATTAAAGGAGTACCAACTTGACAACTAAAAGCACAAAGCTTTGCTAAAGTCTCAGTCATTTCACTCTTAAATACTGCTTTTGGGCATAAGGGCCCTACAAATGAACCTCCAGAATGACGAGGTATCTAATACAATCTTTCCTCATGCAGTCTACAATGCTGGAGAGCCATTCCTTGCATAGACGTAATATGGTTTCCATCAACAACCAAGAAAGTTGTAGCATGGTTAAAAATACAAGTACTATTTTCCCCTTGAAATGGAATCAAAATGAACTCATACAACCACCAATTTGATTCCTTCTTAACAATAGGCACTTTCAACTTCACAGATAAGTATTCGTTTAGAATCTGACAGCTACAAATTTTATGATGCGAATAGGCATTAACTTCAACAGGTAATCAATAACCATCTTTTCTGATACTTTTTCCAATCGTTGCAACTTAGACTTCAAGATAGAAGGAGTGATCTGTACAGAAGGCAACTTATGAGATCTACACTGGTCAAAAACTTTGATACGTGCCATGGTATGGGTTCGTTTAGACAACAACACTGACAAAAGTAATTGACCTTTTTATTATAATGGACTTTAAAACCTTGGCTTGACAACTCAAATTCTACTGACCCTTGAAAAGCAATCAAATAGTTAGAGATATTCCTGAACATATTATCAATTTTCTTAAATACACTAGTCATGGCTGTATTAACTACATTTACCTGATTTATAACACTAGACAATTTTGTATGAACCACTTGCACTTGTTCAACAGATTCTAATTTCTTATGTAAGTTATCCTCATTCAAAAATAAATCCTCTATTTGGTTTGTCATGGCCACATCACAACACAATCAGCCGAAGTCATCTACAAATGTAAGTCCACATTTCCTATGACTTAAGCCTGCAATGTCAGTTAAGTCTTCTCCAGCTACATAATTTAACTTTTCAAGAAAGCAATTAACAGTATTACTCATATCTGCTAGTTCATCAATAACGCAACAAATATCATCTTCTTTGGAGTTTGAACATTTTCTAAGTTCCCTAAAGACTTCAGGCTCCATCCTTTCATTGGTACATGGCCATGGCACTCTAAAGTTCTAAGTATCTGAAGCAGTATACGATACAACCTGTTGAAGAGGTTCAAAGTGAGCACCCGCAATCACCCCGACAACGATGGATCTGGAACTTTGAAGCTTCTCCACCCGCGATGCAAGCAAGCCACCAGCTTAACAGGACAACTATCTGGCTGCAGGCAGATGTCATTGTACGACTGCTCGTCCAGTCCCAAGGGTCGGTTCCAACGACTAAGGGTACCTGTAACACTCCAGATAACATGCATTAGGGAAGAGAAAACCTTCAAAATCAACATAGACACAACAAATTTTGATATCAATTATTTTAACTAAGAGGTATAGAACATTCATATTCTCCCTCTCCACATTGATTGTATCACTTTTTGCCCTCTGTAAGCGCATTTCACATTTTAAAGGTTAGGGCAAACCTTTTGCACAACTTCAAAAAATCCAAACCAATGATGCAAAATTTTTTACTTCACCCCTTTTTACAGACAGGAGTATACACCAATGCCTCCTGTTCCTGTAAGGGCTGAACCCTGTACCCTCTTGACGGGAGATATTGTAGGCAAATGTGACCAAGCACAAGTATTTGTCCCAATTATTGTATTCACCCGAATATAAGACTATATTTTTTTCCAAATTTCACTTTCAAAAATTTAGGGGTCGTCTTATTTTTGCATTACAAAAAAATTGATGTCAATGTTTGTGCATAGGTAAAGTAATAGCACTTAGTTCACGGTTTCCAGAGAAACATTCTAATCTTTCGAAAAACAAAAGTTGGGTTAATATTATCAAACACAACAAAAAGTAAGCTTAACTTCAATTTCCGTCACGTTTTTCTTCCAATAGGCTATGTTAATGGACTTTAATCCTGGCGCAAAGATATTTCTAATTATTGCGAAACCACCTGACATAACCATCGCTAAAATATTAGTACAAGTATTAAATATGCATAAATGGGTCAGTGCATTACATTACACTACAGGCGGTTATGTTTGGTTAGGTTGCGTTTACCAAAGATACAATTGTAACTTGGTGGTAAACTAAACATCTTGTGATCTAGAGAAGCTACGTGATCCCCAAAATGGCATCATGTCTGTGAACAGGAGAGATCAAAGTTGTTTGATGACCAATTTTAGCGCTGACGTTCAACATTCCCAGAGTGAATACATCTGGGGTTGTATGAGATACAGTAGAATCCCGATAATTCGTATTGTCAAGGGACTGAATGTTAAATATGAACTATCAAGATATTCAAATTAGCGGGATTACCAATAATCAGGAGCAAAAAAAAAATAAATTACGAGATTAAGGCAAATTTGCATTAATATGTAATGATAAACGCATGGCTACATATTATGTATATTTATGTACTGTATATATAAATCAATAATTTCATCAATAAAAAACACATTAAAAATTTACTTTTAAAAAAATCTGTAAATTTTCTTTTGGTGCAAGCCTTGCAGACGGGTATTGTCGATGGCTTTGTCAAGCATGTTCAAAGCAGAAAATACTTCATCGCCAACGTCTGATTTAGCTAAGAAATGGCGCACGTTGTTGATGTATTGTTTAGCCACTTTAGGTGTAATTGTCAGCACATCATCTTCGTCATCACCTTCGCCATCAATGTCCTGAGATGGAGCAAAAATTTCGTCATCAGTTAGAATTCCCGCTACAGCTAGGCCATCGTCAAAATGGACGAAATCTTCAAACGTTATAGAATTTTCTTCATTTTGAGGAAGACGATTCCAATTCACAGGGCATTCTAAGTCTTGTTCAGTAAATGCTGATGAAAGTTCCACCTTCGTGAATCCACAAGCACGAAAACAGTTTTTTATTGTGCTTTCGCTAACACTTTGCCACGCCTTGTGAGCAATGTTCATGGCTGAAAATAAGGTAATTTTATGATCCTTCCCATCCTCGATGCTGTCAAGGAGTTGCATCACTACTTCCTTGCGGTAAAAGGTTTTGAACGTTTTAATTATGCCCTGGTCTAGAGGCTGCAGCTTAGAAGTAGTGTTGTGGGCCGTACAATTATCCATGAGAAGGAGAATTTTTTGCTGCCTTTTCTCCATATCAGCATTCACTGATCGTATCCATTCCTTGAATTATTCGCCCGTCATCCATGCTTTTTTGTTTGCACGATAGGTCATCGGAAAAGTTTTTATGTTTTTAAAACAACTTGGTTTGTCTGATTTGCCTATCATGAGCGGTCTTAATTTCTCAGATCCATCCATGTTGGCGGCCAACAATATGGTTACACGTGCTTTACTATTTTTCCGCCATGACACTTTTCTTCCTTAAAACACATTGATCGGTCGGTGAGACACTTGTAAAATAACCCCGTCTCATCGGCATTAAAAATGTTGTTGGGCTCATAAGAATCGATTATTTCTGCCAATTCGTCTTTCCACTCAGAACAAACGTCGGCGGATACACTCGCACTTTCCCCACTAAGCTTCTTCAATTTTATGCTGTGCCATTTTTTCTGCAAAAACTTTTACTTTTTCTCTAAAAATGTTTCCTCCAACTGGTACATTCGAATTCCGTGCTTGCGCAAACCACTTTTTTAAATTCTCGTCTAGTTGTGGGTACTCACCAGTCTTAAAGCTCTTTACTTTGCTGTCCGATGTCTGGGAGGCAATTTTGTCCTTGTTCTTCAGAATTGATGTTATTGTGGAAGGAGGAACGTTATAACATTTCGACACGTCAAATTGTTTATCACCACCGGCCACGGCGTTAATGATTTCTTTTATTTCTCTAATGGAATGACACTTATTAGCTCTTTTCGGAGGCATGGCTAAGGCCAAACTGACTAACTTTTGACTCGCTCGGCTCCTTCCTACCCTCTCATAACTGTAGACAGGACAGCAAGGCGCCTCTTAGTTCTGGGAATCACAGACACATCGCCTCACAGCCTACTCTGCGTCATTACCTGCCCTTCAAACCCTCCTACGTCCCTCAGTACCCTTCCGGTATTTTTTACCCTGCCCGAATTGCATAAATCTAGAGTTGGTGTACAGTCTAGGGTTCAAAAAATTACGAGTTAACGAGATTTTTAAGTTGGAAATAAGAATTATAAGACGTTTTAATTGAGCTGGAGCACCAAGATAAATACGTATTATCGAGGGGACCGGAACGCATTGTTTTTTTTACGAATTAAAGGGATTTTCTCAAGGGACCGGCAAATTTGTACGAATTAGCGGGATATACGAATAATCGGGATACTAAATATCGGGATTTCACTGTAGTAGCTGTATCTATGACTTTTAATTTATTTTCCTTACTTGTTTACTCCTGGTTGTAGCGGTTTTCCGGTTTTGTATTGAACGTATTGGTAAATGAGTACATGTTATTTAATTATGAGTGACCACATTGAAAAAAAAGTTCATCGGCATCGCAACTAAGAAAAATTGAACGTCGTAGTTATGATGCAAATTTTAAACTAATGGTGGTTCAGTATGCAAAAATGCATAACAATTGTGTTGCAGCTACCGAAAAAAATGTTTGTGAGGATCATTCTACTGTAGAGTCTGATTCAAGTGATGAAGAATTAACACGGAACAGTTTTTTTTAATACTGCATTCTTTTCTTTCTCTTGTACATATAGTTTGATGACTGGTAAACTTTTACCTATTTTACTTACAGTATAGTAATGTAGGGGGTCGTCTTATAATCGGTTGAATATGGTACGCTGGCAAGAGGACACATACTTCGACAACATCGTTGTCAGGGTACCATGTAAGCATTCCACTGCTCCATTACCTGTTTTCATTGTCCCTCTAATATCCATTAGGTGCAACAATTCTTTGAACACACAGGAACAGAATACTTTACCCCTATCAGAGAGAATGATTTTTTGGATGGAAACAGGCAAACCACCTGTTCCAACAAAAACGTCGCCACATCTGTAGCATTTCCTGTGTGTATGGCTCTCGTGTCGGCCCAGCAAGTAGCCTAGTCGAAGGCCATAATGACTAACTTATTCTCCTGTTTTGTCTTAGGAAAAGGACACATGATATCATTCCTAACCTCTCAAAGGGTTCACGTACAAGGATAGGATACATGAAGCCAAGCTTCCTTTGAGTAGGATTATTTTTCGACTGACAATCATGACAACTCTTAACATAAGATTGTATTTCCTTCAGCATGTTTAACCAGTAATACCTACACCTAATTTTGTCCATAGTTCTGGCCATTCCACGATGGCCTCCTACCAAAGGGTTATCATGGCACTCCTTGATAATTTCAGCTTTCAGGTATAACCAACAATTTGGAATGACCTGAGCTAGGATTATTCTTGTGCAAGACCCCATTTATTAATGATAAATGTTAAGCGTGCCTAGACAATTTTGAATTTGATTCAGAGGTATTTTCAACTTGTAGTAAACTATTATCCTCTCATTATAACTTGGTCAGGTCTACGTCCTTGCAAATAAACATCAGCAACTCAAGGGTCTTCTCCTCATCTTGCAAAGTACCAGTGGTCACTGCGTTCCCACTCAAACTATCTGTGTGTTTAAAGGCCTGGAATAGACTATTTTAAAATCAAATTCCATCATTTTCAATGCCCACCTAGTCAGTCATCCTGAGTAGTGCACGTTCATTTTTAAATGCTCCATGTAACACAAGTTGTGATGGTCAGTGACAACCTTAAAAGATTTGAGGTAAATGTATGGCCTAAACTTGTCCAAGGCGAAAACTAACTCAAGACACTATAGGTGTGTAATAGGTACTTCGTCTTGGCTGGAGTTAACATTCTACTGGTGCAAGACACAGGGTGCAGTTTTCCATCCAATCTTTGCATGAGTATAGCAGCTACACCCAAAATACTAGCATCAGTGTGAACTTCAATGGGTAAATTTTCTTGGAAATGAATCAAAGTACGGGCAGAGGTTAATTTTGTCTGCAAGGTATGAAAAGCTGAAACCTGTTCTTCACCCCACACAAATGGTTGGCCCCTTTTTAACAATGTTGTTAAGGTTTTGCAATTTGGGAAAAATTTTGAATGAATTTCCGGTAGAATGAAGCTAAACCTAAGAAACTCTTAATCCCTTTCTGATTTTGTGGTGTTGGGAATTTAACTGCTATAACTTGGTTTTGATGGGGCTTTATCCCTTCATGATTCACCAATGTCCTAATACTTTGGTTTCCTGGTATCCAAAAGTGCATTTTGATGGGTTTTAAAGTCAGATTTTCCCTCTGAAAGCATACCAACACTTTCCCCAGGCATTCTAATTGGTGTTCAAAGGAATTATGTGCTACCAGCACATCATCCAAATAGATTAGGCATGTTCCCCATTTCAAACCTGCTAAAGTTTTGTACATGTACCTCTGGAATATCAAGGGAGCAGTCTTTAAGCCAAACTGTCAGGTTTGAAAACAATACGTTCCATCAGATGTTGCGAACAGGGTTTTTTCCTGGTCTTTTTCTGCAATTTTTATTTGGTGATACCGAGAGTTTAGGTCCAGGTGAATAAAATACTGCGCTTCATTTAAGTGACTCAAAAAATCATCAAACCTAGGGAGGGGGTACCTTATGTCCTTCAAAACCATATTGAGTTTCTTGTAGTCCACCCAAAAATGGTATTTGCCATCCTTATTTTTAACCAAAACAGCAGGAGAACACCAACTTTCATATGGTCGGACAATGTCATTCGTAATGTGTTGATCCACAATTTCTTTTATGATTTTACGTTCACTGTGTCTCACGATATGGAGAGGCAGAAATCGGTGGGTAATCTCCAGTGTCAAGGTGTACCACTTCCTCGTGAGAATGACCTATTTGGTTTTGATTCCAACTAAAACGGGACTAGTACTTTTTTAATAGGTTGACTAGTTTTTCACGTTTAGGTAAAATAAGTGAGTTAATGTCAAGTTTAGATTCATAAAAACCTTCAGTTACCACCATACGACATACCTGGTTACTGTCTCCTATTTTCTTAACAGCGTTTTCGAAATGGCCTAAACTCCCTAACTTCATTCCGCGATGAAGTTTTACATCATGATCTGCCACGTTTGTGATCCAAAGACAAGGCCGAGAATGAGAGTCCGAAATTCCCCTAGGTGTCAAAACGGAGTATTTGTCATACAGATTTTTCACTGGTTCCAAAAGTACTTCTGAGAGTATATTTTCACCTCTTATGAAAACTGGGATCTTTTGATGGCACCGAGCAGGTATCTTGATTTGGTCTTTAACCGCGACAAACCCAAAACAGCAACATTCATTTTGTTCAATATTGAGGTTTACGAACTTGTCTTCTTTACTCTCCGACATGTCCTTGTAGGCTACTGTAATTTACTTGGTACGACCATTTTCTGCTCTAAGCAATGTTACCACCCTACCGGTTTTTCGTGTGAATGGAGGGTTTAACAAAAATTATTCCCTCCCGTTCCACTGAAGCTCATTTGGGCTTCAAAAAGAGTCAGGAAGTCACATCCTAAAATAATACTGCCAATGGGTGCCTCTGCAATTCTTACTGGGTGAGAGTACCAATAACTACCTAAATTAAATTTCAGGTAAATCATGTATTCTACTCTGACTCTGACCAGTAATCTCTGTCAATACCTTAGGCTGAGCTTTCCTCCAAAACTTCTCGGGTACAAATGAATAATCTACCAAAGACAAAATGGTGCAGCTGTCCAAGAATATGGGGGTTCCAGTGCCAAAAATTTAGGTCTTCAATGAAATAACACCATTCCGCAACTGTAAAGGCACACACTGTTTCCTGGGTAATCCACACCCCACAACTTATTTACCCTGTTTAGTTTCCATGTTTCTTCTTCCTACAGTCTCGCTGTATGTTACTTGGTTGATGGCAAAAATGACAAATAGGTTTCCCATCAGGGGTTTGAGTGGGTCTGAAAATCCTGCTAGTCCCTAAGGTACTCAAGTTTTTAGAAAATGACCTACCCTGGTTTTCTGTATAATTTGCCTTATTTAGATGTTTTCCCTGTGCAGAGCCCCAATTAGGGTGTTTTGTCCAATTTTGCCTAACCCTATGACTAATAGAATTTAACTGTCTGTTAAGAGCTTCCACGCTCCTCTGTAGACTCACTGGTGTCATTTTCTGTTTCCCTATGCTTAGTGCTTTCCTGGGCTACTTTTACCGATGGATCAGGTTTGTTATCGTCCCCTAATGACAACAGTCCGTTTTGTGCATAATACTGTCCTGTCTGAATTTTGCGCTTAATTTATTTCATAATTCCTCTACAGTTCGATTCTCAAACAATAACACTCGTTCCACTACTTCAGGTTTTAGACCTTGCAATATGAACCTAATTTTCTGCTTGTCCTCCATTGTTAGATTTAATAGGCTACACATCCCTAACATCTCATACATGTACTCCTTAATAGTCTTGTTTTGATGTTGGATCCTCATCCTAAGTTTTAATTCTAAGTCCTCCTTGTGACTTACCCACTCAAAAGCTGTTCTTAAAGCATTAGACAACTCTGCTAATGTTTTCACTTCTGCTAATTCTCCCTCTTGACTTTCAAACCAATGCAGTGCAGCCCCAGTTAAAAATGTTGGAAAATATGTTATAGACCTTTTGTCGTCCCACCCATTGGCTGTGGCTGTCCTCTTAAAATTTCTTAAATATTAGTCAACATCCTCATCTACACCCCTTGCACGTATACACAAGAGTGCTCCATGTATGATAAAAAAGCTAACTCAGTTAATTCTGTATCTGTTTGGGTATTCTCAGCTTTGGCTTCTGGCTTTATTTAAAATAAAATGTCACTAAGTTTTTCCTCCTCCTTGCGTAATAATTCATCCTCTGAAACATCAGGATTGCTATCTAACCCACATTAATAAGTCAAAATAAGTTTTTGTTTTCCTCTAGCTCCTAGTCTTGCACTTTTTTGCACACTCATTACTTAAACATACTACAAAGTGTCACTAAGGTTATTATTTTTAACTAGAGTTTCGTTGTTGCCTCTAGGTGGCTACTTTCTTACAACATGTGACTACTGTTGGTAAGACATAAGTTCTCCACATTCCCCTTAATTCTGCAACTACACACTTATATCACACCAACATATAAATAGATTGTTCTAAATTTCAAGCTACTGCAACACTTTCATTACTTCACTACTCAAAGTACCATGCAGTAACTTAACATGTAATAAGCCAATGTAAACAAACAGCAACCATCTACTTAACCAAACTGCTTATAAAAAATGTGGCATTTAATTAATTTTATTACTATATTTTTTCAAATACCAGCTAACTATGTATGTCTCCTGCTTGTATCCCTAAAATTTTTAATTTGGGAAAACATTTTTTTTTTCTTCTTTAAGTTGTCTTCCTGCCGAAACAACAAAATAGTAATAACTATTTCACTTTAATTGCATGAACTAAATTTTTGTTAAACATGTCCCTAAATAACTAAGTGAAATATACCCAGAAGGCTCCACCATTCTTTTTATGTACCCTCTGGAGAGGTTAGAGTGCGTAATCTCAATTAAATGAATGAGAGAAAATAAAAATAAACAAGGGCGTTGGAACACATTTACAATTATTGAAAACCAAAACAGATAGATAGAACAACTCATGGCAGAGAGAGGGTTTACTTTCAGAGTTTAGTTTAACGTTACCAAGTTCAAATAAAATAATAATGATAAAACAGAAATTCTAACTATCGGCAGAAAATTTAATAGAAGTCAGTATGGCAGCATGAAGGTTATGGAAAGATTTTGAAACTGGTTTTCAACTTGTTTAATTTGACGTGACCAAGCTTGGCTACGACGATAAAGCCAACTTGATCTGCGGTGTTTCCAGAGTTGTGAAGTAATATGTGTGTGCCCGGCGCCACAGCTCTGCGGTGAGCTGATGAGATGTAGGGTCGTTCGGCCGACAGCCTAGGGACTCTGGTAACACTCCGTCATACACACGTTGCCGAGGTTGTGGGCCACCTTGCACGCCGTACTTAATTATCAATAAAGATAGTGGTGCTGGTTGTTAAGGTATTTATTACCCCGTTATGTACACTCAACTATACAGAAGACACGTGGCCTGAATGGCCCGGAACTACAAGCGACCACGTGGTCTTATCATGTGAAGCTCGAAATGCACTTTTGATTCCCGATAAATAATAACGTCGCTCTCCCCTCGGCGCTATGCAAGTTAAGTCAGGAAAGAGATGATGATAATGATTTATAATGTTCCGGATGCGACTCGATACTGTTCGACAGATGATGTCCTTGCTAGGGCTTCTGCGGAGTGGGGAGAGCGTAACGTCCGAGCTCGTCCAAGTCCTGGCGAATACTGGGTGGAAATGTACGCCGGCTTCCGCCGCCTAGGCGCAGCCGACGCCATGCGGTGAAACACAATATACACTGAAAGATGATTATGGGATGGAAAATGATATGAACTAAATTAACACAAGAAAACATAATTACCCTTACACAAATACATAATAAAAATGATAATACTTATTCTAAATGTTTTCATTGCACCAGCCACAGCATTGCCAAATGTAGAATGTCACATGTCTCTGGCTGTGGCTGGGTAGATTGTCTCCGATGACAAAACAAATTATCAATTAATTACACACTGACACTATTAACAAATACACTGACGAAATAAACTGAATAAATAATAAACACTAATGCACTCGTGCCAACAAGCCTGTCGGTGTGGTGCGTCTGGTGTGGACATACCTCGACAGTCAGTGGGCAAAAGGACTCGTGAACGTACGGTTCACGTCAAATTTTTACTTAATTCACCTTTCATAAAATTTTTAAGATTCTTTAAATTTTATCAATTTCCATTTTGACGAAGAAAAATAGATAATTCATAACATTATTAGATGTTTGCACATCCTAGCATTTATTTTATGTCAACACTTACGATAGGATCACTGAAGCGGCATGCGGCCATAGGGATCACATGCAAACAGCTACACGACTCAGAGAGCGAGAGCCTGAGTGAAAGTGAGCCAAAGACTGAGAGAAAATGAGCCCCATGCCACAAACAATCTACCTCTTAAATACTCAAATGTTTACACATCTCATTGGCGTTATTCCATCTTTGCACAAAAATCGAAGTATTTCACATCCCATGCAGTTGATACGCACCTAGCTGCGGCGCAGTCCCAGCATGCTCTCGGCCGCGCCCTTCTCTCTACTACTATAGTTATCACACCCTCCGCCCGATCATGCCACCCGTTCTCAAAGTTTTGGCGCAAGCCCACCCTGACCCAATTCCCGCTAGAGTAGGCCATCCAGAACTCTTGGCGGTGAAACAAGCTAAACATTCTAGCTTCAGGAATTGTGCCATGATTTTGTAACAGTCTTAGACAGCACTACAAAGTACGGAACCGGACCAGGAGTTGCTGAAATACGTGTTACTGTTCCACGTAACACAGAACCGAGATCTTTCTAGAAATATGCGTTACAAGCCAATACACAAAAAATGTTAAGAACTTCCATGAATAAATTGAGATCATAAAAAAAAATAGCAAATAAAAAAAATGAAATTTTTGAAAACTAAATTTACAACGCGGCAGATTTGAAACAAAGAATATGTTTGTATGTTTCACAGTAGTTAAAAGTTATAAAGAGTTTTAAGGTATATAATTTAGAATTAACATTTTAAAAAGTATAAGTAAATTTACATTTTTGACCCTACACCAAATATATCTTTGAAATACATTTTAAGTAAGGTGGTATTCAAAATCTATCGCAAATATTGCCAAGATTCAAAAGTGTAGACAATACTAGCACATAGTTCATTTTGATGATGCTATAATACCACATTTTTAAACACTATGTCTGTAATTACAAGGAAATTCAGTTCTTAAGAATGCACTGCTATTAAACATGTCCTTGCATCAGAAATCACTATACAGCTCTTACTGTATACTATTTGTAAGGCACATTTGTATCGTGCAAACACAGATAATGTTAATCTACAAAACTATGGCTCAGAAAGTTGTTCCCACTATCAAGTAAGATGATGTGTTGACATTTATCATTTTCTGGTTTTCACCATCCCTGAAACGATCTCTTACTGACAGGCTTGCATCACACTCAAATATACAGTGGTAAATTTTTTTTCTTTAGCACAAAAACACTTGACAGTCAAAGATTTGAAAGCAGCACTGTATAGAAATAATGATACGAGTAAAATACATTTACTTCATCCTTAATTACTACTATTTGATTTATTTTGAAATTGATACTGTGCACACGCTTATCATTGACTATCAACAAATTGTTGAAATAAATGTGTGTGTGACATAGCACCTTTTTTACAGATGGAAATAGAGTAATAGAGCGGTCATATATTTGTATGTTATCCTACTCAGCATCACTTCTACAAATATTTTTGCCAGCAGTGTTAAAGAAGTATCAATGTCATATCATTGCCTACATTTAGGTTCCTTCATTTTGTTTGTTTTCCATCTCATGCCTACTCCTTGTCTCTAATATACTTTAACCCACATGCATACACATACATACATACACACTGTTGTAACCAGGTTGGCCACACTGTGTCCTAAGATGGACAACCACCCTCCCCTGCTTCGTCAGTTCACATAAGGTGTGCCGCAAGGCGGATGGCACGGCTGGAAACAAAGCCTGGACCGGCAGCATGCAGAGCAGTGGGACAGCAAGGTAGTTAAGTAAGCGGTCAGCAGTCATAGAGTGACACCACTGCAGAGGCTCCAGCAAGCAGCAGGGGTGTGTGAGTTGAACATACTGGCCATGCGAGAGAGACAGCATGGCCAGGGGTTCCTCGGTGTATGTGGGCACACTCCCGCTTACCCCGGGACCGTCCAACAGCCGGCTATATAAGGGAGATGACTGGAGGTGCAGGCAGTTAGTACGTACAGCATCTCAGGCAGCAACTTGCACCGAGACCTAGCCTTCTGCACTCAGAGCGCTTTGCAGTTTAATTGGTTTGTAGTGAGGATCACCATGGAGTATAACATAAGAAGTTAGGAAGGATGTTCGGACTCAAGCAGGTGAGGGTGTTCGGACCCAAGAAGTTAAGGTTGTTTAAACCCAGGGTGAAGGAAAATTTGGTCCTCACCTGAGTGTAGGGACAGCCGGCGGCGGTCCGTCGCCTCGCTGGAGTAATGTGTGGAGACAGAGGTTAGGTGTCTTGGCTGGGAGGGACAGCACTGCAATAAATAGGGAGTTCCTTAAATGCTGTTGTGTAATCTTTCACTGGGGAGCAACCGCACCTTGCCATCCCACACCCCCTTATTTCTCCTGCTGGACTGTACGGAGGGTTGGCCGACCAGCCCGTCGCCTCCGCGTGCACTAGTCTCTTTTCCCATTTCCATCTCTGTACTGTGAGGGAATTTGGCTGACATACTTGCCGCCCTGCACGTCCAGCCCCCCCC